>CM022946.1:146150791-146549482 GCA_012931725.1 Litsea cubeba
GGTTCCAAGGTCGCCGGCGACCCTGGCCCAGGGTCGCAGGGGTCTGCGACCCTGGGGGGGTTTTCCCCCTTTTTGTCCCGTTTTGTGTCCGTTTTTGCTGTTTTTCGATTCTTTTTTCTCCTGTACTTTTCCTTGACATTTTTACCATTTATTGGCCTAATTTATTTGTAGGAAACCTGATGAGAATCCTTGCATTTTATTTTGCAAAGTTTCCAATTTCCTGAGAAAGCCGAAGACTTTGTCGTGCAGAGCTGCCGATTTTCCGTCAGAAGCTGAAACTGGGCCAAACGATCTCGGAATGACCTGGAATTTGTGAAGCCTCCTGAGCAATAAATAAGACCAACCATAGGCTTTTGTTTGAGTTTTGAAGCCGTTTGGGGTCCTATCACTAGTAGACTTGCTTTTTGTCGCGATGAAGATGTCGCGGTTTGATGTGCGGTCAACCGATGTCCGATTGACTTGAAATTTGACATGGAACCTATTGGAGTCATTTTAAGATGATCCATAGGCTCTGTCTTGGAAACCATGGTCCCGGAGCTTTGCCGCCGAGAGGCCTGATTTGGCATCCGAGCGTCAAACTATGGTCAAATGTTGTGGAAATGACCTGAAATTTGACGTGTAGCCCTTTATAAGCATTTTGAAGCCGTCCATGTGCTCTATCTGATGAGTAATGGCCTCGGTGGTTCTCACCGTCGAGAGGCTTGATTTAGCTGTTCGAGGGTTGATGTAGGGTCAAACGTTGTCAGTTTGACTCGAATTTTGACGTGGAGCCTTTTGGAAGTATTTTGAGACTATCCATCAGTCCTGATCGAAGATTAGGTGTCTCCGATGCTTTTGCCGCCGAGAGCTCCTTTTCAGCTGTCGGAGAAGCGAAGTTAGGCCAAATGATTTTGAAATGGCCCGAAACTTCTTGTGTACTCCTCTTTTGGTTGTCTTGAAGAATCTTGCAGTTTTTGTTTGATTCTGACAAGATTTGATTTTTGGAAGCAGCATTGCCTATTTATGGCAGGTTGTGACTTCATGTAGCTCTTTGGATCTTGAAGAGGCAAAGTGACATTTTTGGTGTCAACAAATGCCCCCTCGAGGTACAGCGACGAGTTGCTTAACTTTTGTAGTCGATGTGCCTCGAAGAGATTTTTGAATGAGAGCCTGTGACTTGACCAAGAGTCTTTGAGCAGTCTTTCTTTTTGGTATTTGTAGCCTTTTGAGCTTCCAGGGGAATTTTATGGTAGTGAAAGGGATCACGTACCATCTCGAGGCAAAGTTTTGAAGATGACATCAGGGATGTGGATTTGGGTTTTGACCTTGTGACCTGACAGGCTATATGTGGCAGGTTAGGGGGTCGGGTTTGGTTTTGATCGTGTGACCCAACAAGCTGTATGTGGAATGTTGGGGGATCAATTTTGGTTTTGATCTTGTGACCTAACAGGCTGTATGTGGCAAGTTAGGGGACCAGGTTTGGTTTTTGGTTTTGGTCTTGTGACCTAACAGGATGTATGTGGCAAGTTAGGGGACCAGGATTTGGTTTGATTTTTGTGGAATGTCAATTTCAAGATTTTGGCTCAATTTGGTAGATGAGGCTGGATGGTTTGAGTTTTGGAAGCTCATGGGGCTTGGAATTTTCTTTTGTATGGTCCAATCAACTCAAAAGAGGCATGGAACCATTTTTTTATGCTCTTGGTAAGAGGGATTTCTCTTTGACTAAAAGCCCAAATTTTTTTTTTTTTTTTGTGCCTAGGTGGTCAAACCTGGCTCATATGGGCTAACCCATGGGACCTTAAGCTTTTTAAAATGGCTTAGATCTCATATGGTGTCATTTTTGTAAAGAATATCCAAAAATATCTCATTTGGATAGAGAATACTAAGAATATCTTTACTTGGAAGAATCTCTCATGATCCCTTTATTTTGGGATAGGATATCTCAAGATATCTTTCTTTTGGGAAAGAATCCGTCATTGATTTCTTTTTGGGAGAAAATCCTTCAAGATATCTTTCTTTTGGGAAAGAATCTTTCTAATCTCTTTCTTTTGGTAAGGTTACTAATTAGTAACACTTACCTCTTTCTTCTTTCCTTCTTTGGTTTGCTCTCCTCTATAAAAGCAAGAAGAAGGTTGGATCTCTTGCTCTTATTACTTTCTTTTGCAATAATCTCAAGAGGGCTTCAAGACCAAGAGTTCTTCTTCTTCAAGATCTTCAAGACTTTCTTCTTCTTCTCCATCAATGGCTTCAAGTAAGTTCCCCTTTTTTTTCAAGAAAACTCCATTGTAGGAAAAATAAAGTTCTTTTTTTTTTTCTTTTTCTTTTCTTCTTTTTTTTTTCACGTGTTTGCTTCTTTTTTTTTTTCACACGTTTTTTTTTTTTTTTTTTTTTTTTTCTTTTTTTTTTTTTTTTTTTTTTTTTTTTTTTTTTTTTTTTTTTGCTTTTTTTCTTTTTCTTTTTTTTTTGTTTTGTTTTTTTTTTTGTGTGTGTGGGCCGTACGGACAGATCCGTACGGATCTGGCCGTACGGCCACGTGGCCTGTGGGCCACGGCCTGTGGGCCATCTCCCCTTTTTTTTTTTCTTCTCTTTTTTTTTTCTTTTCTTTCCCTCCTTTTTTTTTTGAGAAAGTTTCTTTTCTTTTTTTTTGTTTTCTTTCCCTCCTTTTTTTTTTTGAGAAAGTTTCTTTTCTTTTTTTTGTTTTCTTTCCCCCCCCCCCCTTTTTTTTTTTGAGAAAGTTTCTTTTCTTTTTTTTTTTTTTTTGCTCATCATGATAATGCCCCTCTTTTTTTTTTGGCAAACCTAGATGTTCATGCATGCCTTCATTTGTAAATTAAATTTGTAGCATGATGTGATAGCATACCTGAAAGTTTTCGCAAATTTGGGAATTTGGAGCTCGCAGTGATGTTGAGCCCTTCCTGATTTTGCGGAGACTTTGAGGTTTCGAAAGTTTGGAGTTTCGGAGCTCGCAGCGATGTTGAGCCCATCTTCAAGCTTTCTATTTCTTTCGGGATAGTTCCTTTTCTTCGGAATTGCCCCGTCATCATGTCAAAATTTCGCCAGATTTTTTTTGGCGAGATTCTGTCATTTTGATGTTTGATCTTTTTCTTTTCCATCCTTTTCAGGTGGTTCCTCCAGAGCGAACAAGGGTAAAGAGCCTGCTACAAGCGTACCTCGTCGATCTTCTAGATCTTCTAATCCGGCCGTTCAGCAGGCTTTTGAGAAGGTCCAGTATGTTGAGAGAAATCTGGAAGAGTGCGACTCCCTCAACGAGATGAGATGAGGCAGCGACTGATCGCTCTCAAGGGAGAGGAGTTCTATAAGATCATGGTAAGCAGTCGTCCATGGGTGATGGAAGATCAGAGCGTTTTGCCCAAGCCTACCTTCTTCTTTGGTGATGCAGTCCCTGATGACATGACATACCAGAGGAGATGTTTTCAGGTTTTCTTTCACAACAGATGGTGAAGAAGAAGACTGTTGCTACCCCGGTCGACGTTTGATCGCACCGTCTCGATTCTGAGCCATTGCCCCCACGTGCCCTAAGAGGGAAGATCCTCCAAGTTGGGTGAGAAGGACAAATGTAATCAAGACCGAGGTTTTTGTTGGCGGTTCTCCTGGATATACGGAGAGGTCGCCTGTTGACATGGACCCTGTTGATGCCATCCAGCGGCTACCAGGGCTCTGATTATCCGTCGGTCGATTTTGAGAACCCGGTGGGCCTTGGTATTTTTAGTGGTGACGGCAGCAATTGGATCAAGCCTTTTCAATGCTGACTCCGAGTGGAAGTCGTGGACTGATCGCGTCCTGCTGATTGGTGGCGCCGTTTTGAAGGAAGCCGGGAATTTTGATGCGGTCCGTGCCTTTAGGGAGACCGTGATCTTTTCCGACGAGGCCTTCATGGCTATGCTGGAGTCATTCCTCCCACAAACCAATACCTTCATTGTGACGAATGGTGAGATTGGTTTTTTCTTTGAAGGAGCTGAGCGTCATACTGGATTGCCCATCCTCGGCAAACTCTATGAGGAGTTTATGCCGATTGACAGCGTCCTCGAGGGGCAGTCTGAGGAGTTCAGGCTTCTATACTTTCAGCTCGTCGCCTTCTATGATTTTTTGAAGGAGAAGGGGGGTTTGAAAGTTAGATCCAGCAGTTGGAAGAGTTTTAGCTCTTCATTCCCCAACTTTTTTGATAGCAGGGAGTCTTCTGATAGCGTGGACCCAGGAAGCCGGAGCTCGGGATCCCAGTTCAAAGAAGATCTTGGCCATGCAAGAAGAGTTGAGAGATTTCTGTGCAAGTACAAACGCCATATGTCCTGACATTGCACTGCGGAGAGATCTCGCTGTTTACCTCACTTATTGGCTTGGTGAGGCTGTTTTTGCTGGAGGAGATGGAACGCACATCAGGCCGCATTGTATTTTTTCGGCTTGTCAGATGGCGTTTGGGGAGCAGCTTGCTTTGGTGCCAGCTCTTTACTCCTACCTGTGTACGAACTACAGGCTGCTGCTTTTTGGTTCGGCTTGGGCTTCCCATGATAGGGTATTTTCAGCCCATATCTTTTATTCGTGGTATGTATACCACTGTCCTGGCTTCCATCGGCTGGGTGCTGCACAGGATGATGATCCTCTGATGATTCGACTGGCTAAGGGCAAAGCCGTGTCCGAATCACTTTTGTTTGCCCGCATGAGGATCCGACGGTTCAGGGACGTCGAGATGGGGCAATCTTCAGCGAAGCTTTCTCCGGAGTTGCGGAAGAAGGCTTTTTATTTTGGTGCCTCCCGAGACTCTACCAGGGCGGGGTCGGGAAGGCATTATTCCTTGACAAATGCAGAGAGAGAGTGGCTTTTCAGCATACGTGTCGGCACGATGGTGTACCGCAGACATCTTTTCGTCGATATCCAGCCATATGTACCCTCTCGCTTTGCTTTGCAGCTGGGCTTTTCTCAAGGAGTTGTTGGAGCGCCTTCAAGCATGGTGAAGCGCTTTGGAGGTTTACAGGACGGGAGAGAATGCATGGGCTTTCTATAGTGCTGAAGACACTACAGCCATGATTTCTTATCCTGTGTTGCTGACTTCCCGGACTGCCGGCTTTGCGAAGTGGTTCGCGGAGAGCTTTTTGGCATATCGGGGGCTTTCCAAGAAGGAGCTTGATGTGAAGCTGGCATTTGGAAAGGGCCTTTGGAAAGTTGGATGGCGTCCGGCGAGAGGAAGTTTGGGCCTTCCTTTCTGGAGAGAAGCACAAGATAGGCTTTCTCTGGTGACCAGGGCGTCATTGGTTCTGAAGCTGTTCGAGAAATACCTGATGAGGCTTTGGAGCAGCTAGAACAGGAGGAAGCCGAACTTGGCGCTTGGATGCAAGCGGCACAGAGGCAAGCTTCCGTGGAGTCTACTGGCAAGAGTAGACCATCCAATGAGGAGTCAAGTGGGAAACCCTGACTCTGACAGTGGGGCAGGTTCCTCTAAGAAGCGAGCCCGCCGGGGGTAAGAGGGGGAGGAGTCATCATCACAGCAAGGGGCAGCATGAGGACTCTCCTGACTTGGAAGTTCCTCTTACTATCAATGAGGATGTGCCAGTGGATGCTGACGAGCCTCCAGAGAAGAGAAGTCGAGAAGAAGAGACCGTCGGTGAAGGTATGATCCTTCCTTTTTCTCTTTCCATTTCTTTTCATGGGATTTTTTTTCCATGTTCTGATTTGCTTCTCGTTTTCTGCTTTTCTTCTTTTTTTTTTTTTTTAGCAGAGGAAGACTTGGTGATGCCTGAGGTCCCAACCGATGAGGTGGTGATGGATCCTGTTGAGGCACCTGAAGAAGAACCGAGGGACTCTGGAGTAAATCCAGAATCTCCAATTGGTACGACTTCTTTTGCTCTCTTTTTTTGAGTTTGTGACTTGGTTTGCTAACATTTTTTTTTTGTCAGCTGACTTGCCACAGGGTTCTGATGACTTTGAACCATCGATGGACGCAAATGTTGATGATGCTTCCGATGAGTTCATGGAGGAAGAAAGTGTTCCGCCAGTCGTCGAAGAAGGTATTTTGTAGTTATAACCATGATAATGATTTTCAAACAGGATTATATTCATACCTTTTTGTGTTTCTTTTGGCAGGTTTTGAAGTGACAGAGGAGGGTCCGTCGCTTCCAGAGCAAGGGATGCCAGAGGTTAATCCAGAGGTAGAGACTCCTGGGACCAGTTCTGACAATGTTGAAGAGATTCCTCGCGCTGAGATTCCTTCCCGAGTAGGAGCAGCTTTAACTGGAAAGAGTTCTTTTGTTACTCTTTCAACAGATGATGACATGAGCGGGCCGACCAACGGAGTTAGGCGAATCTTCAGCTGGGCCATCTCTTCTTTTTGTGAAGAAGGTGGTGGTGCGAGTTCTGAGCTCTTGGATTGAGACTCTCTTTTCTGGGCACTTGGAAGCCGGATTTAGCATGATCCAGCATGTGCGTGAGATTCTCGGTGATGCTGAAGAAGCTGGTCTGGATGTCACATATGCCAGGGCGATCGTTAATAGGATCATTGAGCTGGGTGACAAGTGGTTTGAGACCATGGGTTTTCCTGACGATCAGTTCTTCAAGGAGATGTTCTTGGACCCCTGCGGATAAGGCTCAATCTGACCTGGATGAGGCTACAGAAAGCAAGAAGCAGGCAGTCCGAGAGAGGAACTTAGAAGAGATAACCATCATTAGGCTGACACATGACCTTAACATCCTTGATAGGGAGGTCGATGAGGCCAGGAAACGTCTTGAGCATCTGCAGGCACAAGTCGCTGCCAAGTGGACTGAAATAACAGAGGCTCGTGAAAAGGAGACTGCTCTGATTCACCGAGTTGCGGATGCCATTCGAGTTCTCAAAAGGAAGTCTGATGAGGACAAACAATGGAAAACCGCTCGAGGGAAGCTTCCCAGTGCAGAAAAAGGGTTACAGCCCACCCCAGCATCTCATGGCAGGTTCCTGAAGAAGCGTGCCTTGGAATCCTTGACGGATGAGGCCAAAAGCTTGCTTAAGGAGCTGAACTCTTGGCTGGAGACCATTTTTGGTTGAGCTCCTGTATACAGAAACCATCCTTCTTTCTTTTTTTTTTTTTTTTGGTACCACTTGTATTTTTTTGGTACTTTTTTTTTTAGTGCTTGTGAACACTTTCTTTTTTTTGGTACCACATGTATTTTTTGGTACTCTTTTTTTTTTGTTATCTCTACGCTCACTTGAATCTTATTGTGATAAAAGTAATTGCTAAATGGGATGCTCTTTTTTTTTGTTATCCCTACGCTCACTTGAATCTTTTTGTGATAAAAGTAATTGCTAAATGGGATTTGATCAAAAGGTTGTCATTTTGTGAAAATCTTTTGTCAAGTAATTGTTTTGGCATGAAAGCCAGGTTTTTGTTTGTGGCATGGAAGCCAATTTTGGCATGAGAGCCAGCTTTTCTTGTGGCATTGATAGCCGAGTTTTTTTTTTGTGGCATCTATAGCCAGTTTTGGTGGCATTGATAGCCGGTTTGTTTTGTTGGCATCTATAGCCGGTTTTTGGTGGCATTGATAGCCTGTTTTGTTTTGGTGGCATTGATAGCCGTTTTTTTTTTGAAATCCAAGTTTTTTGTTTGTGGCATTGATAGCCGGTTTTGTTTTGGTGGCATTGATAGCCGGTTTGTGGCATTTATAGCCTGTTTTGATGGCATTTATAGCCGGTTCGTGGCATTTATAGCCTGTTTTGATGGCATTTATAGCCGGTTTGGTTTTCAAAAAATGCAAGTATCGACTAAAAGTCGCCTCCCTGCTGAATGTTCTTGCAAGTATCGATGGAATGTCGCATCCTTGCTCATTCGGTTGTGAGTATCGATGGAATGTCGCATCCTTGCTTTTCAAAAATTTTGGTTTTGCGGGTACTGACTTGATGTCGTTTCCCCACGATTTTTGAAATTTGTGGTTTTCTCGAACCTTTGAGTTATGGATATCAACTAAAATGTTGCGTCTCCATGGTTTTTTAGGTTTTTTCGAACCTTTGGGTTATGGATATCAACTGAAATGTTGCGTCTCCACAGTTTTTTAGGTTTTTTTTTTTTTTGAACCTTTGAAATTTGGGTTGTGGATATCAACTGAAATGTTGCATCTCCACAGTTTTGGATTTTGCAAGTACCGACGAAATGTCGCTTCCCTGCGATTTTGGAAGTGTCGAACGTGGTTCGCTTGCTTCTGATTTGTGCGAGTATCGACTAAGCGTCGCTTCCTCGCGGTTTTTGAAAAACCATTTTTTTTTGTTTAAAGACACGAGGGTCATAAGTTTTGACCTAAAACCATTTTGGCGGTAAAAGGGAGGGTGGACTAGGGTGGAAAACCCTGAATCCGGATTTTGTTTCAAACCATGAATTTTGGGTTCAAGGGTTGAAAATTTTGGTCAAGTTAGGGAAAGGTTCCTAAACTTTGATATTTTTTTTTTGAACAATGAAACGATGAAAGTAAGCATTGTTTTAGATTTCTAGAAATTTCAACATTTGATATGAAAATTCTAAAAAAGGGTGGGTTTAGCGAGCGTGTACCTGGAAACCGGTTTTGGCCGTACAGGCATTGCTCTTACCCAGTTGGGTAAGTCTTCAAGGGTAGTACCGCTTTAAGAACTTGCCGTTGATAGGCAGCATACATCTGTCACCTTCCATGTTTAGGAGTGCGTATGCACCATTAGAGAAAACCTTGTCGATGACGTAGGGTCCCTCCCATTTTGGCTCAAATTTGCCTTTAGACTTGTGAGCGAAGACCATTGGTCTTTTTACCGCAAGAACCAAGTCACTCTTTTTGTAGGCGCGTTGCCTGACCTTTTTATCGAAAGATCCTGCCATACGTGCTTGGTAAAGTTCAATGCTTTGTTGAGCTTCGAGCCATTTCTCATCGAGATTGTCCAGCTCATGGAGTCGCAATTTGACATTGCTTTCTTGAGTCATGTCATTTTGCAAGGATACCCTTAAGGAAGGAATTTGTACTTCCAAGGGCACGACAGCTTCGCATCCATAGACCAAGGAGAATGGTGTGCTATGGGTTGGTCCTCGAACGGTGGTTCGATAGGCCCACAAAGCTTCGGACATTTTGTCGCTCCAGTCTCTTTTGTGACTAGAGACCATTTTTTTGAGGATTTTGCAGAGTGTCTTGTTGAAAGCTTCTGCTAACCCGTTTGCTGCCGGATTGTATGGAGTCGAAGGACAGCTTTGGATTTTGTATTTGTCGCAGAACCTGTAGAATCGATGATCCCGGAACTGTGGTCCGTTATCATGGACGAATCTTTTGGGTATGCCGAAACGACAAATGATGTTGGTGCGTAGGAACTGAAGGACTGATGAGGTCTTCATTTCGTTAAACGCAAATGCTTCTGACCACTTGGAGAAGTTATCCGTAGCAGCGAAGATGAAGCGATGACCTTTGCTTGAAGGGGGAGATGATGAAGGGAGTTTGCATGCTCTCTTCAGATTTACCGGATGGTTTGTTTTCTTCCAGTGATTGTTGAGGAGCTTTGCCTTTATCTTTTTGGAGATTTTCGGCAAAGGATGCTGTGTGTTTCTCCTCTTCTTTTTTCACCTTCATACATCTGTGAGTCTGCGAAGTGGACTTCTTTACCTTTGAAGGGTTTTCTGTCCGCAAAGACTCGATGTATCATGCCGTCGTCGCCAACAAACTTGATGCATTGATGTAGAGTTGAAGGGACAACACCATTCTCATGGATCCAAGGGCGTCCGAGAAGGATGTTGTAGCATGAAGGGGTCTTTATTGCATACACTGTGACCTCAGAGATAAGATCACCGATCTACAACTTGAACCTGATTTTGCCTATAGGCCTTTGAGTACTCCCATCGTATCCAAAGATAGATACAGATGTGTGGCTCAGTTTGCTGGGTGGGATGCCCAACTCTTCAAGAGCCGATGTGGAGATGAGGTTGAGTGCAGAACCTGGGTCGATCTGAACTCTATGCATAGGCATTTCCTTGATACACCCTGTGAAGTACAGGGGTCGGTTATGCCTGGTTTCGCCAAGTAGGAGGTCGTCTTTTGTGAAGGCGATGGTTGCACTGGCTGCTTTTTTAACCGAGAGGCATTCAATGCATGATCCCTCAGTTTTCTTCTTTTCTCCCTTTGAGGAGGCTTCTGAGTTTTTGACCCGGTAATCCATTTCAATTTGGAGGACTTGCGGGGCATGTTTGTCGACATCCTCATTCAGCTTTTGTAATTCCGAAATGAGATTATCACGAGTGTGCGGAGACATTCACAACAAATCTAGGATGTGCAGACGTGCAGGTATGTGCTTGAAGTGTTCAATCAAGTCATACTTGAAAGCCTCCTTAGGGCCTGCATGTTCATCATTGTTGCCACTAGGGGCGCTTACAACATCTTTTCCCGAAGGATTTACATATGTAAAGGAAGATTGGTTGTAATTTTTGTGGTAGTCCCGACCAGAGCAGGTGCCTCTACCAACTTCGAGAGCTTCTTGAGAAGGGTCTTCGTTTGGAAGATTGTCTTCAGGATCAAGAGGCTGTCGTTTTTCATTTGCTGAGGATGTATCAGCAGCAGAGTTACCATCCTCAGTGATTGTGTTGCATGGAGCGTTTTCCGGGAACAAGTCCTGAACAGCATCCAGCAATCTTTCTTCTTCGTTGACTAATTCATCGTCCCAAGCATCAATGGCTGGGAATTCTTCAGTCAGGAAGGGTGTGAACTTTGAAGTCACAGTCTTAGGAGAAGAAACCTGAGAGGGTGTCATCTCAGTGAAAGTCACGTGAGACGAGGTGGCTCCAGAAGATATATTACTAGGCGTCGCCGGAGTGTAAGTGCTCTCATCAGACGATGCTTCGGAAGAGCTATAATCCCGAATTATCACATTACAGGAAGCTCTGACGGGAGACGTTGCCTGATCGGAGTCAGACTCATCCTCGGATGTGAGAGGATCGTCTATCCAGTAATTTTCTCCATTTTCAGGAGTTAAGGGAGGATGTACCTGGTGGTCTTCAGGGACTTCAGGCTCTGGATTGCGAGGAGGCTCGTTGACGCGTTCTTGCACTTGTTCCAGAGCGAGTCGCTGCAAGATCCTTGCATATTCTTCAAGATCAGGCATGGGAGCCGGATCTTCTTCTTCATCATCTCTTTGTGGCTCAACATTGTTGATTTCTACTGGAGCAATGAGGGGTGCTGGTTCAGCAGCATTTTCTTGTACAGCTTCTTGCTCTTCTTCATCATCAGACCAGGATCCTTGTGGCTGTAGGGGGTTATACCAGATTACTGGCATAAGATGAGACTCAGGAACCCATTCTTCATTGGAGAGATATTCTCCTGTTTCAAGGGACTCCTCCCACTCATCTGTGTAGTTGGATTCGAATCCATCATCGGTGTCGCTGGACTCGTATCCATCAATGGAGAATCCAACTACCGAATTGCAAGAGTATGATGCCTCCTGCATGGCTTCTTTGAATTGAGGTGGCATGAAATCACTGAGAGTGAATTTCCTTACCCCCTTTGAAGTCTCTTGAAGGGATGTTTTTGTTACCTCCAGTGAAGCGGTAGAGGAAGCCTCTGCCTTTTCTTTGACCTCTAGTTTTAGCTGGGTCTTCTATTGCCGTTTCAGCTTGAGGAGATGTTTCCTAGCCTGCCTTCGCTGTTGAGTTGTAGGCTTTGTTTTCACGACCTCCCAATTTTCATCTTCCAGGAGATCGGGATGTACCCATATCGGTTGTCCGTCTGGTGTCGGGTAAGGAACCAGTTGCTCGGACGCTTGGATTGAGTTTATCACCTTGAAGGAAGTAGTGATCTTCTTTTTCGGTGATTTTGATGTTTGTCCACATGTCACCATGTTGACGGAGGCAGACCCATAGTTTTTGTCAAAGGTGATGACTCCGTTTTTCCACATCTCATTTATTTTCTCTCTCACCACGAAGCATTGATTGAGAGGATGCGAGATCATCTGGTGGTATGGACAGTACCGAGGATCGTTGGTTTTGCCAACATCACCCGGTCTTTTTGGTTCAGGCAAGGTGAGCTTGCCGTTTGCCACAAGAGCCCCAAAGATTTCATCAACATCTTCATCAAACGGGTATTTCTTCTCTACTCGTTCTTTGAAGGCATCAGAGAGTTCAGGTCTCTTACCAACAGCTTTGTTTTCAGCTTTCTTTGGTGGCTGAGGAGCTGACTTGGTCTGCACATTGAGGACCTCTTTCTTCTTTGGTTTTGAGGTCGTAATGGCGGTTGGCTCTTTTCTTGATGATTTCTGACTGTTGAGGTCCTTAATCACCATTTCAGCTTCCATGGAAGCTTCTAGGAGTTCTCCCAGGTTTTTTGATTTGTTGCCGATGATCATGGAGCGGATTCTGGCTCTCATGTTGTTTCGACAGATGTCGACTAGCGACGCTTGTGGCAATACATCAGAGCATTTGTATGCCATTGCTTTCCACTTGTGAATGAAGTCATATGTTGATTCATTCTCCCCATGTTTTAGGCTGCACAGCTGAGCCATAGTAGCGGGATGATCTTCACCTTTGAAGTGAGTCAGGAAGCGTGTCTTCGCCAGTTGCAGCGAAGCTTTGAAATTTTGAAGTTCGGCCCCT
This sequence comes from Litsea cubeba, assembly GCA_012931725.1. Lineage (NCBI taxonomy): Eukaryota > Viridiplantae > Streptophyta > Magnoliopsida > Laurales > Lauraceae > Litsea > Litsea cubeba. The sequence continues at coordinate 146,163,334 of CM022946.1, forward strand.
GTAGAGATGAAGGGTCGAACTGCAGGTTTGTAGGCCTTAGCAGGTGCTTGTGGAGGCCTTGTGATGCATGACTTGATTTTGGGCTTGTAGGAACAAGCCGGCTCATGCTGGGATGACTTGGAAGTCAAGTCGGAGATGGGTCTCTCCTCTTTCATGTAGGCAAGAGGATAGAACTGGTTCTCCTTGAGTGGGGCCAGGAATGTTGGCTTAGTGGATGTCTGGGACCTTCTCTGTTTTGGTGAAGGTCTTGGGGACCAAGTCTTGGGGTAGACCTGGTTGTTTGCAGGTTGAGGCTTCGTGGGGCTGCCACGGGCTTCAGGCCTTCTGGTGCTCGCCTTTGGTGTCATGGTAGTGACACGTTGAGAGGCGAGTTTCTGCTTCTTGGAGGGAGCAGTTTGTTCCTCAGGAAGTGGGAATGGTCCCAGCGTCCCAAAGACGATAGTCCGGGGAGTCGAGGTCGACCCGGAGTTCAGAGAGTTGCCGAGGGAGTTGACACTTCGGCAGCTGATGGGGCGCTTGTAGGTGCGTGTGGTTTGCTTCTGTTGAAGCATGAGTTGGTGCTTGTTTTCATCGAAAGTAATGGTTAGTGAAGCTGCCATTGTTAGTTTTTCGAAAATTTCTGAAACAAGACCACATCCATTAGTAATCACAAGAATATAATGATCATAAATGGGAAGTTCTATGGTTTCGTCTTTTCAAATTGCTCGAGGTAGATGACCCAAGCAATATGAGGAAGGCAAAATGCCATAGAAGGTACAATTGTTCTGATCGCAGGTATGGTAAGCCCGGAATGAGCGTCCCAGTGACTGCTAGAAGCAATTGTGAACTTAAATTCGACTTATCGAGAAGCAGAGCTTGCTCGAGGTAAGAAGAATATAAAGTTGGAGTTACAGATGTGCCGGTCGCAATACAGTAGACCCTGAAAGGGCGTACTAGTACCGCTAGACACAAATGTTTTGAGACCGCATCCATGAGATGAGATTCTCTGTTTTGAAAGGTCAAGATTGGATTCATCAAAGAGAGCATATGGTATTCCGATCTGAACACGGGCTCAGCGATTTCCGCGAGCGCCAGTGCTCAGAAAGAAATGAACCATAATTTCTCGGATCTGAATCTAAAGATGACGAGTTTTTTTTTTGAAAAGTCAATATCGGGTTCATCAAAGAGAGCAAAAGGCATTCCAATCTGAACACGGTCTCAGCGATTTCCGTGAGCGCCAGTGCTCAGAAAGGAGAAGACCAAGATTTCTCCAATCTAAACCCAAAATGACGGAAGTTTTTTTTTTTTTGAAAATTTTGAAGATTTTTTTTTTTTTAAATCTTTTTTTTTATTTTATTTTATTTTTTATTTATTTTTTATTTTTTATTTTTATTTTTAAGATTTTTTTTTTGAAAAAAATTTTTTTTTTTTTTATTTTAAAATTTTTATTATTTTTTTTTTTAAAAATTTATTTTTTTTGTTTAAAAGACGAGAGAGTACACATAGGCCTCCTAACCCGGTCTTATGAAATCTTGATTGATAGAATTGCCCCCAGGTAAGGGTAGGATTACTTAATGAACCCGTTTGGAGGACCCTTGCCTAGAACAGTCAAGCTGTCTCCACACTCTGGACAAGGCTTTTCTTTGAATCAACCATGATCAAAGAACACAGTTGGTTTAACCTTAGTGGTCTATGTCTTTTTTTTTTATATTTTTTTTATTTTTTTTTATATGAACTCATCGAAGAGAAACAATGGCCCAACCCCCGATCCGAACACGGTCTCAGCGATTTCCGTGAGCGCCAGTGCCCAGAAGGGAGAGGATCAAAGTTTCTCAATTTTGAATCCAAATTGAGAAATCTAAAATTTATATATATATATTTTTTAGATCTTTAATGAACTCATCGAAGAGAAACAATGGCCCAACCCCCGATCCGAACACGGTCTCAGCGATTTCCGTGAGCGCCAGTGCCCAGAAGGGAGAGGATCAAAGTTTCTCAATTTTGAATCCAAATTAAGAAATCTAAAATTTTTTATATTTATATATATATATATATATTTTTTTAGATCTTTAATGAACTCATCGAAGAGAAACAATGGCCCAACCCCCGATCCGAACACGGTCTCAGCGATTTCCGTGAGCGCCAGTGCCCAGAAGGGAGAGGATCAAAGTTTCTCAATTTTGAATCCAAAATGAAAAATCTGATTTTTTTTGTTTTTTTTTTTTGGTTTTTAAAAAAAATTTTTTTTTGAAAAGAGAAAGAGTGGAAATAAATTCAAAGAATTAGAAATTTCCAAACAAAAAATCTCATCTCATTTTTTTTTAGATGCGGAATTCAACATAGGCCACCAATTATAAAGTAGCCAAGGAATCGAGAAAAGAAATATAAGCATAGAGCAAAATATATGATATGCAAATATTTCATTTCTAGCATCGTGTTCCCAAATAAACGGGTCCCACCGGGTGTGCCAGCTTGATGGACCGCGCTCCTGCTCGAGTTCCTACCGAGGTCGGCGGACGTGGGAGTCCGTCGGGTCCGACCCTTTCGCAACCGGGGGGCAGGGGCGTGCATCAACATTTCTTTTTTTTTTGTGGGTGTGCCAGATTTTCTATTTTTACTTGGAATTGCAAGTGGTGATCCGGAGATCAACCTTCGCAAGTAAAAAGGAAATCAACTTCTTTCAAGTTTTCCATTGCACATATATTTAAGAAAAGAGACATTTTTCTTGGTTTGCCGTGAAAGGCGATTTTTTTTTGCATTTATAGCCGATTTTGGCGTTTATAGCCGATTTTTGGCGTTTATAGCCGATTTACAATCCTTATCAATAATGAAAGACAAGAATTGTGATTTTTGTCTCTTTTGAAAAAATACGAATTACAATGAAAAGCAAGAAAAGGAGGATCTAACTTCTCAGGAGATTGTGGGGGACCCGTTTAGATTGACGGTCGCAAGCCATATTGGGCTTCGCCATCATCCATGCAGATGAGAACAGAGGATGCTATTGATTCGCTTGGCTTGGCTATAACCTCGGGTTTTTAGAGGACAAAGACCAAAAGGAGGTCCTATGTCCAATAAAAAGCCGAGTAGACGGGCTGAAAAGCCATATCTAAGCCATCGGAGGCAGGAGGAGAAGGCAAGGACCTTGGGGGGGGGGTACCCCCCAAGGGACTTTTGTCACCTTCTTGCGGTGGCCGGTGTAGAACTTCCGCAGAGTTTTCTCTCTTTTTCCTTTCTCTGGATTTCTGTGCTTCTGTCTGTCTGTGTGTTTGTGCTTTTTTCTGATGCTTTGTGATTATCCTTTCTTCTTGGAGAGCTCTCCTATTTATAGGCTTTTTGGTAGCCATTTAGGTGAGTTTATGGGCTTTTATTGTCATTAAGCCGCATAATGGGAGGAGTTACAAAATTGAATTGTTTATTTTGTAACTCCTTTTTCTTGGCTTCTGATTGGCCGGAGGAGATTGAGGGCATTTAATCGCCTTTAATCGCCATGATGGGAGGAGTTTCATGGGTTAAATGCCATGAGTCTCTTGACTTGTAACTCCCGAATGCTTGCTTCTGATTGGGCCGTCCAAAGAAATGGATTAATGACTGTAATAAAGCTAGTCAATTAATCGCATTAAGTGGTTGCCGAGCAGCTAAAGAGTCGCGGGCCGTGCCACGTCTTTTGGGATTCTTCTGTCGATGATCATCAATGGATCTTCATGTAGATCGACATCAGATGACCATGTAATTTCAGGTGTTTGTTGCCAACAGCGGGTCGGTGCCATCTGTCCTGTCGATTTCTCGATCGGTCGGGTAGAAAGCACACTTTTTTTGGTTGACCGGGTGGCGATCAATATTGTTTTCGATACTCTTGATGATTGACCCGTGTTTTGGACGGATGTCAGAGGACTTGGTGTCTCAAAAGCATGAATTTTGGAAAGTACCAGAGGCTGGGCTCTTCGAATCGCGAAAAAACGGCGAAAATCGGGGTTTCCGGGGCCTTCCCGGCGACCCCGGGTTCCAAGGTCGCCGGCGACCCTGGCCCAGGGTCGCAGGGGTCTGCGACCCTGGGGGGTTTTCCCCCTTTTGTGTCCCGTTTTGTGTCCGTTTTTGCTGTTTTTCGATTCTTTTTTCTCCTGTACTTTTCCTTGACATTTTGACCATTTATTGGCCTAATTTCTTTGTAGGAAACCTGATGAGAATCCTTGCATTTTATTTTGCAAAGTTTCCAATTTCCTGAGAAAGCCGAAGACTTTGTCGCGCAGAGCTGCCGATTTTCCGTCAGAAGCTGAAACTGGGTCAAACGATGTCGGAATGACCTGAAATTTGGTGTGAAGCCTCCTGAGCAATAAATAAGACCAACCATAGGCTTTTGTTTGAGTTTTGAAGCCGTTTGGGGTCCTATCACCAGTAGACTTGCTTTTTGTCGCGATGAAGATGTCGCGGTTTGATGTGCGGTCAACCGATGTCCGATTGACTTGAAATTTGACAGGGAACCTATTGGAGTCATTTTAAGATGATCCATAGGCTCTGTCTTGGAAACCATGGTCCCGGAGAGCTTTGCCGCCGAGAGGCCTGATTTGGCTTCCGAGCGTCAAACTATGGTCAAATGTTGTGGAAATGACCTGAAATTTGACGTGTAGCCCTTTATAAGCATTTTGAAGCCGTCCATGTGCTCTAGCTGATGAGTAATGGTCTCGGTGGTTCTCGCCGCCGAGAGGCTTGATTTAGTTATTCGAGGGTTGATGTAGGGTCAAACGTTGTCGGTTTGACTCGGAACTTGACGTGGAGCCTTTTGGAAGTTTTTTGAGACTATCCATCGGTCCTGATCGAAGATTAGGTGTCTCCGATGCTTTTGCCGCCGAGAGCTCCTTTTCAGCTGTAGGAGAAGCGAAGTTAGGCCAAATGATTTTGAAATGGCCCGAAACTTCTTGTGTACTCCTCTTTTGGCTGTCTGGAAGAATCTTGCAGTTTTTGTTTGATTCTGACAAGATTTGATTTTTGGAAGCAGCATTGCCTATTTATGGCAGGTTGCGACTTCATGTAGCTCTTTGGATCTTGAAGAGGCAAAGTGACATTTTTGGTGTCAACACTTGCAAAAGCTATAAATAAGAGGAGAAGAGGCCTTGGACGTCCATGCACTCTCCATACATTGGGATTCATGCCCAAGCCTCCCTAGTGCAAGTGTTGCATGAGTTCTTTCTCCTCTCCCTCTTCTAGTTCTCTTTCTAGTTCCTCCCTAGAGTTCCTAGTAGTTTTCTCTTGGAGATCCCACCATCTTCTTGAGAAAAAGGAGAATCTGATACGGGTGATAGCGTGGAAGATCAAGAGGTCTTGGAGATCCCTATTTGATTAGTGAAAGCGTTTCATCATCAAAGAAAGATGCAACTTCTCCATTAGAGCACAACCGAGCTCCAAAGGTATAATCTACTTCCTTGCATGTTGTAGATTTATTTGTAGCTTATATGTTGCTGGTTCTATCTTCTAGATAGATTGTATTTACTGATCATGATGGCTGAGGTTGAGGACATAGATCTTGGATTGGGTTTTATAGCCTTCTGGATAGTTGATCCCTGCATCAAGTGGGTCAAACGTTTTTGAAACCTATTCTAGAGGCCCACCCTATTTCCAACAGGAGCAAGCTCTGCTTCTCGATAAGTCGAATTTAAGTTCACAATTGCTTCTAGCAGTCACTGGGATGCTCATTCTGGGCTTACCATACCTACGATCAGAACAATTGTACCCTCTATGGTGTTTTGCATTCTTCATATTGCTTGGGTCATCTCCCTCGAGCAATTTGAAAAGACAAAACCATAGAACTTCCCATTTATGATCATTATATTCTTGTGATTACTAATGGATGTGGTCTTGTTTCAGAAATTTTTTGAAAAAACTAACAATGGCAGCATCGCTAACCATTACCTTCGACGAGAACAAGCACCAACTTATGCTTCAACAGAAGCAAACTACGCGCACCTACAAGCGCCCCTTCAGCTGCCGAAGCATCAACTCCCTTGGCAACTCTCTGAACTCTGGGTCGACCTCGACTCCCCGGACTATTATCTTTGGGACGCTGGGACCATTCCTACTTCCCGAGGAACAAACTGCTCCTTCCAAGAAGCAGAAACTCGCCTCTCAACGTGTCACTACCGTGACACCAATGGCGAGCACCAGAAGGCCCGAAGCTCGTGGCAGCCCCACGAAGCCTCGACCCACAAACGACCAGGTCTATCCCAAGACTTGGTCCCCAATACCTTCACCAAAACAAAGACGGTCCCAAACATTCACCAAGCCAGCATACCTGGCCCCATTCAAGGAGAGCCAGTTCTACCCTCTTGCTTAATGAAATGGAGAAGCTATTACTGGCCACGAATGGAGAATGACGTGGAATAGTATGTAAAGACGTGTCTTGTTTGTCAGCAAGACAAGACTTAACGAAATAAAGTGGCAGGACTACTGGAGCCACTGCCCATTCCAGAGAGACCGTGGATGAGCCTCTCCATGGATTACATCGTCAATCTTCCTAAGATAGACAATTGTAGATCGATTATTGTTGTGGTGGACCGTTTCTCTAAGTATGCGACGTTCATAGCAGCGCCGCATGCTGTTTCTGCAGAGAATACGGCCAAACTCTTCTTCAAAAACATTATCAAACTGTGGGGTATTCCTTTAGACATCGTGTCTGACAGAGACGCACGATTCACTGGTAGGTTTTGGGCTGCGTTGTTTGAGTTGACTGGCACTCAACTCAAGTTCTCCATAAGTAATCATTCGCAAACAGATGGACAGACGGAGCGGATAAATGGCATGTTGGAAGAACATCTACGACACTATGTTACTGCGAATAAAAAAAATTGGGTAGATCTGTTGGATACAGCGCAATTCTGCTACAATCTGCATCGCAGTTCAGCAATAGGTACTAGCCCCTTTGAGTTGGCAACAGGCCAACAGCCTCTGGCCCCTCATGAAGTCACCAAGCAGAAATCCCAGGGAAGTTGCCCTGCTGCTTACATATTTGTACGAGAGAGGACAGATTTAGTTGAAAATGCAAGGGACTGTCTTGAAAGAGCAGTCCGCAGAATGAAGAAGTGGGCAGACAAAAATCAAATGTTCAGAGAATTCCAGGTTAGGGACAAGGTGATGCTGAAGCTTACAACCCAGATTTGAAAGAAAATAAGAGCCCCGGAGGTCCATAGGGGACTGATTCCAAGGTATGATGGACCTTTTGAAGTTGTCCTAAAAGTGGGCAAATTAGCATATAGACTGTGTCTACCTGAAAGAATCAAGGTACATCCAGTCTTTCATATTATTTTTCTCAAACCCTATCATGAAGATCCAAGTGATGCAAGTTGAGGTGTGTCTCGAAGGGCACCACCCACAATTTGTGCTCAGTTTAATCGCAAAATTCAAAAGATTTTGGCGGACAAAACTGAGGGCGAAAGTAAAAAGAACTGGAGGACAAGTTACTTGGTACAATGGGAGGGTGCTGAGGAGAGTGAAGCTTCTTGGGAGAAGGGGACCACTTTGTGGCAATTTGAAAAGGAGATTATTGAGTATCTGGCTAAAAAACGGACGAGGTCATCTGCGGCTTAGGTGGGGGAGGGTTGTCAGCCCCTAAAAAGCTAAAGCTGCGTTGGTGCGCAGATGGTGCGATGGGTTGGGCAGTTATAGACTCAACCATTACACAAACAATTCATTGGTGCATATGAACTGTGTTTTGGAAGTTCACTGGTGAACATTAATCCCTTGGTGCGGATGAGTATTGCCTCTCGGTTGCTGGTGTGATGGTCGTGCACGACGTGCTGTGCTGCACTTGGCGTGTGCAGTGTTGTACTGCACGTGGTAAGTGCAGTCGTCGTGCTGTGAAGATTAACAGTGTACACGCAGTGCTGTGTTGCTGTGAGCAACGTCGTTCGCGTGCTGTGGTTGCTGCGAGTGACGACGTGCATGTGCTGCGGGTGCTGTAGTCGACGTAGTGCAGGTGCTGCGTGCGGCTGATTTAACCACTCGACCAACCATGTGTTTTCTAGGAACAAATGCATGTTTAATGTTTTGAATACATGTTAAACATGTTGAACAATTAGTGTGTGAAAGGATTTGTGCATTGGGGTCCGGGAAGTGGTCGAAAACTCCATTTCGTCAATCTCGGACGTTTATACCCAGGAGGTGAGAAACAATGGGTGGCACATACCTCTACTATGTAGGAGGTATGCCTGTGGGATGGAAAAATGGATGATGGACCCTGTTGGTGCATGATTTGCAATGTGTAGCATACCAATGGCCTTGGTATGGAAAGTTGGTGCGCAGGACCCACTCCCTCATGCCTGGGCCCACGTGGTCCGAACGAAAGAAGCTCGGTTGCATGCTGTGGTGCCTCCCTTGGATTGGTGCTGAGGGGTGTTGCTTATAAGGATGCTTAGTTGATGTGGCAGCCACGTGTAAACAATTATCCAGTTAGCATGGCAGTTGAGGGTTTGATGTGGCAGCCACACGTGCAGTAGTTATGCGGTTGCATTGGCTGACTGGCAGATGATGTGGACCAATGGTTGGAAGGCAACTTGCTTCTAACTGCAGACAATAACTGTTCTCAAGCAGTTGGTCTGAAATGGTGTTGGCACACCCTAATTGGTCCAAGTTGGCAACAGTTATCCTTATTGGCAAGCAGTGATTGGTCAGGCTTCTTTATAAATGTCTGCGAGGTTTGAACACTGCAGACAGAGGAGGAGATCCGAGATTAACTTGTAATTGTAGCATCTGAGTGTAAACAATTGTAAGAGTTGTAATTCCCAGTTTTGATTAATAAGAGAAACAGGCTGGTGCCTAATTAATCAATAGTTGTGTTGTCCCTTGTGCTCTTGCACTTCTGTGTGTGTGCTGTGTTATTGTTGGTAGGCTGACTAAGAGAAATCTTAGTGCTGTGCGGTGTATTTTTAGTGTGAAAAATTTACCCCGTGACACCTACCATGGCAGCTGACGTAATGCAATTTGCTAAGCACTGCCAACAATGCCAAGTTCATGGAGATTACATTCACATGCCTCCAGAATGGCTACATCCTACAGCAATTTCATGGCCTTTCGAAGCCTGGGGTATGGACATCATAGGTCCTATTTGTCCCCCTTCGAGCAAAGGTCATCGCTTCATCTTCGCCGCTACGGATTATTTCTCCAAGTGGTCAGAAGCATTTGTGTTTAACGAAATGAAGACCTCATCGGTCCTTCAGTTCCTGCACACCAACATCATTTGTCATTTCAGCATACCCAAAAGATTCGTCCATGATAGCGGACCACAATTTTGGGATCATCGATTCTATAGGTTCTGCGACAAATACAAAATCCAAAGCTGTCCTTCGACTCCATACAATCCGGCATCAAACGGATTAGCAGAAGCCTTCAACAAGACACTCTGTAAAATCCTTAAGAAAATGGTCTCTAGTCACAAAAGAGATTGGAGCGACAAACTCTCTAAAGCTTTGTGGGCCCATCGAACGACTGTTCGAGGACCAACCAATAGCACACCATTCTCCTTGGTCTATGGATGCGAAGCTGTTGTACCCTTGGAAGTACAAATTCCTTCCTTGAGGATATCCTTGCAAAATGACATGACTCAAGAAAGCAATGTCAAATTGCGACTCCATGAGCTGGATAATCTCGATGAGAGACGGCTCAAAGCTCGACAAAGCATTGAACTTTACCAAGTACGCATGGCAGGATCTTTTGACAAGAAGGTCAGGCAACGCGCCTACAAAAATGGTGACTTGGTTCTTGCGGAAAAAAGACCAATGGTCTTCGCTCACAAGTCTAAAGGCAAATTTGAGCCAAAATGGGAGGGACCCTACATCATCGACAAGGTTTTCTCCAATGGCACATAGGCACTCCTAAACATGGAGGGTGACAGATGTACGCTGCCCATCAACGGCAAGTTCTTAAAGCGGTACTACCCTTGAAGACTTACCCAACTGGGTAAGAGCAATGCCTGCACGGCCAAAACTGGTTTCCAGGTACTCGTTCGTCAAATCCACTCTTTTTAGAATTTTCATATCAAATGTTGAAATTTCTAGAAATTCAAACAATACTTACGTTCACTGTTTCATTGTTAAAAAATTCCAACTTCAGGAATATTTCCCTAACTTGACCAAAATTTTCAACCCTTGAATCCAAAATTCGTTGTTGAAACAAAATCCGGATTCAGGGATTTCCACCCTAGTCCACCCTGCCTTTTACCGCCAAAATGGTTTTAGGTCAAAACTTATGACCCTCGTGTCTTTAAACAAAAAATAATAATTTTTCAAAAACCGCGGGGAAGCGACTCTTAGTCAATACTCGCACAAGTTGAAAGCATGCGAACCATGTTCGACACTTCCAAAATCGCAGGGAAACGACATTTCGTTGATACTTGCAAAATCCTAAACCTAAAAAAACGTGGAGAAACAGCATTTCAGTTGATATCCGCAACCCAAATTTCAAAGGTTCGAAAAAACCTAAAAAACCGTGGAGAAGCAACATTTCAGTTGATATCTACATCCCAAATTTCAAAGGTTCGAAAAAACCAAGAAATCGTGGAGACGCAACATTGCAGTTGATATCCACAACACAAAGGTTCGAGAAAACCGCAAATTTCAAAAATCATGGGGAAACGACATCAAGTTAGTACCCGCAAAATCAAAATTTTTGAAAAGCAAGGAGGCGACATTCCATCGATACTTGCATCCAAATCCGCGAGGATGCGACATTCCATCGATACTCGCAACCAAATGAGCAAGGATGCGACATTCCATCGATACTTGCAATACCATTCAGCAGGGAGGCGACTTTTAGTCGATACTTGCATTTTTTGAAAACCAAAACCGGCTAAAAATGCCACAAATCGGCCATAAATGCCACCAAAACCGGCTATCAATGCCACAAAACAAAATTGGCTATCGATGCCACCAACCAAAACTTGGCTTTCAAAAAACCCGGCTATAAATGCCACCAAAATCGACTATCAATGCCACAAAAAACTGGCTCTCATGCCAAAATCGGCTTCCATGCCACAAAAAAAAATCTGGCTCCCATGCCAAAACAATCATTTAACAAAAGATTTTCACAAAACGACAAGCTTTTGATCAAATCTCATTTAGCAATTGCTTTCATCACAAAAAGATTTAAGTGAGTGTAGGGAAAACAAAAAAAAAATCCCATTTACCAAGTGCTTTCATCACAAAAAAGATTTAAGTGAGCGTAGGGAAAACAAAAAAATATATATATCCTATTTAGCAATTTCTTTCATTACAAAAAGATTTAAGTGAGCGTAGGGAAAACAAAAAAAAGAGTACCAAAAAATACATGTGGTACCAAAAAAAAGGTGTTTACAAAGCACTACAAAAAAAAAAAAAGAGTACCAAAAAAATACATGTGGTACCAAAAAAAAAAAAAGAAGGATAGTTTCTGCTACAAAAAATCAGGAGCTCAACCAAAAATGGTCTCCAGCCAAAATTTAAGCTCCTCAAGCAAACTTTTGGCCTCAGCCGTCATAGTTTCCAAGGCACGCTTCTTCAGGAACTTACCATGAGATGCTGGAGAAGGCTGCAAACCTTCTTTCACACCGGGAAGCTTATCCCGAGCAGTTTGCCATTTCTTGTCCTCTTGAAACTTCCTTTCAAGAACTCGATCAACATCTACAACCCGGCAAATCAGAGCACTCTCCCTATCGCGAGCCTCTGTTATAGCAGCCCACTTGGCAACGACTTGTGCCTTTAAATGCTCAAGACGTTTCCTGGCCTCATCGACCTCCCTATCAAGGATGTTAAGGTCATGTGTCATCCTAATGATAGCTAGCTCTTCTAAGTTCTTCTCTCGGACTAGCTGCTTCCTGCTTTGTGTAGCCTCATTCAGGTCAGACTTAACCTTATCAGCAGGGTCCAGGAACATCTTTTTGAAGAACCGGTCGTCAGCAAAACCCATGGCCTCAAACCACTTGTCACCCAGTGCAATGATCCAATCAACGATCGCCCTGGCACCTGTGACATCCAGACCAACCTCTTCGGCATCACCGAGAATCTCCTGCACATGCTGGATCATGCCAAATCCGGCATCCAAGTGTCCAATAAGGAGAGTCTCAATCCAAGAGCTCAGAACCTACACCACCACCTTCTTCGTAAAAAGAAGAGATGGCCCAGCTGAAGATTCGCCCCGCTCTGTCAGTCGGCTGCTCATGTCATGCCCCGTTGGAAGAGGAACAAAAGAACTCTTTCCAGTCGGAGCTGCTGGGGAGAGAATCTCAGCACAAGGTACCCCCTCCACCGTGTCAGAATTGGTTGCAGAAGTCTCTACCTCTAGATCGACCTCTGGCATCCCTTGCTCTGGTTCTGAAGGAAGCAATGGACTCTCCTCTGTCGCTTCAAAACCTGCCAAAGAAACACAAAAAGGTATGAATATGATCCTATTAAGAAAAATCATTATCAAGGTTATTACTATAAAATACCTTCTTTGACAACTGGCGGAACACTCTCTTCCTCCATGAACTCATCGGAAGCATTGTCAACATTTGCGTCCATCGATGGTTCAAAGTCATTGGGATCCTGTGGCAAGTCAGCTGACAAGAAAAATGTTAGCAAACCAAGTCACAGACAAAAAAAAAAGAAAGCAAAAGAAGTCATACCAGTTGGAGATTCTGGAATCACTCCAGAGTCCCTCGGTTCTTCTTCTGGTGCCGCAATCGGATCCGTCACCGCCTCATCGGCAGGAACCTCAGGCATCGCCAAGTCTTCATCCTCTGCTAAAAAAAAGAGCAGCAGGGGGAGAAAGCAAATCAAGACATGGAAAATTCCATGAAAGAAATAGAAAGAGAAAGAGGAAGAATCATACCTTCATCGGCGGTCTCTTCTTCTCGGCTCCTCATTTCCGGTGGCTCGTCAGCATTCCCTAGCACCTCCTCATTGATAGTGAGAGGGACTTCTATGTGAGGAGAGTCCTCATGTGGCCCCTCATTGCTACGATGACTCCTCTTCCTCTTATCCCTATGGGCTCGCCTCCTAGAAGAATCTGCCCCACTGTCAGAGTCAGGTTTCCCACTTGACCCCTCACTGGATGGTCTACTCTTGCCAGTAGACTCCACGGAAGCTCGCGTCTATGCCGCTTGCATCCAAGCATCAAGCTCAGCTTCCTCCTATTCTAGCTGCTCTAAGGCCTCATCAGGTACCTCCTGGATAGCTTCAGGATCAATGACGCCCTGGTCACCGACACAGCCTATCTTGTGCTTCTCTCCAGAAAGGAAGGACCAAACTTCCTCTTGCCAGACGCCATCCGACTTTCCAATGCCTTTTCCAGAGGACAGCTTTGCATCAAGCTCAGCTTCCTCCTGTTCTAGCTGCTCTAAGGCCTCATCAGGTACCTCCGGACAGCTTCAGAACCAATGACGCTCTGGTCACCGAGATAGTCTATCTTGTGCTTCTCTCCAGAAAAGAAGGCCCAAACTTCCTCTTGCCGGACGCCATCCGACTTTCCCATGCCTTTTCCAGAAGACAGCTTTGCAACAAGCTCCTTCTTGGAAAGCCCTCGATATGCCGAAAAGCTCTCCGCGAACCACTTCGTGAAGCCGACAGTTCGAAAACTCAACAACACAGGATAAGAAATCATGGTAGTAGTGTCTTCAGCACTAAAAAAGGCCCATGCATTTTTGCCATCCTGGAAGCCTCCAAAATGCTTCACCATACTCGAAGGCGCTCCAACAATGCCTTGAGAAAAGCCTAACTGCAGTGCAAAGCGAGAAGGCACATACGGCTGAATATCGATGAAAAGATGTCTACGGTACACCATCGTGCCGACACGTATGCTGAAAAGCCACTCATTCTCTGCTTGTCAAGGAGTAATGCCTTCCTGACCCTGCCCTGGTAGAGTCTCGGGAGACACCAAAGTCAAAAGCCTTCTTCCGCAACTCCGGAGAAAGCTTCACTGAAGACTGCCCCATCTCGATGCCCCTGAATCATCGGATCCTCATGCGGGCAAACAAAAGTGATTCGGATACGGCTTTCCCCTTAGCCAATCGAATCATCAGAGGATCATCATCCTGTATAGCACCCAGCCGATGGAAGCCAGGAAGGTGGTATACATACCACGAATATAAAATATGGGCTGAAAATACCCTGTTCATGGGAAGCCCAAGCCGAACCAAGAAAGCAGCAGCCTGCAGTTCGGTGCATAAGTAGGAATAAAGAGCCGGCACCAAAGCAAGCCGCTCTCCAAATGCCATCTGACAAGCCGAAAAAATACAATGCGGCCTGATGCGCGTTCCATCCCCTCCAGCAAAAATAGCCTCACCTAGCCAATAAGTGAGGTAAATAGCGAGATCTCTTCGCAGTGCAATGTCAAAACAAATGGCGTCTGTACTCGCGAAGAGACCCCTCAACTCTTCTTGCATGGTCAAAGTCTTCTTCGAACCTGGATCCTGAGCCCTGGCTTCCCGGGTCGTGCTATCAGAAGACTCTTTACTGTCAAAAAAGTCAAGGAACAAAGAGCCAGAACTCTTCCAACTATTGGATATAACTTTCGAGCCGTCCTTCTCTTTAAAAAAAAAAAAGAAGGCGACAAGCTGAAAGTACAGAAGAAATTCCTCCGACTACTCCTCAAGGAAGCTGTCAATCGGCATGAACTCTTCATAGAGTTTGCCAAACATAGGCAATCCAGTAATGGCGCTCAGCTCCTTCAAAGAAAAACCAATCTCACCATTCGTGACAATGAAGGTATTGGTTTGTGGAAGGAATGACTCCAACATAGCCATGAAGGCCTCGTCGGAAAAGATCACGGTCTCCCTAAAGGCGCGGACCGCATCAAAAATCCCGGCTTCCTTCAAAACGGCGCCACCAATCAGCAGGACGCGATCAGTCCACGACTTCCACTTGACGTCAGCACTAAAACGGCCACGAAGTCGAAAAGGCTTCACCCAATTGCTGTCGTCAGCGCCGAAAATGCCAAGGCCCACCGGTCCCAAATCGACCAACAGATAATCAGAGCCCTGGTAGCTGCTGGCCTGCATCAACATGTCCATGTCAGCAGACGATTTCTCCGTATATCTAGGAGAACCACCAACAAAAACCCCGGTCTTGAATACACTTGTCCTTTTCACCCAGCTTGGAGGATCTTCCCTCTTAGAGCACGTGGGAGAAAGGCTCATGATCTAGACGGTGCCATCGAACATCGATCGGGTAATAACGGTTCTCTTCTCACCATCAGCTGTGTAATGATGGACCGGCGCATTCTGCTCGCTCGGTTCTACCGAGGCCAGCGGACGTGGGAGTCCATTTGGGTCCGACCCTTTCGTAAACGGGGGGGGGGGGTGGGGGGGGGGGGCAGATGCACGCATCAACATTTCTTTTGTGTGGGTGTGCCAGATTTTCTATTTTACTTGGAACTGCAAGTGATGATCTGGAAATCAACCTTCGCAAGTAAAAATGAAATAAACTTCTTTCAAGTTTTCCATTGCACATATATTTAAGAAAAGAGACATTTTCTTAATTTGCCATGAAAGGAGATTTTTTTGGCATTTATAGCCGATTTTGGTGTTTATAGCCGATTTTTGCCGTTTATAGCCGATTTACAATCCTTATCAATAATGAAAGACAATAGTTGTGATTTTTGTCTCTTTTAAAAAAATACAAACTACAATGAAATGCAAGAAAAGGAGGATCTAACTTCTCAGGAGATTGTGGGGGACCCGTTCAGATTGACGGTCGCAAGCCATATGTGGACTTCGCCATCATCCATGCAGATGAGAACAGAGGATGCTATTGATTCGCTTGGCTTGGCTATAACCTCAGGTTTTTAGAGGACAAAGACTAAAAGGAGGTCCTATGTCCAATAAAAAACCAAGTAGACGGGCTGAAAAGCCACGTCTAAGCCATTGGAGGCAGAAAGAGAAGGCAAGGACCTTGGGTGGGGGGGGGGGGGGGGCGGGTACCCCTCAAGGGACTTTTGTCACCTTATAGTGGTGGTCGGTGTAGAACTTCCGCAGAGTTTTCTCTCTCTCTTTCTCGAAATTTCTGTGCTTTTTTCTGATATGGGATATGTCTTGTTTT
Source organism: Litsea cubeba (assembly GCA_012931725.1). Taxonomy (NCBI): domain Eukaryota; kingdom Viridiplantae; phylum Streptophyta; class Magnoliopsida; order Laurales; family Lauraceae; genus Litsea; species Litsea cubeba. The sequence goes on from CM022946.1 coordinate 146,179,347, forward strand.
TCCGATGATCTCTGTGATTTTTCCGATCTGGAATTCTTTGGAATGCTCTCCTATTTATAGGTTTTTAGGTAGCCATTTAGGAGAATTTATGAGCTTTAATTGCCATAAAGCTACATAAAGGGAGGAGTTACAAGATTGAATTCTTTATTTTGTAACTCCTTTTTCTTGGCTTCTGATTGGCCGGAGGAGATTGAGGGCATTTAATCGCCTTTAATCGCCATGATGGGAGGAGTTTCATGGGTTAAATGCCATGAATCTCTTGACTTGTAACTCCCGGATGCTTGCTTCTGATTGGGCCATCCAAAGAAATGGATTAATGACTATAATAAAGCTAGTCAATTAATCACATTAAGTGGTCGCCGAGCAGTTGAAGAGTCGCGGGCCGTGCCGCGTCTTTTGGGATTCTTCTGGTGATGATCAATGATGGATCTTCATGTAGATCGGCATCAGATGACCATGTAACTTCAGGTATTGGTTGCCAACAGCGGGTCGGTGCCATCTGTCCTGTCGATTTCTCGATCGGTTGGGTAGAAAGCACACTTTTTTTGGTTGACCGGTTGGCGATCAATGTTGATTTCGATACTCTTGATGATTGACCCGTGTTTTTGACGGATGTTAGAGGATTTGGTGTCACAAAAGTATGAATTTTGGAAAATCAAAGGAGTCGGACCTTCGAATCGCAAAGAAACGGCGAAAAACGGAGTTTCCGGTGCCCTCCCGGTGATCCCGGGCCCCAGGGTCGCCGGTGACGCTGGGCCAGGGTCGCAGGGGCGACCCTGGGGGGTTTTTCCCCCCTTTTGTCCCGTTTTGTGTCCGTTTTTGCTGTTTTTCGATTCTTTTTTCTTCTGTATTTTTCCTTGACATTTTTTATCATTTATTGGCCTGATTTCCCTGTAGAAAACCTGATGAGAATCCTTGTATTTTATTTTGCAAAGTTTCCAATTTTCTGAGAAAGCTGAAGACTTTGTTGCGCAGAGCTGCCGATTTTCCGTGAAGCTGAAATTGGGCCAAACGATGTCGGAATGACCTGAAATTTGGTGTGAAGCCTCTTGAGCAATAAATAAGACCAACATAGGCTTTTGTTTGAGTTTTGAAGCCGTTTGATATCCTATCACGAGTAGACTTGCTTTTGTCGCGATGAAGACGTCGCGGCTTGATGTGCGGTCAACCGATGTCCGATTGACTTGAAATTTGACAGGGAACCTATTGGAGTCGTTTTAAGATGATCCATAGGCTCTGTCTTAAAAACCACGGTCCCAGGGAGCTTCGCCGCCGAGAGGCCTGATTTGGCTTTCGAGCATCAAAGTCTGGTCAAATGTTGTCGAAATGACCTGAAATTTGACGTGTAGCCCTTTATAAGCATTTTGAAGCCGTCCATGTGCTCTATCTGATGAGTGATGGCCTCGTGGTTCTCACCGCCGAGAGGCTTGATTTAGCTATTCGCGGATTGATGTAGGGTCAAACGTTGTCAGTTTGACTCGGAACTTGACGTGGAGCCTTTTGGATGTATTTTGAGACCATCCATCGGCTCTGATCGAAGATTTGGTGTCACCGATGCTTTCGCCACCGGGAGCTCCTTTTCAGCTGTCGGAGAAGCGAAGTTAGGCCAAATGATTTCGAAATGGCCCGAAACTTCTTGTGTACTCCTCTTTTGGCTGTCTTGAAGGATCTTGTAGTTTTTTATTTGATCCTAACAAGATTTGATTTTTTAGAAGTAGCATTGCCTATTTATGGCAGGTTGCGACTTCATGCAGTTTTCTGGATCTTGAAGAAGCAAACTGACATTTTTGGTGTCAACAAATACCTCCTCGAGGTGCAGCGACGAGTTGCTTAACTTTTGTAGTCGATGTGCCTCGAAGAGATTTTGTGAAGGAGAGCTTGTGACTTGACCAAGAGTCTTTGAGCAGTCTTTCTTTTGGTATTTGTAGCCTGTTTGAGCTTCCAGGGGAATTTTATGGTAGTGAAAGGGATCACGTACCATCTCGAGGCAAAGTTTTGAAGATGACATCAAGGATGTGGATTTGGGTCTTGACCTTGTGACCTAACAAGCTGTATGTGGCAGGTTAGGGGGTCGGGTTTTGTTTTGACCGTGTGACCCAACAAGCTGTATGTGGAATGTTGGGGGGTCGATTTTAGTTTTGATCTTGTGACCTAACAGGCTGTATATGGCAAGTTAGGGGATCAGGTTTTGGTTTTTAGGTTTGGTCTTGTGACCTAACAAGCTGTATGTGGCAAGTTAGGGGACCGGGATTTGGTTTGGTTTTTTTGTGAAAATGTCAATTTCAAGATTTTGGCTCAATTTGGTAGATGAGGCTGGATGGTTTGATTTTTGGAAGCTTATGGGGCTTGGAATTCTTTTTTGTATGATCCGGCTTGAAATTCTTTTTTGTATGATCCAATCAACTCAAAAGAGGCATGGAAATATTTTTGTATACTCTTGGTAAAAGGGGTTTCTCTTTGACTAAAAGCCCAATTTTTTTTTAGTGCCTAGGTGGTCAAACCTGGCTCATATGGGCTAACCCATGGGACCTTAAGCTTTTGAAATGGCTTAGATCTCATATGGTGTCATTTTTATAAAGAATATCCAAAAATATCTCCTTTGGATAGAGAATATCTAAGAATATCTTTACTTGGAGTGAATCTCTCATGTTTCCTTTATTTTGGGAGAGAATATCTCAAGATATCTTCCTTTGGGAAAAAATCTTTCATTGATCCTATCTTTTGGGAGAAAATCTCTCATTGACTTCTTTTTGGGAGAGAATCCCTCAACATATCTTTCTTTTGGGAAAGAATCTTTCTAATTTCTTTCTTTTGGTAAGGTTACTAGTTAGTAACACTTACCTCTTTTTTCTTTCCTTCTTTAGTTTGCTCTCTTCTATAAAAGCAAGGAGGAGGTTGGATCTCTTGCTCTTATTCCTTTCTTTTGTAACAATCCCAAGAGGGCTTCAAGACCAAGAGTTCTTCTTCTTCAAGATCTTCAAGACTTTTCTTCTTCTTCTCCATCAATGGCTCCAAGTTCCCTTTTTCAAGTAAACCCCATTGTAGGAAAAAGTTCTTTCTTTCTTTTTTGTTTCTTTCTTTTCTTTTCTTTTTTTTTCACGTGTTTGCTCTTTTTTTTTACACGTGTTTTTTTTATGCTTTCTTCTTCTTTTTTTTGCATGTTTTTTTTTCTTTTGTACGGATCTGTCCGTACGGCCAGGTGGCATGTGGGCCACGGCCTGTGGGCCAGCCCCTTTTTCTTTTTCTTTTTTTGCTGATCCTTTCTTCTTCTTTTTTTTGAGAAAGTTTTCTTTTTCATCTTTTTTTTTCTTTTTTTCTTTCTCCCCTTTTTTTTTGAGAAAGTTTTTTTCTTCCTTTTTTTTTTTTTTTTCTGTTGCTCATCTTGATAATGCCCCCGTTTTTTTTTTTGGCAAACCTAGATGTTCATGCATGCATTCTATTGTAAATTGAATTTGTAGCATGATGTGATAGTATACCTGGAAGTTTTCGCAAATTTGGAAATTTGGAGCTCGCATCGATGTTGAACCCTTCCTGATTTTGCGGAGACTTTGAGGTTTCTAAGTTTGGAGTTTCGGAGCTCGCAGCATTGTTGAGCCCATCTTCAAGCATTCTATTTCTTTCAGGATAGTTCATTTTCTTCGAAATTGCCCCGGCATCATGTCAAAAGTTCGCTAGATTTTTTTTAGCGAAATTCTATCATTTTGATGTTTGATCTTTTTCCTTTCCATCCTTTGCAGGTGGTTCTTCCAGAACGAACAAGGGTAAAGAGCCTGCTACAAGCGTACCTCGTCGATCTGCTAGATCTTCTAATCCGGCCGTTCAGCAGGCCTGGGAGAAGGTCCAGTATGTTGAGAGAAATCTGGAAGAGTGCGACTCCCTCAACAGAGATGAGATGAGGCAGCGATTGATCGCTCTCAAGGGAGAGGAATTCTATAAGATCATGGTAAGCAGTCGTCCATGGGTGATGGAAGATCAGAGTGTTTTACCCAAGCCTACCTTCTTCTTTGGTGATGCCCTCCCTGATGACATGACATACCAGAGGAGATGTTTTCAATTTTCTTTCACAGCAGATGGTGAGAAGAAGACTATTGTTACTCGGTCGACGTTTGATCGCACCATCTCGATCATGAGCCTTGCCCCCACGTGCTCTAAGAGGGAAGATCCTCCAAGCTGGGTGAGAAGGACAAATGTAATCAAGACCGGGGTTTTTGTTGGCGGTTCTCTTGGATATACAGAGAGGTCGCCTGTTGACATGGACCTGTTGATGCCATCCAGCGGCTACCAGGGTTCTGATTATCCATCGGTCAATTTGAGACCGGTGGGCCTTGGTATTTTCAGCGGTGACGACAGCAATTGGATAAAGCCTTTTCAACTTCGTGGCAGTTTCAATGCTGACTCTGAGTGGAAGTCGTGGACTGATCGCGTCCTGCTGATTGGTGGCGCCGTTTTGAAGGAAGCCGAGATTTTTGATGCGGCCCGCGCCTTTAGGGAGACCGTGATCTTTTCCGACGAGGCCTTCATGGCTATGCTGGAGTCATTCCTCCCACAAACCAATACCTTCGTTGTGACGAATGGTGAGATTGATTTCTCTTTGAATGAGCTGAGTGCCATTACTGGATTGCCCATCCTTGGCAAACTCTATGAGGAGTTTATGCCGATTGACAGCGTCCTTGAGGAGCAGTCTGAGGAGTTCAGGCTTCCGTACTTTCAGCTCGTATCCTTCTTTGATTTTTTTAAGGAGAAGGAGGGTTTGAAAGTTAGATCCAGCAGTTGGAAGAGTTCTAGCTCTTTGTTCTCCAACTTTTTTGATAGCAGGGAGCTTTCTGATAGTGTGACCCAGGAAGCCAGGGCTCAGGATCCAAGTTCGAAAAAGATCTTGGCTATGCAAGAAGAGTTGAGAGATTTCTGTGCGAGTACAAACGCCATATGTCCTGACATTGCATTGCGGAGAGACCTCGCTATTTACCTCACTTATTGGCTTGGTGAGGCTATTTTTGCTGGAGGAGATGGAATGCACATCAGGCTGCATTGTATTTTTCCGGTTTGTCAGATGGCGTTTGGAGAGCAGCTTGCTTTGGTCCCAGCTCTTTACTCCTACCTGTGTACCGAACTGTAGGCTGCTGCTTTTTTGGTTCGGCTTGAGCTTCCCATGAATAGGGTATTTTCAGCCCACATCTTTTATTCGTGGCACGTGTACCACTGTCCTGGCTTCCACCGGCTAGGTGTTGCACAGGATGATGATCCTCTGATGATTCGGCTGGCTAAGGGTAAAGTCGTGTCCGAATCACTTTTGTTTGGCCGCATGAGGATCCGACGGTTCAGGGACGTCGAGATGGGGCAATCTTCAGTGAAGCTTTCTCCGGAGTTGCGGAAGAAGGCTTTTGATTTTGGTGCCTCCCGAGACTCTACCAGGGCGGGGTCGGGAAGGCATTACTCCTTGATGAACGCAGAGAAGGAGTGGCTTTTCAGCATATGTGTCGGCACGATGGTGTACCGCAGACATCTTTTTGTCGACATCCAGCCGTATGTACCCTCTCATTTTGCTTTGTAGTTGGGTTTTTCTGAAGGTGTTGTTGGAGCGCCTTCAAGCATGGTGAAGCGTTTTGGAGCTTTACAGGATGGGAGAAATGCATGGGCTTTCTATAGTGCTGAAGACACTACAGCCATGATCTCTTATCCTGTGTTATTGACTTCCCGGACTGCCGGCTTTGCGAAGTGGTTCGCGGAGAGCTTTTCGGCATATCGGGGGCTTTCCAAGAAGGAGCTTGATGTGAAGCTGGCATCTGGAAAGGGCCTTAGAAAGTCGGATGGCGTCCGGCGAGAGGAAGTTTGGGCCTTCCTTTCTGGAGAGAAGCACAAGATAGGCTTTCTCGGTGACCAGGACGTCATTGGTTCTGAAGCTGTTCGAGAAATACCTGTAGAGGCTTTAAAACAGCTAGAATAGGAGGAAGCCGAACTTGATGCTTGGATGCAAGCGGCGCAAAGGCAAGCTTCCGTGGAGTCTACTGGCAAGAGTAGACCATCCAGTGAGGAGTCAGCGGGGCAAGTTCCTCTAAGAAGCGAGCCCGCAGGAGTAAGAGGAGGAGGAGTCATCATCGCAGCAAGGGGCAGTATGAGGACTCTCCTAACTTGGAAGTACCTCTTACTATCAATGAGGAGGCGCCGGGGGATGCTGACGAGCCTCCAGAGAAAAGAAGCCGAAAAGAAGAGACCGTCGCTAAAGGCATGATTCTTCCTTTTTTTTCTTTCCATTTCTTTTCATGGGATTTTTCCATGTCTTGACTTGTTTTCTCTCTCTACTGCTCCTTTTTTTTTTAGCAAAGGAAGATTTGGCGATGCCTGAGGTTCCAACTGATGAGGTGGTGACAGACCCTGTCGGGGCACCTGAAGAAGAACCAAGGGACTCTGGAGTGAATCCAGAATCTCCAATTGGTATGTCTTTCTTTTTTTTCTTTTCTTTGTCTATGACTTGGTTTGCTAACACTTTTCTTGTCAGCTGGCTTGCCACAGGATTCCGATGACTTTGAACCATCGATGGATGCAAATGTTGATGATGCTTCCGATGAGTTCATGGAGGAAGAGAGTGTTCCGCCAGTCGTCGAAGAAGGTATTTTGTAGTAATAACCCTGATAATGATTTTCAAACAGGATCATATTCATACCTTTTTGTGTTTCTTTTGCAGGTTTTGAGGTGACAGAGGAGAGTTCGTCGCTCGCTTTAGAACCAGAGCAAGGGATGCCAGAGGTTGATCCAGAGGTAGAGACTCCTAGGACCAGTTCTGACACTGTTGAGGAGATACCTCATGCTGAGATTCCTTCCCGAGCAGCTCCAACTTGAAAGAGTTCTTTTGTTACTCTTCAGCGGGTGATAACATGAGCAGCCGACCAACGGAGTTGGGCGAATCTTCAGTTGGGCCATCTCTTCTTTTTGCGAAGAAGGTAGTGGTGCGGGTTCTGAGCTCTTGGATTGAGACTCTCCTTTTTGGGCACTTAGATGCCAGACTTGGCATGATCCAGCATGTGCAGGAGATTCTCAGTGATGCCGAAGAGGCTGGTCTGGATGTCACAGGTGCCAGGGCGATCGTTGTGGTTTGAGGCCATGGGTTTGGCTGAGGACCAGTTCTTCAAGGAGATGTTCCTGGACCCTGCTGATAAGGCTAAGTCTGACCTGAATGAGGCTACACAAAGCAGGAAGCAGATAGTCCGAGAGAAGAACTTAGAAGAGCTAGCCATCATTGGGCTGACACATGACCTTAACATCCTTGATAGGGAGGTCGATGAGGCCAGGAAACGTCTTGAGCATCTGCAGGCACAAGTCGCTGCCAAGTGGGCTGCAATAATAGAGGCTCGCGATAGGGAGAGTGCTCTGATTCGCCGGGTTGCAGATGCCGATCAAGTTCTTGAAAGGAAATCTCAAGAGAGCAAACGATGGCAAACTGCTCGGGATAAGCTTCCCTGTGTAAAAGAAGGGTTACAACCTACCCCAGCATCTCATGGCAAGTTCCTGAAGAAGCGTGCCCTAGAATCCCTTATGGCTGAGGCCAAAGTTTGCTTGAGGAGCTGAACACTTGGCTGGAGACCATTTTTGGTTGAGCTCCTGTTTTTTTTTTTTTTGTAACAGAAACTATCTTTCTCTTTTTTTTTTGGTACCACTTGTATTTTTTTGGTACTTTTTTTTGTAGTGCTTGTGAACACCCTTTTTTTTTGTTTGGTACCACATGTATTTTTTTGGTACTTTTTTTTTATTTTTCCTACGCTCACTTAAATCTTTTTGTGATGAAAGTAATTGCTAAATGGGATTTGATCAAAAGCTTGTCATTTTGTGAAGATCTTTGGTCAAATGATTGTTTTGGCATGGGAGCCAGATTTTGTTTATGGCATGGAAGCCGATTTTGTGGCATTGATAGCCGGTTTTGGTGGCATCTATAGCCGGGTTTTTTGAAAGCCAGTTTTTTTTGTTTTGTGGCATTGATAGCCGGTTTTGTTTTGCAGCATTGATAGCCGGTTTTATTTTGTGGCATTGATAGCCTGTTTGTTTTGGTGGCATCTATAGCCGGTTTGTTTTGGTGGCATCTATAGCTGTTTTGTGACATTTATAGCCGGTTTGGTTTTCAAAAATGCAAGTATCGACTAAAAGTCGCCTCCCTGCTGAATGTTCTTGCAAGTATCGATGGAATGTCGCATCCTTGCTCATTCGGTTGCGAGTATCGATGGAATGTCGCATCCTTTCTTTTCAAAAAATTTTTGTTTTGCGGGTACTGTCTTTATGTCGTTTCCCCATGATTTTTGAAATTTGTGGTTTTTTCGAACCTTTGGGTTATGGATATCAACTGAAATGTTGCGTCTCCATAGTTTTTTTAGGTTTTTTCGAACCTTTGAAATTTGAGTTGTGGATATCAACCGAAATGTTGTATCTCCACGGTTTTGGATTTTGCAAGTATCGATGAAATGTCGCTTCCCTGCGATTTTGGAAGTGTCGAACGTGGTTCGTATGCTTTCGATTTGTGCGAGTATCGACTAAGCGTCGCTTCCCCGCGGCTTTTTGAAAAACCAATTTTTTTTGTTTAAAGACACGAGGGTCATAAGTTTTGACCTAAAACCATTTAGGCGGTAAAAGGTAGGGTGGACTAGGGTGGAAATCCCTGAATCCGGATTTTGTTTCAAACCATGAATTTTGGGTTCAAGGGTTGAAAATTTTGGTTAAGTGAGGGAAAGGCTCCTAAACTTGGATTTTTTGAACAATCAAACGATGAAAGTAACCATTGTTTAAATTTCTAGAAATTTCAACATTTGACATGAAAATTCTAAAAAAGTGCGGGTATAGCGAGCGAGTACCTGGAAAACGGTTTTGGCCATACAGGCATTGCTCTTACCCAGTTGGGTAAGTCTTCAAGGGTAGTACCGCTTTAAGAACTTGCCGTTGATGGGCAGCATACATCTGTCACCTTCCATGTTTAGGAGTGCGTATGCGCCGTTGGAGAAAACCTTGTCGATGACGTAGGGTCCCTCCCATTTTGGCTCAAATTTGCCTTTGGAATTGTGAGCAAAGACCAATGGTCTTTTTACCGCAAGAACCAAGTCATCCTTTTTGTAGGCGCATTGCCTGACCTTTTTGTCGAAAGATCCTGCCATGCGTGCTTGGTAAAGTTCAATGCTTTGTTGAGCTTCGAGCCGTCTCTCATCGAGATTGTCCAGCTCATGGAGTCGCAATTTGACATTGCTTTCTTGAGTCATGTCATTTTGCAAGGATACCCTCAAGGAAGGAATTTGTACTTCCAAGGGCACGACAGCCTCGCATCCATAGACCAAGGAGAATGGTGTGCTATGGGTTGGTCCTCGAACGGTGGTTCGATAGGCCCACAAAGCTTCAGACAGTTTGTCGCTCCAGTCTCTTTTGTGACTAGAGACCATTTTTTGAGGATTTTGCAGAGTGTCTTGTTGAATGCTTCTGCTAATCCGTTTGCTGCCGGATTGTATGGAGTCGAAGGGCAACTTCATAATAGCTTGTGCCACAGGACTATATAAGGATAGTTGAGGCCTACCTTCATTTTGGAAAGGTTTAAGCATGGAGTTTGATGAAGAAGCATCCGATCTATGGAAGAAGATCGGCTTTTCCTTTGCTGAAGTTACTGGAACATCGAAGGAAGCTGACGTAGGATCTTCTATGTCAAAAGTTGTCTCCATTGGAGTAAGAGCAGGCTGAACTTGCTGAGTGTCAGCTTGGCCTGACGATGTGTCATCTTCTAGCTCTGAATCCGAATCCGTGTCTTGCATGATAGACACGAAATAGACAATAAATTTGCCCCCAGACTTTTGCTTTGCCTTCTTCACTTTAGTTGTGATGACCAAAGGCTTTGAAAGTTTGAGGGAGATGATGAAGGGAGTTTGAAGCTCTCGTCGGATTTACCGAATGGTTTGTTTTCTTCCGGCGATTGTTGAGGAGCCTTGCCTTATCTTTCTGGAGATTTTCGGCAAAGGGTTCTGTGTGCTTCTCCTCTTCTTCTTTTTCACCTTCATACATTGTGAGTCTGCAAAGTGGACTTCTTTACCTTTGAAGGGAAAGACTCGATGTATCATACCATCGTCGCCAACAAACTTGATGCATTGATGTAGAGTTGAAGGGACAATGCCATTCTCGTGGATCCAAGGGCGTCCGAGAAGGATGTTTTAGCATGAAGGGGTTTTTATTGCATATACTGTGACCTCAAAGATAAGATCACCAATCTGTAACTTGAACCTGATTTTGCCGATAAGCCTTTGAGTACTCCCATCGTATCCAAAGATAGATATAGATGTGTGGCTCAGCTTGCTGGGTGGGATGCCCAACTCTTCGAGAGCCGAAGTGGAGATGAGATTGAGTGCAAAGCCTGGGTCAATCTGAACTCTGTGCATAGGCATTTCCTTGATGTACCCTGTGAAGTACAGGGGTCGGTTATGCCTTGTTTCACCAAGTAGGAGGTCGTCCTTTGTGAAGGCGATGGTTGCACCGGCTGCTTTTTAACCGAGAGGCATTCAATGCATGATCCCTCAGTTTTCTTCTTTTCTCCCTTTGAGGAAGCTTCTGAGTTTTTGACCCGGTAATCCATTTCAATTTAGAGGACTTGCAGGGCATGTTTGTCGACATCCTCATTCAGCTTTTATAATTCTGAAATGAGATTATCACGAGTGTGCAGAGACATTCGCAACAAATCTAGGATGTGCAGACATGCAGGTATGTGCTTGAAGTGTTCAATCAAGTCATACTTGAAAGCCTCCTTAGGGCCTGCATGTTCATCATTGTTACCACTAGGGGCGCTTACAGCATCTTTTCCCGAAGGATTTACATATGTAAAGGAAGATTGGTTGTAATTTTTGTGGTAGTCCCGGCCAGAGCGGGTGCCTCTACCAACTTCGAGAGCTTCTTGAGAAGGGTCTTCATTTAGAAGATTGTCTTCAGGATCAAGAGGCTGTCGTTTTTCATTGTTGAGGGTGTATCAGCAGCAGAGTTACCATCCTCAGTGATTGTGTTGCACGGAGCATTTTTCGGGAACAAGTCCTGAACAGCATCCAGCAACCTTTCTTCTTCGTTTACCAATTCATCATCCCAAGCATCAATAGCTGGGAATTCTTCAGTCAGGAAGGGTGTGAACTTTGAAGTCACAGTCTCAGGAGAAGAAACCTAAGAGGGTGTCATCTCAGTGAAAGTCACGTGAGATGAGGTGGCTCCAGAAGATACATTGCTAGGCGTCGCCGGAGTGTAAGTGATCTCATCAGACGATGCTTCGGAAGAGCTATAATCCCGAATTATCACATTACATGAAGCTCTGACCGGAGATGTTGCCTGATCAGAGTCAGACTCATCCTCGGATGTAAGAGGATCGTCTATCCAGTAATTTTCTCCATTTTCAGGAGTTAAGGGAGGATGTACTTGATGGTCTTCAGGGACTTCAGGCTCTGGATTGCGCGGAGGCTCGTTGATGCGGTCTTGCTCTTGTTCTAGAGCGAGACGCTGCAAGATCCTTGCATATTCTTCAAGATCAGGCATGGGAGCCAAATCTTCTTCTTCATCAACTCTTTGTGGCTCAACATTGTTGATTTCCACTGGAGCAATGAGGGGTGCTGGTTCAACAACATTTTCTTGTACAGCCTCTTGGTCTTCTTCATCATCAGACCAAGATCCTTGTGGCTGTAGGGGGTTATACCAGATTACTGGCATAAGATGATTCTCAGAAACCCATTCTTCATTGGAGAGATATTCTCCTGTTTCAAGGGACTCCTCCCACTCGTCTGTGTAGTTGGATTGGAATCCATCATTGGTGTCGCTGGACTCGTATCCATCAATGGAGAATCCAACTACCGAATTGCAAGAGTATGATGCCTCCTGCGTGGCTTCTTTGAATTGAGGTGGCATGAAATCACTAAGAGTGAATTTTCTTACCCCCTTTGAAGTCTCTGGAAGGGATGTTTTTGTTACCTCCAGTGAAGCGGTAGAGGAAGCCTCTGCCTTTTCTTTGACTTCTTATTTTGGCTGGGTCTTCTCTTGCCTTTTGAGCTTGAGGAGATATTTCCTAGCCTGCCTTCGCTATTGAGCTGTAGGCTTTATTTTCACGACCTCCCAATTTTCATATTCCAGGAGATCGGGATGTACCCATATGGGTTGTCCGTCTGGTGTCAGGTAAGGAACCAGTTCCTTGGATGCTTGGATTGAGTTTATCACCTTGAAGGAAGTAGTGATCTTCTTCTTCGGTGATTTTGATGTTTGTCCACATGTCACCATGTTGACGGAGGCAGACCCATAGTTTTTGTCAAAGGTGATGACTCCGTTTTTCCACATCTCATTTATTTTCTCCCTCACAACGAAGCATTGATTGAGAGGATGTGAGATCATCTGGTGGTATGGACAGTACCGAGGATCGTTGGTTTTGCCAACATCACCCGGTCTTTTTGGTTCAGGCAAGGTGAGCTTGCCGTTTGCCACAAGAGCCCCGAAGATTTCATCAACATCTTCATCAAACGGGTATTTCTTCTCTACTCGTTCTTTAAAGGCATCTGAGAGTTCAGTTCTCTTACCAGTAGCTTTGTTTTCAGCTTTCTTTGGTGGCTGAGGAGCTGACTTGGTTTTCACATTGAGGACCTCTTTCTTCTTTGGTTTAGAGGTTGCAATGGCGGTTGCCTCTTTTCTTAATGATTTCTGACTGTTGAGGTCTTTAATCACCGTTTCAGCTTCCATGGAAGCTTCTAGGAGTTCTCCCAGGTTTTTTGATTTGTTGCCGATGATCATGGAGCGGATTCCGGCTCTCATGTTGTTTCGGCAGATGTCGACTAGCGACGCTTGTGGCAATACATCAGAGCATTTGTATGCCATTGCTTTCCACTTGTGAATGAAGTCATATGTTGACTCATTCTCCCCCTGTTTTAGGCTGCACAGCTGAGCCATAGTAGCGGGATGATCCTCACCTTTGAAGTGAGTCAGGAAGCGTGCCGCTAGCATGGCCCAATTTTGAATAAAGTCCTCCGGCAGAGTGGAGTACCAATCGAAGGCCGTACCTTTTAGGGTACTTGCAAAGAGGCAGATCTTGAGTGCATCTTGATCCGCGACAGCTCCCGTCAGGATCTTGAAGTGGATGACGTGCTGTCTTGCTGATCCTTTTCCCGTATATGTTTGGAGAGTAGGATGCTTGAGTTTTGTGGGGAACGGGACCGAGTCCATCCATAAGGGATATGGTGGCTTGATCCCATGCTCCTTGAGTATATCCTCTTCTTTTGCTTTGGCGAGGATACTGTCTACGTCCTTTTTGGTAAGGGCGCGTGACTCATTTTCTTCTCCATTTACCTCATCGTCTTGATGATTCGGAGGAGGTTCATTGTTCGCCTGATTTTGGAAGGCGAGGAGAAGGTTTTCCATCAGAGTTTCAATCCTCTGCTGGCCTTGTTCCAACTGCTGGATGCAGGTGATCGCATCATCTTGAGGTGGATTGCGGGGTGGTGGCTCAGAATTTATAGCCAGGACATTCATCCTTCAGGATTCGAATTAGGAAACTGTCCTGGTGACTAAGCTGGGGCTCATTCTTTTTGAAGAAGAGCTTGAGGAAGGATCACTCTGCCGTCCTTTGCTTGAAGGAGCAGGGGATTCTTCTGAGTGTCTTCTTGTCCTGGAGATGTTGCGGGTCATCGGACGTCGGACATGGATTTTGGATGCTGACTTTTGGCGCCTTCTGGTTTTTCCAACCATATGGACGGCAGCAACTTGGTTGGGTCTTTCTTTTTCGACCCATTTGGGAGAGACTTGAAGTATAGGAGGCTGGGTCCTTTGCTTCTCTAGTCTCTTTTGCCGATATGATGCGCGGCGGCGTATACGATGAGCAACTTGAGCTTCGGTCAGCTCTGGCTGGGCTTTGACAATGAAGGATGTGTTCCCTCGGGCGCAGCAGCCGAGCCTGTCTTCTTTGTAGCTGGGCAAGGACATGATGCGAACCCTGTCCTTCGCCTGTTGCAGCGAAGCTTTGAATTTTTGGAGTTCGGCCCCTGTAGAGATGAAGGGTAGAACTGCAGGTTTGTAGGCCTTAGCAGGTGCTTGCAGAGGACTTGTGATGCATGACTTGATTTTGGGCTTATAGGAACAGGCCGGCTCATGCTGGGTTGACTTGAGAGTCAGATTGGAGATGGGTCTCTCCTCTTTCATGTAGGCAAGAGGGTAGAACTGGTTCTCCTTGAGTGGGGCCAGGAATGCCGGCTTGATGGATGTTTGGGACCTTCTTTGTTTTGGTGAAGGTCTTGGGGACCAAGTCTTGGGATAGACCTGGTCGTTTGAGGGTCAAGGCTTCGTGGGGCTGCCACGAGCTTCGGGCCTTCTGGTGCTCGCCATTGGTGTCACGGTAGTGACACGTTGAGAGGCGAGTTTCTGCTTCTTGGAAGGAGCAGTTTGCTCCTCGAGAAGTAGGAATGGTCCCAGCTGTTGGATATCGCGATCACTGAGAGGGGGGGGGTGAATCAGTGATTTCTAAAAACAGGTCCAATTCAACAACAAAACAAGTCAAACCACACAATGACACCAGATTTAACGTGGTTCACCAAAAGGCTACGTCCACGGATCAAAACCGTCCGAACACCGATCCGGTACAGGTCTGAATATATTTAGTCGCACCAACGACAAAGAGCACCAACCCTTAGTTTCAGATAGCACCAACTATCTAGGAAGCACCGACTCCCCTTACAATTTATCTGCACCAACAGATAGGATCACCAAACCCCAGACATCAAGCACCAACTTGATGTAAAAACAGAATAGAAGATTAACTCTGTCTACAGCCCTTCCCCTCTACAATTCTCTCTCTCTCAATCCCTTACAAATTGAAATTAAAGCATAAACAGAGAGACACTTAACTCATGGACGAAATACCATCTTCAAGAGCACATCCTCGTCCACACGTGCTGTATAAAGATGCAGCAGAACAGCACTCAGCACCAGCACTCTTCTTCTCTCCAAAACTCTCTCTCTTTTCTCTTCTCTTCTTTCTCTCTCTGGTGTCTACTTAAAAACGAACCAAGCATGTCTTTATATAGGTTGTAGTAACCCTTAATTGTGTTCAAAATAGGCTACAATTGGTTTAGAAAGAGTCCCAAACGAAATAGATAAGAATGCTGAATTTTCGTGCAAAACTTCTAATTCTGCGCAACTCTGGTTCCCGTGCTCGGTCGACATCCTGCTGTCTTCGGTCGACCGACGACACATAATGGAAACAGATGACTATCGTGCTCGGTCGACATCATGCCTTGTTCGGTCGACATCATACACTGCTCGGTCGACATCCTGGGATGCCCGGTCGACCGAAGACACACTATGTCACGAAAATAACTGAGAGGTGCCTGAATCTGTTTCTGCAGGTTTCTTCTTGCTCGGTCGACCGCATGGGGTGCCCGGTCGACCGACCACTCTGTTTCAGGAAATCTGAATTCCTGACTGTCTCAATTCTGATTCTTCTTTTCAGCTCTTTCAACACTAGCCTACTATCATCATGCTTGTGACAATGTGTTGACAATAATTCCAACTCAAATCAATACTTTGAGATACTATCTTCTTCAATTCTTCAAAGACTACTCATGTTATCTCAAATTCCAACAATCTCCCCCTTTGGAATTGTTGGCAACACTATTGGAACTTCAACACTCACTTGGAACCAATTCTGAAATTCTGAAATAACAACCATGCACTGTCAATAATCTCCCCCTAGCTTTCATACATGCACTGTCAATAATCTCCCCCTAGCTTTCATAGCATAACATCTCTCCTTGCTATCATAGCATAACATCTCTCCCCCTTTGACAACAAGTCCAAAGGGACCAAACCGAGGAGCGAATAGGATATTCAATGAATACTTTGCTCCCCCTTTCAAGCACAACTCCTACGGTTTAGGAGAGTGAGTAACTCCTAATTTTTTTCGGAGATACTCGAAGACTTCCTTTGGCAGTGTGGAGTTCTTCTCAATTTGCTCCAACTCCTCATGCATAGCTTTCAACCAACTTTCATCGAGACTGGCTTCAGCCACAGTCTTGGGTTCAATGGTGGACACAAGTGAGTAATTGCTAACTACACTTTGTCTAGTTTGAACGCCTGCCTTAGGATCTCCAATGATTTGATCCTTAGGGTGTTGCTCTACCCAAGTGCTGTGCTTCTTAGGTGAAGTATCTTCTGAGTCATCCTTTGATTTCTCAGAATCATTAGATTCAGCCATCTCATCATCAATCTCACTCGAGTCCTCATAAACTGGACTGTCATTATGAGTTGCATTCTTTGGTTCAATATTCTCATCTATTCTCACATCAGCACTTTCTATGATTTTTCTGGTTCTTTTGTTAAGACACCTATATGCCTTGCTAGTAGAGGAGTAACCCAGAAATATACCTTCGTCAGCTCTTTCTTCAAATTTGCCCGGATTTTGTTCGAGCCGCTTGATGTAACACTTGCTGCCGAAGACTTTGAAGTGCTTGACTGTTGCTTGTCTTCCAAACCATAGCTCATAGGGAGTTTTGTCTTCATGTGGCCTGATCAAGCATCGATTTTGAATGTATACAGCCGTATGAATTGCCTCTTTCCAATACTTGTCAGCCATCTTGCTTTCACTTAGCATCGTACGAGCCATCTCTTGTACAGTGCGATTCTTCCGTTCCACAACTCCATTTTGCTGTGGAGTTCTAGGGGCTGAGTACTGTCTTTGAATGCCATGATGTTCACAATATTTAGTGAACTCTTCAGATGTGAACTCGCCTCCACGATCAGACCTTAAAATCTTGATTCGTTTTTCCAATTGATTTTCAACCTGTGCTTTAAACACTTTAAAACGATCAAGTGCTTGATGCTTATGCTTAAGAAATAATACCCATGTCATACGAGTATAATCATCAATGCATAACATGAAATACTTATCTCCATTGGTGCTTTGAGTTCGCATCGGTCCATAGAGATCAGTGTGCACTAGCTCAAGAGGTTTCTTGGAATGATGCTCCTTTGACTTGAACATAACCCTCGTTTGCTTTCCCTTTTGGCAAGAGTCGCAAATGGGATTGGAAGGCTTTTCAACTATAGACATGCCTCTTACAGCCTTTGAATTGCAAATCTTTGACATGTTATCAAAGCTTAGATGCCCAAGGCGTTTGTGCCACAACCAACTTTCCTCTGTCCAACTCATCAAGCAGGTCTTTTCAGCTCCATCTGACAATGTATAGAGATTTCCAGCAGTTCTTGATCCAGTTGCTACTGTTTTGCCGTTGCTACTCTTCTTGATGGCAAACCCATTCTTTGTGAAGATAACTTCGTGACCCTTGTCACAGATCTGGCTCACACTAAGCAGGTTGTGTCTCAATCCAGACACATATAAGACTTCTTCCGATCTGATCTTGTTTGCCATAAGCTGAATAACACCTTTTCCGCAGATTTTGGCACCATCATTGTTGCCAAACTTCACTAAATCGCCTTCATAGTGCTGTAATTTGATGAATTTCTCTTTATCACCAGTCATATGGCTTGAACAACCACTATCAAGGACCCATGGTGCTGCCTTCTTTTGTGCATTGAATGCCATTTGCACAATGAGAGATTCTTTGGGACTTTCTGCACTTTGCTTTGCTCTCCAAGCCTTGACTAACTTGGGTTTCTTTTCAACCTGAAATTTGTTAGCAATATGCAACCTACAATCCCTAGCCAAGTGTCCATAATTATGACACATATAGCACTCAATTTTGTGGCTACTTAGGATTGAAAAAGGATTCCTAGTTACAAATGGGTTGTTTCTTACATAGAATTTGCAATCAGCTCTTTTATGTCCAAACATATTACAATGAAAGCAATAACCATAGAATTTGTATCTTCTTTGTGGCTGGTTAGTCTTCATTACCTTTCTAACAGGAATGGACTCCTTTCTAGGTTGAGTGGGCTTCATAGAGTTAGAAGGTGCAGTGACTTGCTTCACAAACTTTTTCTTTTCAGGAGGTGCAATCTTAGAGGATTCACCTTTCTCAAATCCTAGACCAAATCTGAAGTGGGCAGGTCTTGAACTTTCAGTAGTTCATTGAGTTTCATAGTCCCTTCAATCGCTTGGAGCGTTTTGAGTTTTTTGCTATTTTCCAAATTTTCAGCCTTTGCTCTAGCGATCTCAGTTTCAAGTTTCATAGCCTCTTCCTTTTTGATACTTATTTGGTTTTCAAGGACTTCTACCATTCTTTTGTATTCTTCTACTTGAGTTTTCAAAGCAATAATAGAACTTTCAGATTCATGGAGAAGTTTCAGATTTTTCTTACTGATTTGCGTTCCATGCTAAGCTCCTCAAGTACGGCTATGAGTTCCTCTTCAAGATTGACTTCAGCCTCCTCATCCTCTTCCGGATCTAGCTCTTCTTCTTCTTCAACAGTGACCATGAAGAGAGCTTCGGTTGATTCATCATCGTCTGAAGTTTCAGACGTGCTGTCATCTTGTTGACATAGAAAGTTTTTAGCTTTGCCCCTTTTTCTGAAATTTCTCTTTCCTTTACTCTTTTCAGCATAAGAGTCATTATCATTGTCTTCTTTTAGCGGACACTTCGCAGCAAAGTGACCAATACCTCCACAATTGAAGCATTTAAAGGGTAGCTTCCCTTTGTACTTGCCATTGCTTCCTTTCTTCAATTTTCTAACAAATTGAGCCTCAAGCTCATCATCATCAGAATCAACATCATGACCAGCAGTCTCTTTTGCCTTTTTCTGAACTTTGAAGGCCGCTTCTTTATCAGATGAAGACGTCTTTCCTATGCGCATCTCATAGGCAGTTAGAGAACCATGTAATTCATCCATGGAAAATGCATTCAGATCTTTGGCTTCTTCGATGGCTGAGACTTTTGAATCAAACCGGGGAAGAAGAGATCTTAGAACCTTTTTGACGATGACCGGCTCTTTAATCTCCTCCCCTAGTCCACGAATGTCATTCGTGACTTCATTCACTCGTTGCATATACGAGTCAACATTCTCGCTTTCCTCCATGCGAAGAGACTCGAATTGAGAGCGATGAGTTTGCAATTTGGCTTCTTTAATCTTCTCATCACCTTCATGTATGCTTTGCAACTTGTCCCAAATTTCCTTGGCTGTTTTGCATGCAATTACTTTGACAAGCTCGCTGTCCACAAGGCCACTAAAGAGTGCATTCCGCGCCTTGGAGTCGTTGTCTGCCAACTTCTTCGATGCAGTATCATTGGGTACGGTGGCAGTATTGTAACCGACTCTGACAGCCTCCCAAACATCATAGCCAAGAGATTTGATGAAGGCTTGCATTCTAATCTTCCAAAAGGAGTAATTAGAACCATCAAACAGAGGTGCTTTCATATTCCCTGTATTGACTGCCATGTGATTTGACAAGTGATCACCCTTAGCGTATTAAACTGATCAAGGGAACCTCGCTCTGATACCAATTGTTGGATATCGCGATCACGGAGAGGGGGGGGGTGAATCAGTGATTTCTAAAAACAGGTCCAATTCAACAACAAAACAAGTCAAACCACACAATGACACCAGATTTAACGTGGTTCACCAAAAGGCTACGTCCACGGATCAAAACCGTCCGAACACCGATCCGGTACAGGTCTGAATATATTTAGTCGCACCAACGACAAAGAGCACCAACCCTTAGTTTCAGATAGCACCAACTATCTAGGAAGCACCGACTCCCCTTACAATTTATCTGCACCAACAGATAGGATCACCAAACCCCAGACATCAAGCACCAACTTGATGTAAAAACAGAATAGAAGATTAACTCTGTCTACAGCCCTTCCCCTCTACAATTCTCTCTCTCTCAATCCCTTACAAATTGAAATTAAAGCATAAACAGAGAGACACTTAACTCATGGACGAAATACCATCTTCAAGAGCACATCCTCGTCCACACTTGCTGTAGAAAGATGCAGCACAACAGCACACAGCACCAGCACTCTTCTTCTCTCCAAAACTCTCTCTCTTTTCTCTTCTCTTCTTTCTCTCTTCTGGTGTCTACTTAAAAACGAACCAAGCATGTCTTTATATAGGTTGTAGTAACCCTTAATTGTGTTCAAAATAGACTACAATTGGTTCGAAAGAGTCCCAAATGAAATAGATAAGAATGCTGAATTTTCGTGCAAAACTTCTAATTCTGCGCAACTCTGGTTCCCGTGCTCGGTCGACATCCTGCTGTTTTCGGTCGACCGACGACACATAATGGAAACAGATGACTATCGTGCTCGGTCGACATCATGCCTTGTTCGGTCGACATCATACACTGCTCGGTCGACATCCTGGGATGCCCGGTCGACCGAAGACACACTGTGTCACGAAATAACTGAGAGGTGCCTGAATCTGTTTCTGCAGGTTTCTTCTTGCTCGGTCGACCGCATGGGGTGCCCGGTCGACCGACCACTCTATTTCAGGAAATCTGAATTCCTGACTGTCTCAATTCTGATTCTTCTTTTCAGCTCTTTCAACACTAGCCTACTATCATCATGCTTGTGACAATGTGTTGACAATAATTCCAACTCAATCAATACTTTGAGATACTATCTTCTTCAATTCTTCAAAGACTACTCATGTTATCTCAAATTCCAACACCAGCGTCCCAAAGACAATACTCCGGGGAGTCGAGGTCGACCCGGAGTTCAGAGAGTTGCCGAGGGAGTTGACGCTTTGGCAGCTGATGGGGCGCTTTTAGGTGCGTGTAGTTTGCTTCTGTTGAAGCATAAGTTGGTGCTTGTTCTTGTCGAAGGTAATGGTTAGCGATGCTGCCATTGTTAGTTTTTTCGAAAAATTTCTGAACCAAGACCACATCCATTAGTAATCACAAGAATATAATGATCATAAATGGGAAGTTCTATGGTTTTGTCTTTTCAAATTGCTCGAGGGAGATGACCCAAGCAATATGAAGAAGGCAAAACGCCATAGAGGGTACAATTGTTCTGAAGTCATCGGAATCATCAACATTTGCATCCATCGATGGTTCAAAGTCATCGGAATCCTGTGGCAAGTCAGCTGACAAGAAAAATGTTAGCAAACCAAGTCAAAGACAAAGAAAAGAAAAAAAAAGAAAGACATACCAATTGGAGATTTTGGATTCACTCCAGAGTCCCTCGGTTCTTCTTCAGGTGCCCCGACAGGGTCTGTCACCACCTCATCAGTTGGAACCTCAGGCATCGCCAAATCTTCCTTTGCTAAAAAAAGGAGCAGTAGAGAGAGAAAACAAGTCAAGACATGGAAAAATCCCATGAAAAGAAATGGAAAGAAAAAAAAGGAAGAATCATGCCTTCACCGACGGTCTCTTCTTCTCGGCTTCTCTTCTCTGGAGGCTCGTTAGCATCCCCTGGCGCCTCCTCATTGATAGTAAGAGGTACTTCGAAGTTAGGAGAGTCCTCATGCTGCCCCTTGCTGCGATGACGACTCCTCCTCCTCCTACTCCTGCAGGCTCGCTTCTTAGAGGAACCTGCCCCGCTGTCAGAGTCAGGTTCCCCACTTGACTCCTCACTGGATGGTCTACTCTTGCCAGTAGACTCCACGGAAGCTTGCCTTTGCGCCGCTTGCATCCAAGCATCAAGTTCGGCCTCCTCCTGTTCTAGCTGTTCTAAAGCCTCATCAGGTATTTCTCGAACAGCTTCAGAACCAATGACGCCCTGGTCACCATCTGCTGTGAAAGAAAACTGAAAACATCTCCTCTAGTATGTCATGTCATCAGGGATGGCATCACCAAAGAAGAAGGTAGGCTTAGGTAAAACACTCTGATCTTCCATCACCCATGGACGACTGCTTACCATGATCTTATAGAATTCCTCTCCCTTGAGAGCGATCTGTCGCTGCCTCATCTCATCTCTGTTGAGGGAGTCGCACTCTTCCAGATTTCTCTCAACATACTGGACCTTCTCCCAGGCCTGCTGAACGGCCGGATTAGAAGATCTAGCAGATCGACGAGGTACGCTTGTAGCAGGCTCTTTACCCTTGTTCGTTCTAGAAGAACCACCTGCAAAGGATGGAAAAGAAAAAGATCAAACATCAAAATGACAGAATTTCGCTAAAAAAAATCTAGCGAACTTTTGACATGATGCCGGGGCAATTTCGAAGAAAACGAACTATCCTGAAAGAAATAGAAAGCTTGACGATGGGCTCAACATTGCTGCGAGCTCCGAAACTCCAAACTTTAGAAACCTCAAAGTCTCCACAAAATCAGGAAGGGCTCAACATCGATGCGAGCTCCAAATTCCCAAATTTGCGAAAACTTCTAGGTATGCTATCACATCATGCTACAAATTCAATTACAATAGAATGCATGCATGAACATCTAGGTTTGCCAAAAAAAAAAAAAAACGGGGGCATTATCAAGATGAGCAATAGAAAAAAAAAAGGAAGAAAGAAACTTTCTCAAAAAAAAGGGGAGAAAGAAAAAAAGAAAGAAAAAAAGATGAAAAAGAAAACTTTCTCAAAAAAAAAAAAGAAAGGATCAGCAAAAAAAAAAGAAAAAGAAAAAGGGGCTAGCCCACACGCCACCTGGCTGTACGGACATATCCGTACAAAAGAAAAAAAACATGCAAAAAAAAAGAGAAGAAAGCATGAAAAAAAAACGTGTAAAAAAAAAGAGCAAACACGTGGAAAAAAAAAGAAAAGAAAAGAAAGAAACAAAAAGAAAGAAAGAATTGTTTCCTACAATGGGGTTTTCTTGAAAAAGGGAACTTACTTGAAGCCATTGATGGAGAAGAAGAAGAAAAGTCTTGAAGATCTTGAAGAAGAAGAACTCTTGGTCTTGAAGCCCTCTTGGGATTGTTGCAAAAGAAAGGAATAAGAGCAAGAGATCCAACCTCCTCCTTGCTTTTATAGAAGAGAGCAAACCAAAGAAGGAAAGAAGAAAGAGGTAAGTGTTACTAATTAGTAACCTTACCAAAAGAAAGAAATTAGAAAGATTCTTTCCCAAAAGAAGGATATCTTGAGGGATTCTCTCCCAAAAAGAAGTCAATGAGAGATTTTTTCCCAAAAGAGAGGATCAATGAAAGATTTTTTCCCAAAGGAAGATATCTTGAGATATTCTCTCCCAAAATAAAGGGAACATGAGAGATTCTCTCCAAGTAAAGATATTCTTAGATATTCTCTATCCAAAGGAGATATTTTTGGATATTCTTTATAAAAATGACACCATATGAGATCTAAGCCATTTCAAAAGCTTAAGGTCCCATGGGTTAGCCCATATGAGCCAGGTTTGACCACCTAGGCACTAAAAAAAATTGGGCTTTTAGTCAAAGAGAAATCCCTTTTACCAAGAGCATATAAAAATGGTTCCATGCCTCTTTTGAGTTGATTGGACCATACAAAAAAGAATTCCAATCCCCATGAGCTTCCAAAATTCAAACCATGCAGCCTCATCTACCAAATTGAGCCAAAATCTTGAAATTGACATTTTCACAAAAAAACCAAACCAAATCCTGGTCCCCTAACTTGCCACATACAGCTTGTTAGGTCACAAGACCAAAACTAAAAACCAAAACCTGATCCCCTAACTTGCCACATACAGCCTGTTAGGTCACAAGATCAAAACTAAAATTGACCCCCCAACATTCCACATACAGCTTGTTGGGTCACACGGTCAAAACCAAACCCGACCCCCTAACTTGCTACATACAGCCTGTTAGGTCACAAGGTCAAAACCCAAATCCACATCCTTGATGTCATCTTTAAAACTTTGCCTCGAGATGGTACGTGATCCCTTTCACTACCATAAAATTCCCCTGGAAGCTCAAACAGGCTACAAATACCAAAAAGAAAGACTACTCGAAGACTCTTGGTCAAGTCACAAGCTCTCCTTCACAAAATCTCTTCAAGGCACATCGACTACAAAAGTTAAGCAACTCGTCGCTGCACCTCGAGGAGGTATTTGTTGACACCAAAAATGTCGGTTTGCTTCTTCAAGATCCAGAAAACAGCATGAAGTCGCAACCTGCCATAAATAGGCAATGCTACTTCCAAAAATCAAATCTTGTCAGGATCAAATAAAAAACTGCAAGATCCTTCAAGACAGCCAAAAGAGGATTACACAAGAAGTTTCGGGCCATTTCGAAATCATTTGGCCTAACTTCGCTTCTCCGACAGCTGAAAAGGAGCTCCCAGCGGCGAAAGCATCAGAGACGCCAAATCTTCGATCAGAGCCGATGGATGGTCTCGAAATACATCCAAAAGGCTCCACGTCAAGTTCCGAGTCAAACTGACAATGTATGACCCTACATCAACCCTCGAACAGCTAAATCAAGCCTCTCGGCGGCGAGAACCACCGAGGCCAGCACTCATCAGATATAGCACATGGACGGCTTCAAAATGCTTACAAAGGGCTACACGTCAAGTTTCAGGTCATTTCAACAACATTTGACCAGACTTTGACGCTCGAAAGCCAAATCAGGCCTCTCGGCGGCGAAGCTCCCTGGGACCGTGGTTTCCAAGACAGAGCCTATGGATCATCTTAAAATGACTCTAATAGGTTCCTTGTCAAATTTCAAGTCAATCGGACATCGGTTGACCGCACATCAAGCCGCGACGTCTTCATCGCGACAAAAGCAATTCTACTCGTGATAGGACCTCAAACGGCTTCAAAACTCAAACGACAAAAGCCTATGGTTGGTCTTATTTATTGGTCAGGAGGCTTCACACCAAATTTCTGGTCATTCCGACATCGTTTGACCCAGTTTCAGCTTCTGACGGAAAATCGGCAGCTCTGCGCAACAAAGTCTTCGGCTTTCTCAGAAAATTGGAAACTTTGCAAAATAAAATGCAAGGATTCTCATCAGGTTTTCTACAGGGAAATCAGGCCAATAAATGATCAAAAATGTCAAGAAAAAATACAGAAGAAAAAATAATCGAAAAACAGCAAAAACAAACACAAAACGGGACAAAAGGGGGGAAAAACCCCCCAGGGTCGCCGACCCCTGCGACCCTGGCCCAGCGTCGACGGCGACCCTGGGGCCCGGGATCGCCAGGAGGGCCCCGGAAACTCCGTTTTTCGCCGTTTCTTCGTGATTCGAAGGTCCGACTCCTCTGATTTTCCAAAATTCATACTTTTGAGACACCAGATCCTCTAACATCTGTCAAAAACACGGGTCAATCATCAAGAGTATCGAAATCAACATTGATCGCCAACCGGTCAACCAAAAAAAGTGTGCTTTCTACCCAACCGATCGAGAAATCGACAGGACAGATGGCACCGACCCGCTGTTGGCAACCAATACCTGAAGTTACATGGTCATCTGATGCTGATCTACATCAAGATCCATCATTGATCATCACCAGAAGAATCCCAAAAGACGTGGCACGGCCCGCGACTCTTCAACTACTCGGCGACCACTTAATGCGATTAATTGACTAGCTTTATTACAGTCATTAATCCATTTCTTTGGATGGCCCAATCAGAAGCAAGCATCCGGGAGTTACAAATCAAGAGATTCATGGCATTTAACCCATGAAACTCCTCCCATCATGGCGATTAAAGGCGATTAAATGCCCTCAATCTCCTCCGACCAATCAGAAGCCAAGAAGAAGGAGTTACAAAATAAAGAATTCAATCTTGTAATTCCTCCCTTTATTTAGCTTTATGACAATTAAAGCTTATAAATTCTCCTAAATGGCTACCTAAAAGCCTATAAATAGGAGAGCATTCCAAAGAATTCCAGATCGGAAAAATCACAGAGATCATCGGAAAAACAAGACAGATCCCATATCAGAAAAAAGCACTGAAATTTAGAGAAAGAGAGAGAGAAAACACTGCGGAAGTTCTACACCGACCACCGCTACAAGGTGACAAAAGTCCCTTGGGGGGTACCCCCTCCCCCAAGGTCCTTGCCTTCTCCTTCTGCCTCCAATGGCTTAGACGTGGCTTTTCAGCCCGTCTACTTGGTTTTTTACTGGACATAGGACCTCCTTTTAGTCTTTGTCCTCTAAAAACCTGAGGTTATAGCCAAGCCAAGCGAATCAATAGCATCCTCTGTTCTCATCCACATGGATGATGGCGAAGTCCACACATGGCTTGCGACCGTCAATCTGAACGGGTCCCCCACAATCTCCTGAGAAGTTAGATCCTCCTTTTCTTGCATTTCATTGTAGTTTGTATTTTTTTAAAAGAGACAAAAATCACAACTCTTGTCTTTCATTATTGATAAGGATCTTAAATCGGTTATAAATGGCAAAAATCGGCTATAAATGCCAAAAAAAATCACCTTTCACGGCAAATCAAGAAAATGTCTCTTTTCTTAAATATATGTGCAATGAAAAACTTGAAAGAAGTTTATTTCCTTTTTACTTGCGAAGGTTGATCTCCGGATCACCACTTGCATTTCCAAGTAAAATAGAAAATCTGGCACACCCACACAAAAGAAATATTGATGTGCGCATCTGCCCCCCTCTGGTTACGAAACGGGTCGGACCCAAACGGACTCCCACATCCGCCGGCCTCGGTAGAACCGAGCGAGCAGAATGCACCGGTCCATCATTACACAGCTGATGGTGAGAAGAGAACCGTTATTACCCGATCGATGCTTGATCACACCGTCTAGATCATGAGCCTTTCTCCCACGTGCTCTAAGGGGGAAGATCCTCCAAGCTGGGTGAAAAGGACAAGTGTATTTAAGATCGAGGTTTTTGTTGGCGGCTCTCCTGGATATACGGAGAAATCGTCTGCTGACATGGACATGTTGATGCCGGCCAGCAGCTACCAGGGCGCTGATTATCCGTTGGTCGATTTGAGACTGGTGGGCCTTGGTATTTTCAGTGCTGACGACAACAATTGGGTGAAGCCTTTTCGACTTCGTGGTCGTTTCAGTGCTGACGTCGAGTGGAAGTCGTGGACTGATCGCGTCCTGCTGATTGGTGGCGCCATTTTGAAGGAAGCCGGGATTTTTGATGCGGTCCGCGCCTTTAGGGTGACCGTGATCTTTTCCGACGAGGCCTTCATGGCTATGTTGGAGTCATTCCTTCCACAAACCAATACCTTCGTTGTCACGAATGGTGAGATTGGTTTTTCTTGAAGGAGCTGAGCGCCATTACTGGATTGCCTATGTTTGGCAACCTCTATGAAGAGTTCATGCCGATTGACAGCTTCCTTGAGGAGTAGTCGGAGGAATTTCTTCTGTACTTTCAGCTTGTCGCCTTCTTTTTTTTTTAAAGAGAAGGACGGCTCGAAAGTTATATCCAATAGTTGGAAGAGTTCTGGCTCTTTGTTCCTTGACTTTTTTGACAGTAAGGAGTCTTCTGATAGCACGACCCGGGAAGCCAGGGCTCAGGATCCAGGTTCGAAGAAGACTTCGACCATGCAAGAAGAGTTGAGGGGTTTCTTCGCGAGTACAGACGCCATTTGTTCTGACATTGCACTGCGAAGAGATCTCGCTATTTACCTCACTTATTGGCTAGGTGAGGCTATTTTTGCTGGAGGAGATGGAACGCACATCAGGCCGCATTGTATTTTTTCAGCTTGTCAGATGGCGTTTGGAGAGCGGCTTGCTTTAGTGCCGGCTCTTTATTCCTACTTGTGCACCGAACTGCAGGCTGCTGCTTTCTTGGTTCGGCTTGGGCTTGCCATGAACAGGGTATTTTCAGCCCATATTTTATATTCGTGGTATGTATACCACCGTCCTGGCTTCCATCGGCTGGGGTACTATACAGGATGATGATCCTCTGATGATTCGATTGGCTAAGGGGAAAGCCGTATCCGAATCACTTTTGTTTGCCCGCATGAGGATCCGACGATTCAGGGACATCGAGATGGGGCAGTCTTCAGTGAAGCTTTCTCCGGAGTTACGGAAGAAGGCTTTTGACTTTGGTGTCTCCCGAGACTCTACCAGGGCAGGGTCAGGAAGGCATTACTCCTTGACAAATGCAGAGAATGAGTGGCTTTTCAGCATACGTGTCGGCACGATGGTGTACCGTAGACATCTTTTCGTCGATATCCAGCCGTATGTGCCTTCTTGCTTTGAATTGCAGCTAAGCTTTTCTCAAGGCATTGTTGGAGCGCCTTCGAGTATGGTGAAGCATTTTGGAGGCTTGCAGGATGGCAAAAATGCATGGGCCTTTTATAGTGTTGAAGACACTACTACCATGATTTCTTATCCTGTGTTGTCGAGTTTTCGAACTGTCGGCTTCACGAAGTGGTTCGCGGAGAGCTTTTCGGCATATCGAGGGCTTTCCAAGAAGGAGCTTCATGCAAAGCTATCTTCTGGAAAAGGCATTGGAAAGTCGGATGGCGTCCGGCGAGAGGAAGTTTGGTCCTTCCTTTCTGGAGACAAGCATAAGATAGGCTATCTCGGTGACCAGGGCGTCATTGGTCCTGAAGCTGTCCAGGAGGTACCTGATGAGGCCTTAGGGTAGCTAGAACAAGAGGAAGCTGAGTTTGATACTTGGATGCAAGCGGCATAGAGGCGAGCAACGTGGAGTCTACTGGCAAGAGTAGAGCATCCAGTGAGGAGTCAAGTGGGAAACCTGACTCTGACAGTGGGGCATGTTCTTCTAGGAGGCGAGCCCGTAGGGATAAGAGGAAGAGGAGTCATCGTAGCAACGAGGGGCCACATGATGACTCTCCTAACATAGAAGTCCCTCTTACTATCAATGAGGAGGTGCCAGGGAATGCTGACGAGCCTCCAGAAAAAAGGAGCCGAGAAGAAGAGACCGCCGGTGAAGGTATGATTCTTCCTCTTTCTCTTTCTGTTTCTTTCATGGAATTTTCCATGTCTTGATTTGCTTTCTCCCCCTGCTGCTCTTTTTTTTAGCAGAGGATGAAGACTTGGCGATGCCTGAGGTTCCTGCCGATGAGGCGGTGACGGATCCGATTGTGGCACCAGAAGAAGAACCGAGGGACTCTTGAGTGATTCTAGAATCTCCAACTTGGATGACTTCTTTTGCTTTCTCTTCTTTTTTGTCTGTGACTTGGTTTGCTAACATTTTTCTTGTCAGCTGACTTGCCACAGGATCCCAATGACTTTGAACCATCGATGGATACAAATGTTGACAATGCTTCCGATGAGTTCATGGAGGAAGAGAGTGTTCCGCCACAATTCTGACATGGTGGAGGGGGTACCTTGTGCTGAGATTCTCTCCCCAGCAGCTCCGACTGGAAAGAGTTCTTTTGTTCCTCTTCCAACGGGGCATGACATGAGCAGCCGACCGACGGAGCGGGGCGAATCTTCAGCTCGGCCATCTCTTCTTTTTGCGAAGAAGGTGGTGGTGTAGGTTCTGAGCTCTTGGATTGAGACTCTCCTTGCTGGACACTTGGATGCCAGATTTGGCATGATCCAGCATGTGTAGGAGATTCTCGGTGATGCCGAAGAGGTTGGTCTGGATGTCACAGGTGCCAGGGCGATCGTTGATAAGATCATTACACTGGGTGAGAAGTGGTTTGAGACCATTGGTTTTGCTGACGACCAGTTCTTCAAGAAGCTATTCCTGGACCCTGCTGATAAGGCTAAGTCTGACCTGAATGAGGCTACACAAAGCAGGAAGCAGCTAGTCCGAGAGAAGAACATAGAAGAGCTAGCTATCATTAGGCTGACACATGACCTTAACATCCTTGATAGGGAGGTCGATGAGGCCAGGAAACGTCTTGAGCATTTAAAGGCACAAGTCGCTGCCAAGTGGGCTGCTATAACGGAGGCTCGCAATAGGGAGAGTGCTTTGATTCGCCGGGTTGTAGATGTTGATCGAGTTCTTGAAAGGAAGTTTCAAGAGGACAAACAATGGCAAACTGCTCGGGATAAGCATCCCGGTGTGACAGAAGGGTTGCAGCCTTCTCTAGCATCTCATGGCAAGTTCGTGAAGAAGCGTGCCTCGGAAACTATGACGGCTGAGGCCAAAAGTTTGCTTGAGGAGCTTAAATTTTGGCTGGAGACCATTTTTGGTTGAGCTCTTGATTTTTTGTAGCAGAAACTATCCTTCTTCTTCTTTTTTTTGGTACCACATGTATTTTTTTGGTAGTCTCTCTTTTTTTTTTTTTTGAAGTGCTTTGTAAACACCTTTTTTTTTAGTACCACATGTATTTTTTGGTTTTTTTTTTTTTATTTTCCCTACGCTCACTTAAATCTTTTTGTAATGAAAGCAATTGCTAAATGGGATATATATATATTTTTTGTTTTCCCTACGCTCAAATCTTTTTGTGATGAAAGCAATTGCTAAATGGGATATTTTTTTTTGTTTTCCCTACGCTCACTTAAATCTTTTTGTGATGAAAGCAATTGCTAAATGCGATTTGATCAAAAGCTTGTCGTTTTGTGGAAATCTTTTGTCAAATGATTGTTTTGGCATGGGAGCCAGATTTTTTTTTGTGGCATGGAAGCCGATTTTGGCATGAGAGCCAGGTTTTTGTGGCATTGATAGTCGGGTTTTTTGAAAGCCAAGTTTTGGTTGGTGGCATTGATAGCCGATTTTGTTTTGTGGCATTGATAGCCGGTTTTGGTGGCATCTATAGCCGATTTGTGGCATTTTTAGCCGGTTTTGGTTTTAAAAAAATGCAAGTATCGACTAGAAGTCGCCTCCCTGCTGAATGGTATTGCAAGTATCGATGGAATGTCGCATCCTTGCTCATTCGGTTGCGAGTATTGATGGAATGTCGCATCCTCACGGATTTGGGTGCATGTATCGATGGAATGTCACTTCCTTGCTTTTCAAAATTTTTGATTTTGCGGGGTACTAACTTGATGTCGTTTCCCCATGATTTTTGAAATTTGCGGTTTTCTCGAACCTTTGTGTTGTGGATATCAACTGCAATGTTGCATCTCCACGATTTCTTGGTTTTTTCGAACCTTTGAAATTTGGGATGTAGATATCAACTGAAATGTTGCTTCTCCACGGTTTTTAGGTTTTTTCGAACCTTTGAAATTTGGGTTGTGGATATCAACTGAAATGTTGCGTCTCCACATTTTTTTAGGTTTAGGATTTTGCAAGTATCAACGAAATGTCGTTTCCCTGCGATTTTGGAAGTGTCGAACATGGTTCGCATGCTTTCAATTTGTGCGAGTATCAACTAAGAGTCGCTTCCCCGCGGTTTTTGAAAAATTATTATTTTTTGTTTAAAGACACGAGGGTCATAAGTTTTGACCTAAAACCATTTTGGCGGTAAAAGGCAGGGTGGACTAGGGTGGAAATCCCTGAATCCAGATTTTATTTCAAACAACGAATTTTGGGTTCAAGGGTTGAAAATTTTGGTCAAGTTAGGGAAAGATTCCTAAACTTGGAATTTTTTAACAACGAAACGGTGAACGTAAGCATTGTTTGAATTTCTAGAAATTTCAACGTTTAATATGAAAATTCTAAAAAGAGTGGATTTGACGAGCGAGTACCTGGAAACCAGTTTTGGCCGTACAGGCATTGCTCTTACCCAATTGGGTAAGTCTTCAAGGGTAGTACCGCTTTAAGAACTTGCCGTTGATGGGCAGCGTACATCTGTCACCCTCCATGTTTAGGAGTGCATATGTGCCATTGGAGAAAACCTTGTCGATGATGTAGGGTCCCTCCCATTTTGGCTCAAATTTGCCTTTGGACTTGTGAGCGAAGACCATTGGTCTTTTTACCGCAAGAACCAAGTCGCTCTTTTGGTAGGCGCGTTGCCTGACCTTCTTGTCAAAAGATCCTGCCATGCGTTCTTGGTAAAGTTCAATGCTTTGTCGAGCTTCGAGCCGTCTCTTATCGAGATTATCCAGCTCATGGAGTCGCAATTTGACATTGCTTTCTTGAGTCATGTCATTTTGCAAGGATACCCTCAAGGAAGGAATTTGTACTTCCAAGGGTACGACAGCTTCGCATCCATAGACCAAGGAGAATGATGTGCTATAGGTTGGTCCTCGAACAGTGGTTCGATGGGCCCACAAAGCTTTAGAGAGTTTGTCGCTCCAATCTCTTTTGTGACTAGAGACCATTTTCTTAAGGATTTTACAGAGTGTCTTGTTGAAGGCTTCTGCTAGTTCGTTTGATGCGGGATTGTATGGAGTCGAAGGACAGCTTTGGATTTTGTATTTGTCGCAGAACCTGTAGAATCGATGATCCCAAAATTATGGTCCATTATCATGGACGAATCTTTTGGGTATGCTGAAACGACAAATGATGTTGGTGCGCAGGAACTGAACGACTGATGAGGTCTTCATTTCGTTAAACGTAAATGCTTTTGACCACTTGGAGAAATAATCCGTAGTGGCGAAGATGAAGCGATGACCTTTGCTCGAAGGGGGAGAAATAGGACCTATGATGTCCATACCCCAGGCTTCGAAAGGCCATGAAATCGCTGTAGGATGTAGCCATTCTAGAGGCATGTGAATGTAATCTCCATGAACTTGGCATTGTTGGCAGCGCTTAGCAAATTGCATTGCGTTAGCTACCATAGTAGGTGTCATGGGGTAAATTTTTCACACTAAAAATACACCGCACAGCACTAAGATTTCTCTTAGTCAGCCTACCAACAATAACACAGCACACACATAGAAGTGCAAGAGCACAAGGGACAACATAACTATTGATTAATTAGGCACCAGCCTGTTTCTCTTATTAATCAAAACTAGGAAATACAACTCTTACAATTGTTTACACTCAGATGCTACAATTACAAGTTAATCTCGGATCTCTTTCTCTATCTACAGTGTTCAAACCTCGCAGACATTTATAAGGAAGCCTGACCAATCACTGCTTGCCAACAAGGATAAATGTTGCCAGCCTGGACCAATTAGGGTGTGCCAACACCATTTCAGACCAACTGCTTGAGAACAGTTATTGTCTGCAGTTAGAAGCAACTTGCCTTCCAACCATTGGTCCACATCATCTGCCAGTCAGCCAATGCAACCGCATAACTGCTGCACGTGTGGCTGCCACATCAAACCCTCAACCGCCATGCTAACTGCATAACTGTTGTACACGTGGCTGCCACATCAACTAAGCATCCTTACAAGCAACACCCCTCAGCACCAATCCAAGGGAGGCACCACAGCATGCAACCGAGCTTCTTTCGTTCGGACCACGTGGGCCCAAGCACGAGGGAGTGGGTCCCACACACCAACTTTCCATACTAAGGCCATTGGTATGCTACACATTGCAAATCGTGCACCAACAGGGTCCATCGTCCATTTTTCCATCCCACAGGCATACCTCTTACATAGTAGAGGTATGTGCCACCCATTGTTTCTCACCTCCTTTGTATAAATGTCCGAGATTGACGAAATGGAGTTTTCGACCACTTCCCGGATCCCCAATGCACAAATCCTTTCACACACTAATTGTTCAACATGTTTAACATGTATTCAAAACATTAAACATGCATTTGTTCCTAGAAAACACATGGTTGGCCGAGTGGTTAAATCTGCCGCACGCAGCACCTGCACTACGTCGACTGCAGCACCCGCAGCACATGCACGTCGTCGCTCGCAGTAGCCGCAGCACGCGGACGATGTTGCTCACAGCAACGCAGCACTGCGTGTACACTGTCAATCTTCGCAGCACAACGACTGCACTTATCACGTGCAGTACAACACTTGCACACACCACGTGCAGCACAGCACGTCGTGCACGTCCATCACACCAGCAACCGAGAGGCAATACTCATCCGCACCAAGGGATTAATGTTCACCAGTGAACTTCCAAAACACAGTCCATATGCACCAATGAATTGTTTGTGTAATGGTTGAGTCTATAACTGCCCAACCCACCGCACCATCTGTGCACCAATGCAGCTTTAGCTTTTTAGGGGCTAACAACCCTCCCCCACCTAAGCCGCAGATGACCTCGTCCGTTTTTGAGCCAGATACTCAATAATCTCCTTTTCAAATTGCCATAAAGTGGTACCCTTCTCCCAAGAAGCTTCACTCTCCTCAGCACCCTCCCATTGTACCAAGTAGCTTGTCCTCCGATTCTTTTTACTTTCGCCCTCAGTTTTGTCCGCCAAAATCTTCTGAATTTTGTGATTAAACTGAGCACGAATTGTGGGTGGTGCCCTTCGAGACACACCTCGACTTGCATCACTTGGATCTCCATGATAGGGTTTGAGAAAACTAATATGAAAGACTGGATGTACCTTGATTCTTTCAGGTAGACACAGTCTATATGCTAATTTGCCCACTTTTAGGACAACTTCAAAAGGTCCATCATACCTTGGAATCAGTCCCCTATGGACCTCCGGGGATCTAATTTTCTTTCAAATCTGGGGTGTAAGCTTCAGCATCACCTTGTCCCCAACCTGGAATTCTCTGAACATTTGATTTTTGTCTGCCCACTTCTTCATTCTGCGGACTGCTCTTTCAAGACA
Organism: Litsea cubeba; assembly: GCA_012931725.1. NCBI lineage: Eukaryota > Viridiplantae > Streptophyta > Magnoliopsida > Laurales > Lauraceae > Litsea > Litsea cubeba. The sequence goes on from CM022946.1 coordinate 146,213,595, forward strand.
GTCCCTTGCACTTTCAACTAATTATGTCCTCTCTCGTACAAATCTGTAAGCAGCAAGGCAACTTCCCTGGGATTTCTGCTTGGCGACTTCATGAGGGGCCAGAGGCTGTTGGCCCGTTGCCAACTCAAAGGGGCTAGTACCTATTGTTGAACTGCGATGTAGATTGTAGCAGAACTGCGTTGTATCCAGCAGATGTACCCAATTTTTCTGATTCGCAGTAACATAGTGTCGTAGATATTCTTCTAACATGCCATTTATCCGCTCTGTCTGTCCATCTGTTTGTGGATGATTGCTTGTGGAGAACTTGAGTTGAGTGCCAATCAACTCAAACAACACAGCCCAAAACCTACCAGTGAATCGTGCGTCTCTATCAGACACGATGTCTAAAGGAATACCCCATAGTTTGATAATGTTTTTGAAGAAGAGTTTGGCCGTATTCTCTGCAGAAACAGCATGCGGCGCTGCTATGAACGTCGCATACTTAGAGAAACGGTCCACCACAACAATAATCGATCTACAATTGTCTATCTTAGGAAGATTGACGATGTAATCCATGGAGAGGCTATTCCATGGTCTCTCTGGAATGGGCAGTGGCTCCAGTAGTCCTACCACTTTCTTTCGTTCTATCTTGTCTTGCTAACAAACAAGACACGTCTTTACATACTGTTCCACGTCATTCTCCATTCGTGGCCAGTAATAGCTTCTCCTCTTTCATGTAAGCAAGAGGGTAGAACTGGCTCTCCTTGAATGGGGCCAGGTATGCTGGCTTGGTGAATGTTTGGGACCTTCTTTGTTTGGGTGAAGGTCTTGGGGACCAAGTCTTGGGATAGACCTGGTCGTTTGCGGGTCGAGGCTTCGTGGGGCTGCCACGGGCTTCGGGCCTTCTGGTGCTCGCCTTTGGTGTCATGGTAGTGACACGTTGAGAGGCGAGTTTCTGCTTCTTGGAAGGAGCAGTTTGTTCCTCGGGAAGTAGGAATGGTCCCAGCGTCCCGAAGACAATAGTCCGGGGAGTCGAGGTCGACCCGGAGTTCAGAGAGTTGCCGAGGGAGTTGACGCTTCGACAACTGATGGGGCGCTTGTAGGTGCGCGTAGTTTGCTTCTGTTGAAGCATAAGTTGGTGCTTGTTCTCGTCGAAGGTAATGGTTAGCGATGCTGCCATTGTTAATTTTTTCGAAAAATTTCTGAAAAGAGACCACATCCATTAGTAATCACAAGAATATAATGATCATAAATGGGAAGTTCTATGGTTTTGTCTTTTCAAATTGCTCGAGGGAGATGACCCAAGCAATATGAAGAAGGCAAAACGCCATAGAGGGTACAATTGTTCTGATTGCAGGTATGGTAAGCCCAGAATGAGTATCCCAGTGACTGCTAGAAGCAATTGTGAATTTAAATTCGACTTATCGAGAAGCAGAGCTTGCTCGAGGTAAGAAGAATATAAAGTTGGAGTTGCAAATGTGCCGGTCGCGAATACAGTAGACCCTGAAGGGCGTACTAGTACCGCTAGACACAAATGTTTGGAGACTGCATCAATGAGATGAGATTCCCTGTTTTGAAAGGTCAAGATTGGATTCATCAAAGAGAGCAGATGGTATTCTGATCCAAATACGGTCTCAGCGATTTCCGCGAGCGCCAGTATTCATAAGGAAATGAATCATAATTTCTCAGATCTGAATCCAAAAATGACGAGTTTTTTTTTTTTGAAAGGCCAATATCGGGTTCATCAAAGAGAGCAAAAGGTACTCCAATCTGAACACGGGCTCAGCGATTTCCGCGAGCGCCAGTGCTCAGAAAGGAGAAAGCCAAGATTTCTCCAATCTAAACCCAAAATGACGGAAGTTTTTTTTTTTAAGATTTTTTTTCAAGATTTTTTTTTAAAAAAATCTATTTTTCTTTTTTTATTTTTTTTTTTTTTAAATTTTTTATTTTTTATTTTTTATTTTAAAATTCTTGTTTTTAAAAATTTTATTTTTGAAAAAAATTTATTTAAAAGATGAGAGAATACACATAGGCCTCCTAACCCGGTCTTTTGAAATCTCGATTGATAGAATTGCCCCCAGGTAAGGGTAGGCTTACTTAATGAACCCGTTTGGAGGACCCTTGCCTAGAACAGTCAAGCTGTCTCCACACTCTGGACAAGGCTTTTCTTGAATCAACCATGATCAAAGAACGCAGTTGGTTTAACCTTAGTGGTCTATGTCTTTTTTTATATATATTTAGATCTTTAATGAATTCATCGAAGAGAAACAATGGCCCAAAACCTTAGTCGAACATGCTCAACATTTCTGCAAGCACGATGAGCGATAGGAAAGGATCAAGGTTTCTCAATTTTGAATCCAAAATGAAAAATCTGATTTTTTTTTAGATCTTTAATGAACTCATCGAAGAGAAACGATGGCCCAAAACCTTAGTCGAACAGGCTCAATATTTCTGCAAGCACGATGAACGATAGGAAAGGATCAAGGTTTCTCAATTTTAAATCCAAAATGAAAAAATCTGATTTTTTGATTTTTTGTTTTTTTTAGATCTTTAATGAACTCATCGAAGAGAAACGATGGCCCAGAACCCTAGTCAAACAGGCTCAACATTTCTGCAAGCACGATGAATGATAGGAAAGGATCAAGGTTTCTTAATTTTGAATCCAAAATGAAAAATCTGATTTTTTGTTTTTTTTCTAGATCTTTAGGCTCAACATTTCTGCAAGCACGATGAATGATAGGAAAGGATCAAGGTTTCTCAATTTTGAATCCAAAATGAAAAATCTGATTTTTTATTTTTTTTGTTTTTTTTTCTAGATCTTTAATGAACTCATCGAAGAGAAACGATGGCCCAAAACCTTAGTCGAACAGGCTCAACATTTCTGCAAGCACGATGAACGATAGGAAAGGATCAAGTTTTCTCAATTTTGAATCCAAACTGAGAAATCTAATCAAAACTTTACCTCGAGATGGTACGTGATCCCTTTCACTACCATAAAATTCCCCTGGAAGCTCAAAAGGCTACAATACCAAAAGAAAGACGGCTCAAAGACTCTTGGTCAAGTCACAAGCTCTCCTTCAAAAATCTTTTTAAGGCACATCGACTACAAAATTTAAGCAACTCGTTGCTGCACCTCGAGGGGGCATTTGCTGACACAAAAAATGTCACTTTTCCTCTTCAAGATCCAAAAAGCTCCATGAAGTCACAGCCTGCCATAAATAGGCAATGCTACTTCTAAAAAATCAAATCTTGTCAGAATCAAACAAAAACTGCAAGATCCTTCAAGACAGTCAAAAGAGGAGTACACAAGAAGTTTTGGGCCATTTCAAAATCATTTGGCATAACTTCGCTTCTCAGGCAGTGAAAAGGAGCTCCCGGAGGCGAAAGCATCGGAGACACCAAATCGTCGATTAGAGCTTGTGGATGGTCTCAAAATACATCCAAAAGGCTCCGCGTCAAGTTCCAAGTCAAACTGACAACGTTTGACCCTCCATTAACCCTTGAACAGCTAAATCAAGCCTCTCGGCGGCGTGAACCACCGAGGCCATCACTCATCAAAAAGAGCACATGGACGGCTTCAAAATGCTTATAAAGGGCTACACGTCAAGTTTCAGGTCATTTCGATAACATTTTACCAGACTTTGATGCTCGGAAGCCAAATCACGGCTCTCGATGGCGAAACTCCATGGGACCATGGTTTCCAAGATAGAGCCTATGGATTATCTCAAAATGACTCCAATAGGTTCCCTGTCAAATTTCAAGCCAATCGGACACCGGTTGACCGCACATCAAAGCGTGACATCCCCCTTGCGATAAAAAAATCCTACTGGCGATAGGACCCCAAACGGCTTCAAAACTCAAACAAAATCCTATGGTTGGTCTTATTTATTACTCAGGAGGCTTCACCCAAAATTTCAGGTCATTCCGACATCGTTTGACCCAGTCTCAGCTTCTGACGGAAAATCGGCAGCTCTACGCGACAAAGTCTTCGGCTTTCCCGGAAAATTGGAAACTTTGCACTCCAAAATGCAAGGATTCTCATCAGGTTTTCTACAGGGAAATCAGGCCAATAAATGATAAAAAAATGTCAAGAAAAAATACAGAAGAAAAAAGAATCGAAAAATATCAAAAACAGCCGCAAAACGGGACAAAAGGGGAAAATTTCCCCCCAGGGTCGTAGACCCCCGCGACCCTGGCCCAGGCCTGCTACCCTGGTCCAGGGTCGCCAGCCCCTACGAACCCGGCCCATGGTCGCTGGCGACCATGGAGCCCGAAATCACCGGGTTGGCCCCGGAAAGCCCGTTTTTTCGTCGTTTTTTTCGAGATTCGAAGCTTCCGACTCTTGGGATTTTTCAAAATTCATACTTTTGAGACACCAAATCCTTTAACCTCCGTCAAAATCACGGGTCAATCATCAAGAGTATCAAAATCAACATTGATCGCCAACTGGTCAACCAAAAAAGTGTGCTTTCTACCCGACCGGTCGAGAAATCGACAGGACAGATGGCACCGACCCGCTATTGGCAATCAATGCCTGAAGTTATATGGTCATCCGATGTCGATCTACATGAAGATCCATCGATGATCATCGCCAGAAGAATCACAAAAGACGCGGCACGGCCTGCGACTCTTCAAGACCACTTAATGCGATCAATTGACTAGCTTTATTGCAGTCATTAATTCATTTCTTTGGACGGCCCAATCAGAAACAAGCATCCGGCAGTTACAAGTCAATTGATTCATGGCATTTAAACTATGAAACTCCTCCCATCATGGCGATTAAATGCCCTCAATCTCCACCGGCCAATCAGAAGCCAAGAAAAAGGAGTTACGAAATAAAGGAATTAAACCTTGTAACTCCTCCCATTATGCGGCTTAATGATGATTAAAGCCCATAATCTCTCCTAAATGGCTACCAAGAGCCTATAAATAGGAGAGCACTCCAAAGAAATCCAGATTGGGAAACATCACAAAGATTAGGCACAGACATCAATCCCAGATCAGAAAAAAGCATAGAAAGACCGAGAGAAAAAAGAAAGAAAACACTGCTGAAGTTCTGCACCGGCCACCACTACAAGGTGACAAAAGTCCTTTGGGGGGTGCCCTCCCAAGGTCCTTGCCTTCTCCTTCTACCTCCAATGGCTTAGACGTGGCTTTTTAGCCCGTCTACTTAGCTTTTTATTGGACATAGGACCTCCTTTTTGTCTTTGTCCCTTAAAAACCTGAGGTTATAGCCAAACCAAGTAAATCAAGAGCATCCTCTGTTTTCATCTGCATGGATGATGGCGAAGTCCACATATGGCTTGCGACCGTCAATCTGAACGAGTCCCCCACAATCTTCTGAGAAGTTAGGTCCTCATTTTCTTACTTTTCATTGTAGTTTGTATTTTTCTAAAAGAGACAAAAATCACAATTCTTGTCTTTCATTATTGATAAGAATTGTAAATCGGCTATAAACGCCAAAAATCGGCTATAAATGCCAAAATCGGCTATAAATGCCAAAATCGGCTATAAACACAAAAAATGGGCTATAAATGCCAAAAAAGAAATCGCCTTTCACAGCAAAACAAGAAAATGTATCTTTTCTTAAATATTTGTACTTCCAAGGGTACGACAGCTTCGCATCCATAGACCAAGGATAATGGTGTGCTATGGTTGGTCCTCGAACGGTGGTTCGATAGGCCCACAAAGCTTCAGACAGTTTGTCGCTCCAGTCTCTTTTGTGACTAGAGGTCATTTTCTTAAGGATTTTGCAAAGTGTCTTGTTATATTGTTTCTGTTAATCCGTTTACGACAGCTTCTGCTAATCCGTTTACTGCCGGATTGTATGGACTTGAAGGACAGCTTTGGATTTTGTATTTGTCGCAGAACCTGTAGAATCGATGATCCTGGAATTGTGGTCCGTTATCATGGTCGAATCTTTTAGGTATGCGAAACGACAAACAATGTTGGTGCGCAGGAACTGAAGGACTGATGAGGTCTTCATTTCGTTGAACGCAAATACTTCTGGCCACTTGGAGAAATAATCCATAGCGGCGAAGATGAAGCGATGACCTTTGCTTGAAAGGGGAGAAATAGGACCTATGATGTCCATACCCCAGGCTTCGAAAGGCCATGAGATCGCTGTAGGATGCAGCCATTTCGGAGGCATTGTTATATCTTTGTATATGCTGTAGTCTTATGTCATGCATTTTATCTTTAGGTACTCAGCCATAAGGGTTATAATGGTGCAGTTGCAGATATCTGGTCCTGTGGTGTTATCCTTTATGTTTTATTGGCTGGATATGTCCCATTTGATGAAGTTGATCTAACCACGCTGTACAGTAAGGTGTGCTTTTCCCTTTTTTGGAATTGTATTATGTTTCTGGATAAATTAATCACTCTTGCATGATTTTATGATTCTGGTAGGAGCATGCCACACGATTGTATCCTCCCTACAGCTGCTTTTACTAAAGGCATCTGTCAGTATTTGGGTTTTGAATGACCAAAATTCATTTCTATATATAACATAAGATATTTTTTTTAATAATGTTCTATTAAATGAAGTGTCAATGGAAGAAAATTGAAAGTGTGCATGATCTCGCTGTAATTTTTTTGACTGTCCAGTGAGCTTTTTGTCATATCCAAGCAATAAGCGGCTAGATATCATGTGAATCCTACTAAATAGATCATCAATGAAGTGACACTTGAATTCTTTATCTTTGTTCAATTGAGTTCCATTTTTTATGGCTATTAGCTAGAGTTGGTGGTGTTTAGGCTGTATGGTTCTTTGCTTGGCCTAGCAGTTTTTTGTGGAGTTGTTAATGTTTGAACCGTGTAAAAGGGCATTTTTATATATGCAGCAGGTTCGGTATTCAGGGTTGGTTTTTGGATATTTTTTTTTACGTATGAAACAGTTTTGTAACGGTTATAAACCGTTACTAATTTGTGCGAATAGCAACACTTAAAAAACATTACAAAAGATTTCACAACTGTTAGGAATGTTATGAATCAGTAACATAAATTTGGCACGAAAAACCGTTGCAGAGTTTACAAAACCGTTACAAATATTTAAGTGTAAATTACCGTTACAAAACTTGCGAAACTGTTACTTTTTTATTTAAATTTATTAACACAAATGAGCATTAAAACCGTTAGGAACTAATTTCAGTAACGGAAATAAAGCGTTACAATTAATATGTTTGTAACGGTTTATAACCGTTAGTAATGTTTATAACAGATTAGACACGCCCAACTGTGACCCAGAAAAACCGTTATAAATTTTTTTAGTAATGGTTTTAAAACCGTTAGGTATGTCCTGAAATGGTGTAGTGTTCCCTTTTGTCAACAAGGTATTTGTTAAGAGCCCGGCCCCTTTTGAGATTGCACTAAACTTTCTATTCTCCTTTTCTTCTTAGGTTTTTCATATCCAGTACATATTTTCTACCAGTCATTTCAATGATTAACAAATTGACACAAATAAGATATAATAACTAAACAAAATCCAATTGATACAATCATACAAATCAGAAATATTAGAAATTAGAACAATAGAACCTGGTGGCCGAGTAGATTAATTGTCTATGTAGTAACTAGAGAAAGTTGGCCGGTCTCTTTCCTTGAAGACAGAAGGTTAAAACCGAATTGTATAGCTCCTTTTCTTTAGCTACTAGAAAATCACCATAAAAGAGTTTTGTCAGATAATAAAAATTGTTTAGAGAAGGTTGGACAGATTGTGTTTATACCTAGTAGAAAATCACCTTGTACAGTTAAATAAAGTATGTGATGTCTCAACTCTCAACGGTCGGTAAAATCACTTCACCACGTTCGCTGGGTAAACTGCTACAGTACTGTGGAATGTGGATGGTCCACAATGTTTACCACACAGCTGTCCCACTTTAAATCGCTTTACAGCGCATACCTACCCTACACGCCTGATGTGATGGTGAAAAGTAATCATAACCTGCATAGTAGCAAAATGGCTTATCTACTGTTGCGTCCCCATGATGAGAGTTCCTCGGGCCCACCAAATCCCCTGCAATTGCTAAGAAAGTGGGGTCGTGTGTGTCTGAAAGTTAATAACCAGCAGCCATCGCCTCCATTTCTCTTGATGCGCACGTTTTCCGAGATATGCTTTCCCCTAGCACAAGGCACGTGGGAGTATGGCGTATGCAATGGGTTACCACATTTGGTTTGGTCAAGGAATCCACATCGACCCTACAGTCCCAAAAATTGGGCCTTATTAATTGGGGGGCCTTAGGCAACCGCCTTAGTGGCCTACCCCTTTTAGTTGCCCCTGTATTTAGGCCTATAGTAAATTTATTATATTTATAGATATGAAAGGAAAACATTATGAAAATCATCATGTGTTTAATTCACAATAAAGTCCTCCTATTTAAAATCTGAAGTCTGAACCACTTATTATGGCATAGGATTAAATTTCAATCTTAACATGCTCTGGACTCAATATTGTAAACTTTGTAGATGGATAGATAAAAACGCCCAACCTAAACTGATATTCAAATATAACAAGAATAAGATGAGTGTTAGTCAGGGCTCATCTTCGAATCCAACCCACTGATTGCATCAACTTTTCCATCCAACTAAGGATTTTCTATTTGCTCCACTCAAATCTCAAATATTACTTTTATTGGTTACGTCCAAATATATACACCCCATGCAGTAAAATAACAATTTCCAATGAGCTCACTTATAAGACCCAAACTCAATAACATAAGAAACTACAGGACTTAACCCCACTCTCTCCATCTCACCTTCTCCTTGGAATGATCTTAGCATTCAAGGGCTTTTCCATCACTATATTAAATTCCTTCTATTTAGTTAAATCCACCTCTTCTCCATCCACAGTCTTCCACTCAAACTCCCTCATCATATTTGCCACAAAATACTGCAAATGAAATGTTGCAAGATTAAGGGCTGGGCATATCCTTCTCCCAGCCCCAAAAGGCAACTTCATGATCTCCTTGTTCCCAGTTATGTCTATCTTCTCTCCACCATCTAAGAACCTCTCTGGCCTAAATTCCATCGGGTCATCCCACACCTTCTCATCCCACCCCATCTCTGCTATCATGAAATTGATGGTGGCATCCTTTGGTATAACATACCCCTCCAATCTCACATTGTCACGACCCGAGCTCGAGATAAAAATTTAAATCGAGTTAACACCGAGTCGCGACCATACTTACTCCCGTGAACTTTAAACATAAAATTCACAAGGGATATCAAATTACACATTATGCGGAATATAAACACATATACATTACTCATATAAATAAAACTTTATTTACAATATAAAACGCTCTCTAAAAGTTCACATCATTATTACAATACTTCATTTATACTCATCTAATCATTCTGGAGAGACTGGATTAATTGTTTCCACTGGTGCTGTGACCTCTGAAGGACCGGCAAAAGCAGTTGTGCCTATAATGCCATCAATAACAATGTGAATTCACAATTCAGCAATGTATAAACAGTTCTATGATTTCATATGCTAATCATAACTTAAACAAGTAAACAGTGATAACCTGTCTATTGCAATGTCAGACAAAAACCAATAATATTTTCAATGACAGTAACAATAATTACAATTTACAAATCAAATACAATCACAATTACAATTACTAATCAATTTCAATTACAATTACTAATCATTGAGAGTCTTTATAAGTTGGCAAACTACCATAACATTTTCAATCAAATTATATCTCCTTAAAAAGGAAGAAGTTCCTCTATTGGCATAGGGTGAAAGGGCGCACCATTCATGACCCAGGCCTCAAGGACTTATCAAATAAGTGGAATCTACCAGCATCATGATCAAAGATCACTGGCATCACCACGGAGTTCCGGAACATTCCCAAATCGTCTGCTGCAGCAGACAGAAATCACTAAGTATTGTCAGACTCGATATATAATATAATTCATTTCATTTAATTTCCGTTTAATTATAAATGAACGGATACAAATTAATAAATAATCCTTTTAGGATTCTTTTCAATATATATATACAATTCAATTAAACAATACCATCCAATTGGGTATAATCCTTAGTTATTTAATGTACTTGTGTTATTCTCGATGAACATCATAGTTAATATAAATTTGTACATTAAAATCCCCTTAATTAACACCTATGGAGGTATAAATAGTGTAAATAGCCTTGATTAAATCAATAGGCTCTTAGTCCATAAATTTAGAATTAATCTGATAATTCAACAATTTTGGTTAACATTTGGTCACCTTTCGATCGACCGAACTCGCAACGTCGGTGAATCCTTCGGTTAACTGAGCTCTGTCAGTTAAGCTCTCGGTCACACGTCAGTCGGCTAACCGGAATGCATTCGGCCACCTCTCGGTTACCATTCCAGAAGCATCATTTCTTTTTAAAAATCAGCATTAGGTGAGCTCGGTTACCTCACGGTTAGCCTTTCGGCTAATCGAACTGGACTTTCGATTAACCGAACTAGATATTTCAATTAACCGAACTGACACAAGAAATTTCAGAGAAATTATGAATCAATCCTGTTCTGAACTCCATTCATTCCATACCTGCAAATAAACTTGGAACCTCCTGTTCCCTCCTCACCATCACCATTTACACATAAACATAAAACACTTCTAATGATTATTAAATCCATTTCTTCATCAAATCACAAATCTAATCAATCCATTAAACTTCTATAAGAATCAACTAAAGCACATTTAACATTAACATCTCTTAGTACTTTAGCATTCAAATCATTAATAAATGTTTATACTTGCCTTTACTTCAAATTCAACACAAAACCCCTTTTTCTCTTGAGCTTCTAATTGAGACAAAGTCACTCAATTGAAACCCTTCTTTAACCTAACATCAAGAAAAATCCCCATAATAGAATTCTTAGAAGTTATAAAGCTAAACACCATTCCAATTCATTTAATAGAACTCAAAAGTTCTCTAACTATGATGATTTACTTACTTGTTAAGCCAAGGAAGAGAAATAACAGATTCTCTTCAACTTCAACTTCAAAGAAAACCAAGCACAGTGAAGAAGATGATGATGAAAATCACAAATCCTTTTCCAAAATCACTTGCACAACTCCAAAGTTTAACAATCGTGGAAGAAGAACGAAGAACAAAGAGTCTAGGGCTCTTCTCAGCTACTGCAAATTCATTCCACCGAATAAAAATGGCTTCTGAGTTCTTTTAAAACCTTACAAGAGGACCTTTGCATTTTAACCCTCTTTTTCATGCTTATTTTCATTTTTAGCAAATTAAGACCTATTTGACTCATCTTAAGTCAAATGAAAACATGTGTATTATGAAAATTGATATACTCATTGAAATACACATGATGGTATAAAGTTTTACCACATTCGACGAAATACGTATAAATCCGTATTTACGGAAAAATCCTTAAATCCATTAATTTGGGTCTAAATTCAACTTAAGCAAACCAATCACTTGGAAACCCATCTCATCATGTTTAATTCACTTAGTTGAGAGTAACTCAAGTCACCTAGTTCATTAATCACATTTAAGTCAATTAATCATGCTTAATTTAATTTAATCTTAATTAATTAGATTTAATATTAATTAACTCGGGACGTGGTGTAACACACCTCCTCCATCGCTGCATGGGGCTATACCAAGCGGCCCGGTGGATGCTGACGCAGACCCTCCATGATCACTGCCTTTAGATATGGCATTGAAAGCGAGTCCTCCTCCCTTATCATCTCAGCCTCCTTGCTCACGACTCTCTCTATTTCATCAACCAGCTTCTATTGTATCTCTTGGGGCTTAACCAAATTAGCCATGATCCACTGTAGGGATGTTGATGAGGTGTTTGTGCCTGCATTTAGAAGTTCTGAACATAGCGTAACTATCTCAGCTTCAGTGAGCTTTCTCCCCCCAACCTCTGGAAGCTTTAAATCCAGAAGTGAGTCGACATAGTAAATCCAGAAGTGAGTCGACATAGCTGAAGAGAAAGGTATTGTCATCTTGATGGTCTTGTTTTCGATCCTTGCGTGCTCTTACCAATTGGACAAGGAGCTCTTCATGCTCACGGCGAGTTTGCATAAGTGCTTCCCATCTCCGACGGAATAGAATCTGTGAGGGGAGATTTTCAAGACACCAAGATTATGCTGATCTCGACGATAAGACGTCAATTAGCACACCCATGTGCCGTCCAGACACACATCAGCAGCAGGGTCAGAGCCTTGGCCGAAACCAGCCTGACTTCGGCTGTCCATGTTGAGCTCGGCTACGAAGGCTGACCTCGGCTGTACGCCTAACCCCGGCTGAGGAAGCCGGGTCGGTAGCCGAGATGAAGAAAAACCATGGTTTTGCCTCTACGTCCGCCACGTCATTGGACACATGGCAGAGTATGGACACGTGCCATTGGAACAGATGGGCCATCCCAGCCGTCCACAATCTTCGCCAGATCCCTGACAAGGCGGCATCCAGCTGTTGTAGCCAAATCAGGGCAGGGCCCGAGGATGGATCCGATGGGACCCTCAACCGCCAAAGGCTTGAGACACGATCAGGCCCAACATGACACGCATTTAATGCGACGTGGGCTGATTGGACTGACATTAAATGCTTTGTGGGCTATGATGGACCCGCATTTATTACTTTGTGGGCTAATGAGATCATTCCCATCAAATCAAGGGGCCACTCCAAGATATCAGGTAGAATCCTCTATAAATATAATGACATTCCATAACAAAGGTATGCACAAACATTCCCTCTCGAGCCGTTATGCTGTCTCACTTCTCCCTCTTCTTCCTCTATTTAGTTCATACACTAACTTAGGCATCGGAGAGCCTTGCGCCACTCAGGCTAGGGTCCTCTGACCATTTGTTCCTCCCTTTTCAGGCTTAAAGGCAGCTAACCTTCATCACATGTTTGGATAAGTCCTACCAGGCACCCCGTAGTCTTGTGAGTTATAGTTTTTGCACTTACAATTGGCGCCGTCTGTGGGGAAGTACTAACCAACTCTTCCCAAGTATCATGCCTCCGAAAGCTAAGAAAGGCGGAGAATCTTCGAGGGCGAGGCTCTAGCTGCCATCACCTCCGGGCCCGTCGTCGGACGCTCCTCCTCAGAGGCAATCTGGGGCGAGGCCTGGCACAACTGCAGTCGAAGAGCGTCCAGACCCACACCTCTTCGTCCAGATTCCGTTCCCGGAGCGAGTCGAGGATTCGTCCCCGGACGATGAAGTTATGCCTCTCCGGCGGGGCGAACGATGACAGGAGCGTCCTCAGAAGGACAAGTCCGTGGCCATCAACAGGTCCCACCATTCGTGTCAACCTCACTGGCGATGGGGATGTCACGACTCAAAACATCCTCATCCAGGAGCAAGAGAAGTTGATCTGCCAGCTCCAACAACAGCTAAGAGCCGTAGGAGCATCGTTAAGGCAACCTTCCGGACGCCAAGGCGAAAGGAGGGCCATAGAGCAAGGCGGTCCCTTCCTCCCACGAGGATTTGAGGACTTATCTAGACGAAAAGCACGGTCGGCCCCACGACGAAGGCTCGAGTTATAGTCGAAGCCATCGCGGCCGAGACAGCCGAGCTCACAGCCATCACAGTCGAGGCCGCTCGAAGCGGAAGTCAGAGACGTTGTCACCGGAGAAGGATGATAAGCAGGAATGGCTCGACAGGCGCATCAAGCTGGCTGTCCAGCGCAACCTACAAATGGCCGACTCGGCCAAGACCAGCAGGATATTTACGGCCCCGCCGATCTGAAGGTTTCCCCTTCATGCGGGAGATCAAAGAGACTCCCCTGCCCAAGAAGTTCTCTGTCCCGCAGTTCGTCCTCTATGACGGAGTCTCAGATCCCGCCGCTCACCTCCGACACTTCTCTCAGAGGATATCTATTTGGGGGGACGAGGGTCACCTTAACTGTAAAATCTTTTCTTCCAGTCTGGGTGACCTCCCCCTGAAATGGTTCTGCGCCCTCCCAGAGAGGTCTGTCTCGAGTTGGAGACATCTCCAGCTCTCCTTCTTAAAGAAATCTCAAGCCTACAATGCTGATATACTGGCCCTGAAGATGAAGCAGGGCAAGAACATTACCTAGCTCGCCAAGCGATTCTGGGTGACTTACAGCCAAATCGAAGTCTCCAAAGATGAAGTGGCAGTTTTCGCTTTCCAAAATGCTCTGTTACCAGGAAACGAGCTTAGGAAAGACCTGGCCGGAGACCCTGTAACCTCCGTACCGGCGTTGATGTCCAGGGTGAAGCGCTATATTGCCCTGGAGGAAGATGATATTTGGGCCCGGGAAAGCCACGACTCTGGGCACAAGGACAAAGGTGGCCAGCCTCATAAGAAGGATAAGAAGCCCTTCTGAAGAGAAGAGCCTAACCAAGCTTGGGTCTCGACCTCGGCAAAAGCCCCGGCATCCAAATCTGGGGGCGGCCGGAAGCCCAGGCCTCCCTCCAATTCCAATCATGCTGTGAATACCATCTTCAACGAACCGGTCCATCAGATCATGAATAAGATCAAGCAGCGACCATACTTCAGCTGGCCTCAACCTATGCATGGAGATCCTTCCTCCCATGACCAGAGCAGGTTTTGCGCCTACCACAAGCAGAATGGGCACAAGACCAAAGAGTGTAGAATCCTGAAATCACAACTGGAGAAGCTCGCCAAGGCAGGCCACCTGAAGGATTACATCAAGACGAGAGATGCTGGTAGCAGCCGATCTCATCAAAGCGCTGACAAGGACCCGGACAGCGACAGATCAGAAAAGATCATCAATGTCATCCACCTGGCACTCTCAGTGCCTTCTGCCTCCCCTAGGAGCAGCGCCCATGCAAGTACCGAGGCCAGTCAGGCCTCTCATGGGAAAGAGGTGATGAGGGCTGATCTTGGACCAGCGTTGAAGAGAGCACGGCGTGAACGCCCAGCCATCTATTTTTCGGATAAAGACCTCGAAGGAGTCCAGCTCCCCCATAATGATCCCCTGCTCCTAACATTGAAGCTGCGGGACTTCACAGTGAAGAGAATCCTCATCGACTCCGGCAGCTCATCCGAAATCCTCTACTTCGGATGTTTCAAGAAGATGGGTCTCTCGGAGGCTGATTTAAAAGAGGCTCATACGCCTCTAATAGGATTCAGCGCCAAACCGGTCTACCCCAAAGGAAGGATCACTCTGGAGACCCGGGTGGGCGGAGCCTCTGTGATGACCGACTTCCTAGTAGTGGATGCCCCCTCCCCCTACAATGCTATTATGGGTAGGACGTGGCTCCACAATATGGAAGCAGTTCCCTCCACTTTCCACCAGAAGCTGAAGTTCTTGCTTGAGAACAAGGAGGGCAAGATGGAGGTGATCACTATAGACGGGGATCAGCAGCTGGCCAAGCAATGCATGATGGCCGCAGTCCCTGGGGAGAAGGAGCCGAGGCAAGTGCATATGGCAGAGCTCGAAAGGGAGCTGGATGAAATCGGCCGGGACCCTAAGAAGAAGAGCATCGAGGATCTAGCTGAAGTCAGGATCGATCCACTCGACCCAGACAGGTTCTTCCTGCTCGGTAGCCAGCTTCCTGACCCCGAGAGGACCGAGGTCTCGAAATCCTTGATGCAGAACAGAGATGTCTTCGCATGGACTCCGAGCGAAATGCCTGGGATCAACCCTAAAGTTATGTGCCACAAGCTGAATGTAGATCCCAGCCACAAGCCAGTGGTGCAGAAGGCCCGCAGAACAGGATTGCCGCGGATAGAAGCCGTGGTCGAGGTCGACAGGTTGCTAGAGGCTGACGCGATCAGGGAAGTCCAGTACCCGGTCTGGCTAGCCAATACGGTGGTGGTCAAGAAGAAAACCGGCAAGGGGAGGGTGTGCGTCGATTTCACCGACCTTAACAAAGCTTACCCGAAGGACAGCTTCCCACTTCCGAAAATTGATCAAATGATCGATGCCACTACTGGCCATGATAGGATGAGCTTCCTAGATGCTTATCGAGGCTACCACCAGATCCCGATGCTTGAGCCGGACAAGGAGAAGACTGCATTCATAACCCCCCGCGGCACTTATTGTTATAAGGTGATGCCCTTTGGATTGAAGAACGCAGGGGCAACCTACCAGCGTCTCGTCACGAAGATGTTTTAGGCTCAGCTCGGCAAAACTGTCGACATGGTTGTCAAATCCAAGCAGTCGCACGACCACCTGGCGGACTTGGCTCAAGTCTTCGGCATCCTCAGAGAGTTCAAGCTCAAGTTGAACGCCTCCAAATGCGCTTTCGGCGTCGCTTCCGGCAAATTCCTCAGAAGTCTAGTGACACGAAGGGGGATAGAAGCCAACCCAGACCAGATCACGGCAATCTTGGGAATCCAGAGCCCGACTACTACCAAGGAGATCCAAAAGCTAACTGGCATGGCCGCCGCACTCAATCGATTCATCAACAGATTGTCAGATAAGTGCCAACCTTTCTTTCAGCTCTTAAGGAAAAACTTAAAATTTCAATGGACCCCTGAGTGCGACCAAGCATTGCAAGCACTCAAAACCTATCTTTCTTCACCATCCTTGCTCTCTACCCCAACTCAGGGGGAGATGTTATATTTGTATCTAGCGGTCTCGGACCACGCGGTGAGCTCCGTCCTTGTCAGAGAGGACGGCGAAATGCAAAAGCCAATCTATTACACAAGCAAGATCCTCCTTGATGCCGAGACCAGATACCTTTTTGCTTGAGAAGCTCGCGCTGGCACTCGTCATTGCCTCCCGCAAGCTCTCTCACTATTTTCAGTCCCACACAATTATGGTTATCATGGAGCACCCACTCCGGTCCATCTTCAATAAAGCTGACTTTTCAGGAAGAATCTCAAAGTGGGTGGTCGAACTGGGGCAGTATGACATTCAATACCAACCCAGGACTGCGATCAAAGCCCGGATTTTGGCAAATTTCATTGTTGAGTTCGTTTCTCCGAGCTCGCTTCGACCTAGCCCGGCACCGAACTGGGGGGCATAGGGCATGAGAATGAAGTCACTGAGGTCAACGAACTATCTCGGAGCCAAGCCCTTAACTCGGCATTGAGAGTCTTCGTCGACGGCTCGTCTACTTCCAAAAGAGCTGGCGTGGGCATAGTCCTCCAATCGTCAGAAGGATTGGTCATAGCACAAGCTTTGACCTTGGACTTCAAAGCAACAAACAATGAAGCCGAGTACGAGGCTCTCATTGCGGGACAAAACAGCGCCCGAATCCTCGGAGCCCGGCAATTGGTGGTCTTCAGCGATTCACAATTGGTAACTAGCTAGCTAACTGGAGACTACCAAGCCCGGGACGATAGGATGGCGGCCTACTTAGCCCTCGTAAAGAAACTGCTCTCTCATTTTCATACAGCCGAGGTCAGATAGATCTCCAGAGATACTAACACGCACGCTGATGCGCTCACAAACCTGGCCTCCGCTATCGAAGCAGGAAAGAAAAGAACTGTTGAGGTTGGGTCGATACCAAGATCAAGCTTAGAACTCCATCTATCTCGGCAGGTTCTGTACCTTGAGCTCGGCCCGAGTTGGATGAACCCGATCACTTCCTACCTCAAGGACGATCAGTTCCCCGAAGATAAGAATGAGGCTCACCGGATCAGACTCAAGGCAGCTCGATTCTGGTTGTCCCCCGAAGGCAAGCTCTACAGAAAATCCTTCATAGGTCCCTACCTCCAATGCATTCATCCGAGCAAGGTTGACGACTTTTTGTACGAGATTCACGAAGAAATCTGCGGAAGCCACATCCGAGGACGGTCACTGGCATTCTGAGCTATCAGCTAAGGTTACTGGTGGCCGTATATGCAGAAGGACACGCAGATATAAGCTAGGAAGTGTGAAAAGTGCCAGAAGTTCTTCCATTCCCTTCATCAGCCAGCGCAGGACTTGAGCCCCCTCTCTAGCCCGTGGCCTTTCATCCAATGGGGGCTGGACATCGTGGGACCTCTCCACCGAGCTCCAGGAAATAGAAGATGGCTGATAGTGGCCACGGATTATTTCACAAAGTGGGTAGAAGCTGAACCACTGTCCTCCATCACCGAGAGGGATTCCTAGAATTTCGTATGGAAGAATATCATTACAAGGTTCGGCATCCCCAGGACCCTGATCTCGGACAATGGAACTCAGTTCGACTCCAATTTCTTCAAAGACTTCTGCTAAAAGCATGGCATCAGAAACCACTACTCCACCCCGGCGTACCCGCAAAGCAATGGTCAGGCCAAAATTTCTAACAGAGTACTACTTGACGGCCAGAAAAAGCGACTGGACTGGGCGAAAGAAAGATGGGTAGAGGAGCTCCTTACCGTGTTATGGGCATACAGGATAACCCTGAGGCGTTCTACTTCGGCAACACCTTTCTTTTTGGCCTATGGGATGGAAGCGGTCATTCCCTTAGAAATTGGCCTCCCTACCCTGAGAACAAAACTTGTCGATCAAGGCCGAAACGAGATGAACTTGGCAATGGAGCTGGACCTGGCCGACGAGCGCCGAGAAGCAGCGGCCATACGACTGGCCGACTACCAGCAATGGCTAGCCAGAGGGTACAGCGAAAGAGTCAAGGAGAGGAGTTTCTCGGTAGGAGAACTGGTCCTGAAGAAGACCCTCCCGGCTGACAGGGATCCAAACGAAGGCAAACTAGCCCCGAACTGGCATGGCCCGTTCAGGGTGGTTTCGGTAGCAGGGCGATCTTCATACAAGCTTGAGGACTTGGAAGGCAGGCGGTTGCCAAGGCCATGGAATGCATCCCACCTAAAGAAGTTCCTTTTCTAAGAGATGTAATGAAAATTTCATGATCAATAAAAGGAGCCTTCACCTTGTCATCAATTTGTGTGACCTTATCGGAGTTCGGCAGCACGGGTTCATACACCCTGGGACTGACCTCGGGTTCATACACCCAGGCTTCTCAAAACTTTGGGTTCACGCACCCAGGGACTGACTTAGGATTCATACACCCAGTCGCTCCTAAAACTCTGGGTTCATACACCCTGGGACTGACCTCGGTTTCATATACCCAGGCTTCAGAAAACTTTGGGTTCATGCACACAGGGACTGACTTAGGGTTCATATACCCAGTCGCTCCTAAAACTCTGAGTTCATACACCATGGGACTGACCTCGGGTTCATACACCCAGGCTTCCCAAAACTTTGGGTTCACACACCCAGGGACTGACTTAGGGTTCATATACCCAGTCGCTCCTAAAACTCTGGGTTCATACACCCTAGGACTAACCTCGGGTTCATACACCTAGGCTTTCCAAAACTTTAGGTTCACGCACCCAGGGACTGGGTTAGGGTTCATACACCCAGTCACTCCTAAAACTCTGGGTTCATACACCTTGGGACTGACCTCGGGTTCATACACCCAGGCTTCTCAAAACTTCGGGTTCACGCACCCAGGGACTGACTTAGGGTTCACACACTCAGTCGCTCCTAAAACTCTAGGTTCATACACCCCACCATCCCCCCCCCCCCCGAGACCGACCCCGGGCAATGGCTCGCACAACCGAGTTCCTCAAAATTCTGGGTTCACCTCGGCCAATAGCCGTCTTCACAAAGACAGCAACAGAAGCATAGAGATGCAGAAAAGCAGTGCAAGTATAGAAAAGGCAATAGATACAGAAAAACACAGTCCATTTGAGATCGGAACGAACTTCATTTTTTATTAATTATAATTTCACCATTACATGGGTTGTAGAAAAGCAAAGAAAAATACAATAAGGAAGCTCGCAGTCCTCTAAAAACAAAAAAAGGGAACCTTGGAGATTCTGATCTTCGTTGGTCCTCAGCTTGGAGGATTCTCGATCTGGTCCTGAGTGCTAGGAGCTCTACAATACCGTTTGGTCAGTGAGACCAAAATTTGCAAACAAGCTCAAGCTCCTGGTCCACAGCGGATGCTTGGATCGCCATAGAACCAAGTCTGCAACCAACTCCCAGCCACATCGACAGGAGTTGATATCCTCGCAACCGCATAGGCGGGAGTTGATCGAGGACCAGCGTTCAGAGAACGCGTGGTCCACGGCGACCAATTTAGAGAACGCGCAGACCACGACCGCCAGGGACAGTCCCTCCCGGAGGGACTTACCGCCCCTATTTATAGGAGGGAGGAGGGCTCAGTACTCGAGGGCCTATTAATGGGGAGAGGTCTCCCATGCCTCGCGTGGACCGCACGTTTCCTATGAATTGATTGACGGATCCGATGGTGACAGGTGGAGCCATCTGCTCGTTTTCCGCATCGATCGTACCGCTGTACTTATTGCTATTTATGAGCCTCGGAATGCAGGATATCAGGGCGGATAACCATGAAGACCGCTAGGTATCCTCTTTCCAACTCAGACAACTCTCATACCACAGCATTTAGCCGGACTCAAACACAAAGAAGCCGAACTCAAAAAGAAAAGACAAGAGAGAACTCGATTGAATAACTTGGCTTTCCATTCAAAGGAAAAAAGATTACAAGTGAGTCACTTTATATTTCAAATGATAAAAAGGTTACAAATTGAAAGCATGAAATACAATGTATTCAAAAGCTGCAGGGACTTCAGTGACTTGGTCAGCATCCTCATTGCTTCTCCGGAGGACCGGCGGTCTCAGCAGCAGCCGCGGCCGTCTCTGAAGCACTGTCTGCAGGAGGGATAGGTGGGGCATCGCCCGCAGAAGAAAGAGATGGAGCACCATCCAAAAGGGGGGCAGCAGAGGGAGCATCGACCCGGGGACTCTTAGGCAGTGGGGTAGGACTCGGTTCGGGTTCCGGGCCTGAGTACTTCTGCAGGTTCTGATAGACCGGGTGATCTTCAGGAACCCCCGCCTCTTTCAATGCAACCCGGCATCCCTCCTCGAACAGAATGGAAGTTATCTCCTCCACCTGTCTTTCATATTTCTCCGTGGCCCGGTCCACTCCCTTCTGGAAGGCGGCGTGGGCTTCGGCCTACAGCGAAGACTTGAGATCGGCATTCTCCTTCTGCAGCCGCTCCACTTCGGCACGCTGAGCTGTCAGTTCGGCATTTTCCCTCTGCAGCCTCTCCGTTTCGGCATGATTAGCGACCAGTTCGGCACGCTGCCTCGACGATTCTGCCGCCGACTCTGCCTTCAGTTTTGCCAACTCAGTCTCCAATTCGAGCGACCTTTTCGACTTCACCCGAATCTCACCCCTCAGCTGGTGGGTCGTCGATGTGAGATCGGTGATGCTAGCCAGTGCCACGTCCATTTGTGCATTCAGCTCGGCATTGCTCTTCATCAAGTCCGCCAGCTCCTTCCTGAGCATCTCCCTCTCGGACTCCAGTTGAGAAACCTTGGAGACGTTTTTTATCGCTCCTTTCCAACACCAACCGGAGCCTCTGAACATTCTGCAAAGGAGAACGGATTAGACAAGAGCAGCCGGAACCAAATCCATCAGAGATGCACCAGGAATACTTACTAGGAGAGCGGCCTGAATCGCCGAGGCCGGCAGATTCTCGTTGTCGGACTTTGCATGCCGCTCCATGTCGCGCGGGAGGGCGCAGGCTTTGGCGAGTGCCCCGATGATAAGAGGGTCCCCCAACACCCGGTCCACCACATTCAGGGGCCTCCCGGGCTGAATCTCCAGCCTCAGACTCCACGTTGCCGGCATGACGGCACGAGACCTGGAGGCCGATCCAGATCCTTGCCCCGAAGGTCCGCTGATTTCACGGGCCATCAAGGCAGCAGCACTGTTCACTGGCGCGCTCTTTTCAAGGGGGGCTTTACCTCTAGGGACGCGCGCAGGCGTCTTGCCCTTTGGGGCCTACTCAGCCCCCAAGTCCTTTCCCCCCGCTTTGGGCTTCTTTCTAAGCGGAGATCCGTCCCTCGCACGCTCGGGGGAGTGTCTTCGATCTCCCTCGCTCGGGGTGATGACAAGGGCGGATGTAACGGCGACACCCCCCAGAGCCCGAAGCCGCGCGGGCGCTGGCAAAAGAAGGTGCTGCGGAGGACGAAGACCCGCGCCTGAATTTGGCCGCCAGATCCTTGGTTCCCAGCACGGGCAGGTCTCTTTCCATCCCCTCTCCTTGGTCAGATGAATAAGCCTCGACAGCCTCCCTTGAGCTTGAAGAACCCAAGTTGGTGGAAGCAGACGCCTTGGCACCAGATGCAACTCGGCTTGCAACTGGATCAGTCAGCGGAATACCCCCAAGCACGGCCAAAGTGACAGAGGGCAAACCAGTCTGCAGCTCATCCCCCGACGCTGCCTCGACCCTCTTGTAGTGACAGCGGTACCTTGGCGTATAGCCTAGCAGCTTCCAGGCCGCCCTGTTCTCGTACCCGGTGTACTTCTCAACCTTTTTATGGTCGGCGACGTTCTTCTTCCAACCATTGTGCGCCGCACGATGCTACCTCTCTTGCAGTTCTGCACTGTAAAAAAGGATATCAGTTCGGCAATTTGAAAGTTGGGCAAAATAAGCAAAATGGAGGGACGATGTTTACTTAGGACGACCCCGAGATGGCGCGGGACCATGTGCGTCCTGTCCTCACCGCCACCGAACTCCCAGTCCCCTGAGACGCAGAAAAGGTCGTCCTCGGCGTTCTTACCCGAATCTTCCAAAGCCAAGATGAAGCCCTTTTGGAGCTGCTTCACCCGGAGATAGTAGTTGCCTCCCCCAGCCTTACAGATGTCATACACATCCTCGATGTTGTGGACACCAAGGTTGATCCCCAAAACCTCGTTTAATTTTGTCGTGCCCATGACGACCTTGTAGCCGTTGGGCATCAACTGGCAGGGGGCAAGAGACCAAGCGCTGAGGCAGGCCCTGAGCAGGGGATGTAGGGGAAATCTAACCCCGCCCTCGATCATAGAGATCAAGGGGAACAGCATCCAACCGCTGGACCAGCAGCGCAGGGCATGGTCACAGGGAGTCGCCGGCCTGAGGCGAACCCCCTCCGGGATATTGTACGCTCCCCTAAACCTAGCTATACCCTCAGATGTCTCTAACTGGAACCTAGGACTGGCCATTTCTACAGCCTAGGAGATAGGAGAGTCAAGAAAACCTAGAGGGGAAAAACCCTAAAAAGACAGAAGCTCGAGATGACTTACAGGAGCGGAAGGGCAAATCAGGGACAAAAATCAGCCTGGGCACGTCTTGCGGTCGTCCTCGCCTGAGCCTCTAGAAAGATCTTGAGAATGAAGACGAAGAGCAGAACGAAGATCAAAGGTGGAGATAAAGAAAATCAAGAGGGAAAATAAAGAAGGTAGAGCAGAGGAAGACGCCCCTATTTATAAGGAGAAGGAAGCCCTCCTTAGGCGCCATTTAGGAATTCAAAAGGACAACATCGCGATCCGCGCCTGTCTCATCAATTTGACGGCACAGTCAGTAATGAAACGACACGTATAACTCCCGGTTCGTTTTCCGGGGTAAGCAGGACGCGATATTGATTACCTCGAAGGGTCAGAACGGCGTCGGGCAATGATCGTACATCTCTAGTCGGACTCTCTAGCTTCCGACCTCTAAAGGCTAGGGCCCCAAGGAAGTCACAAGCTAGGGGGCAATTGTGTGGGGAGATTTTCAAGACACAAAGATTATGTTGATCTCGACAATAAGAAGTCAATTAGCGCACCCACGTGCCGTCCAGACACACCTCGGCAGCAGGGTCAGAGCCTTGGCCGAAACCAGCCTGATCCGGCTGTCCATGCTAAGCTCGGCTACGAAGGCTAACCTCAGCTGTACGCCTGACCCCGGCTGAGGAAGCTGGGTCGGCAGTCGAGATTAAGAAAACCATGGTCTTGCCTCTACGTCCGCCACGTCATCGGACACGTGGCAAAGTACGGACACGTGCCATTGGAACAAATGGGCCATACCAGCCATCCACAATCTTCGCCAGATCCCTGACAAGGCGGCATTCAGCTGCTGTAGCCAAATCAGGGCAGCCGGTGGATAGATCCGATGAGACCTCAACCGCTAAAGGCTTGAGACACGATCAGGCCCAACATGAAACGCATTTAATGCGACGTGGGCTGATCGGACTGACATTAAATGCTTCGTGGGCTATGATGGACCCGCATTTATTACTTTGTGGGCTAATGAGATCATTCCCATCAAATCAAGGGGCCCACTCTAAGATATCAGGTAGAATCCACTATAAATAGAATGACATTCTATAACAAAGGTATGCACAAACATTCCCTCTTGAGCCGTTACTCTGTCTCACTTTTCCCACTTCTTCCTCTGTTTAGTTCATACGCTAACTTAGGCATCGGAGAGCCTTGCGCCACTCAGGCCAGGGTCCTCTGACCATTTGTTCCTCCCCTTTCAGGCTTAAAGGTAGCTAACCTTCATCACATGTTTGGATAAGTCCTACCAGGCACTCGTAGTCCTGTGAGTTATAGTTTTTGCACTTACAGAATCTTTCCAGTCTTGGGGAAGAAGAAGAAGGCGTCGAAGATGGGGGAACTCATAAGCAAACTTCTCTGGATGTCCATGATCTTTTGCACTTTACTTTCGTCGAGCTTCTATTCGGAAACACATGAACACGAGCAAGCAGAACATGGCAAAGAGGAAGCTCTTAGCAACGAAGACAGGCTCGCCTGACTTGGAATGACTCCTAAGTTTTTCAATGAGAAGCTTGAGGACCCATTGGCGGCCATGGGAGAAGGTCTTGACCTTTGAGGGATGGAGGATCTCGGTCAGGAGATTCTGGCGAAGGAGGCGCTAAATTGGGCCATACCTGCAACAAAGATAGTTGAAGATGAAAATCATATATAAATTACATCAAATATCATTAATCTAATCACATCCTCAATATTAAGAAAACCTTATCACATCATAAATCGAATCTGATCTCAAATCTAATCACATGATAAAAATAACACGATCACCAATAGTACTCGAGGTCTTTGAATTTGCAAAGTTTATAAACTCTGATTCATCAAAACAAATAACAATACCCAGAAGTGATGATGGTGTGTTGGACATTGGTGATGATGCAGTTGGCCTTCGGGAGAGGCGAACGATCAGAGAAGACCGATCCCTTCTCAACAAGCGCCTTGTGAGCGAGGGAGTGGTCAGAGACGTAGATGTTGGTGCTGGATCCCTGCCGAATGCTGAAGATGGGTCCATACTTGGGGCGAAGTTGGCGAAGGACTGGATCGAGGTCGAACGAGGACTTGTTTAGCCATTTAAGGCTAAAGAGAATGGGAGGGCCTGGTGGGAGCTTTCTTCTCTTGTTGGGTGTGGTGAGGAGGGTCAAGATGGGTACACCCAGACAGAGGAAGAGAGAGATGAAGATGACCCACAAAGAATCCATGGGAGAGACAAAGGGGTGTTGCCTTCCTGTTTTTAGGCTCAAATAGCTCTTATCGTGGGGTACACAGGTTTGTTTTGATGACATAAACAATTACGTAATGGTTCTTTATCTGAGACCTATCTTGAGGCATTTCTTTTCCAAATGAAAATCTTTTGAGGCATTATGAGCATATATAGGATCCTTTTTTGCCGAATTAATGCAATGTTCATGCATTATGCTTTAGTCATCATGGTTCATGTATGTAGAGTCTGGTCACTGGTGACTGGTGAGTCTTTTCTATTCTTGTGTATGCATTGCTCATGGTCCAAGGGATTTATTTGTGTATTTTGGGTTGGTGTGATGTATATCTTGGATTAGTTTGTGGAGTTAATTGTGTTTTTGGAATATGATCTCAATTTATATAATCTAACAATAATTAAACTTTACATTAATCCTTATCTCAAGATTTATATCTAATTAATATTAACTAATCCTGTTTCTCTAATACTAGTAGAGATGTGATTTGAAAACCATGAAGTGAGTGTGTCTTGGACCATTCTATCCTTGAAGTTGTTTTAGTTTGTGTAGAATGGCTGGATTAGCTTGCACTTTTATCTAGGGGTGCACAAAAAGTCTGTTGATCAGGAAATCCAATCCAATCCGATCCGATCAGTGGAATTTTATCCGATCCGAAGGTAAACAGATTGGTGACGGATTAAAAATTTTGTAATCCGTTAACAACGGATCAGTGGCCGATTTCACCCTCAATCCGCGGATTCAATCTGATCCGATCCGTTGACATTAAATATAAATTAAAAAAATATAAGGGGTCTAAATATAAATTAAGATGTCTAAATTTAAAATAAGAAAAAAAAAATTTAAGGGGTCAAAATGTAATTTTTTTACAACATGTTTGATATTTTTCTTTTAAAATTAGATTGAACAGATTAATCCGATCCGATCCGATCCGGTCCTCCACGGATCGGATCGGATCGGATTTTAACAGCTATGGATTGGTGACAAATTCCAAATCTGTCATTCCGTAGGTAACGGATTGGTGATGGATTTCGCCCAATCCACACCAATCTGATCCATGTACACCACTACTTTTATCCCTGGCATCGTAAATGTAAAGAAATGATGTGAATGTGCATTTTATGTCCTCATTAGGTGTGTTATCAAAAGGCCCTACTCTTGTACATCCTTTATTACACATACCAATTTTTGGGGCCTACCTGAGTTCCAATAGATTATAGGATAGGGGAGGATCCAAAGATCTAAGTCGGACCACCTTTGATATCAAATTTGAAGTCAATTTGATACCCTTAGCCCCTTCATCAGTGGCCCACGAGTTTAATGGTTTTATATAAACAGGATTTTGAACCTTGTTCCAACGGTCTATGCAAACCCATGAGATCAGTGACTATGGGGTGTGGTGTATTGAAATGGGTTATAAGGTGGGCCCCCTAAGTAAAATGTACCGTAAGATGGTACATACAGATGTATAGGAGCATTTTGCTTTATCAAAAAACAAAAGTCCTCATTAAGTATAATTCAAGGGGAGGCTTGATCTATAAATTTATCATCAGTGGGGTTAGGATGCTAAAACATGTCAACTTATGAAATCCAAACCAGTCAACAAAATTAATATCTTCTTCTGGACAGTAGATGGGTGAGTTAGAGGTGTAAATTGGGTCGGGCCTCCCAAACCCGCCACCTTGGTCAACGTGCAGCGGCCCCAGCCAGCATGATGGCCCACATGCCTGGACTGGGTACAGCCTAGCACATATGAGCTCGGCATGGTGGCCCAGTCAATGGGTTAATGGGCCTTATGGTTGGGATTGCATCATGAGAATTATCTTTCCCAATATGGTATTAATTCATATAGGTATTAATTTGTGGATATTAGCATTAATTCATAATGATGTAACTTATCTTTCCAAAATGGTAATCAATGTCAATACCTTTGCTTAAATAGGTACTAGCCCAATAGGGGGCTTTGGCCGGAGGTCCCTCATAACATCACTTTGTTGCTAACAGTCCACAAAAAAAAAAGTCATGCAGCCAAAGGTCCCTCTCACACTTTTGGATACGTGAAAAGACCAATTTGCCCCTTTCTAAAATGTCGCCTTATTCATATAAAACAAGCGAAGACGACAGCCGATATGGATATATATTCAGAAAACGCTTAGACTCATCTTCCAAATCGAGAAACCGACGAAGAAAAAGGCGATTTTCGCGATTGAAGTTTCATGCAGCGAAGAAGAAGCTGTTAGGTCAGGTTTTGAATAGTTTCCAAAGAATAACTGTTTCATTGGAAGTTAGACTCTGCATCCGCGATATATTCCATTTTGAAAAGAAGAACTCCAAGGAAGAAGATATTCAAACCCTAGTTCTAGGCGTCACTTATTTCACTGCAGACGTGTTTGCAAACAAAAAGACGATACTTCAAACAATCGATTTCCATTGTAAGTTGATTATTTCGTCCTTTTCAAATAATCGTTGTTTCGAAACCCTATATTTCTTTTGAACGACGATTGCAATGTTTTTGCTTCATTTTCTCTCATTAGTTTTCATAATACAAAAACCTATTTAGGAAAATGGCGAGAACGAAGTCTTCCATGCTTTCAGAAAAACATAATCAATAGAAAGAGGGAGAAGAAGGTCAATAAACAATTCTCTCTATCCCTTTTACTCTCTGAAATTTTTGAAGCATGCTTTTGTAAATTTTTGAGATGTTTAACCAAATGTCACACAATCACTACTACTTGTCCAAATATAAATAAGTTTATCTGAGTTGTTTTGAGAAATTTTGCTGGGGTAGTAATATATATTATGACTCTCTGTATCCATGTAACTGAATCTATCTGACTTCTGGATGTATTTACCTTAAGTAAATTTATGTTGACCCTATCTGAGATTGCATAATTGGAATTCATCTGAGTTTCGAATGAAAATCACTTGAAATTATAATGTATTTATATCTATGTGCAGAATGTAAAATACACACATGTTCTTCACAAATTTATCTGATTTCTGAATAAATTTATCTGATTTTTTAACAAATTTATCTAATTTTTTGAACAAATTATTTGAATTTTGAACAAATTTATCTGAATTTCTATAAATCTATCCACATTTATTCATTAGAACTCAGATACATATGATACAAAACTCAGATAATTTCTATATTTGGTTCATTTTCACTTATGTTTATATGATTTTAATTGAGATTGTGAGTTAAAAAAATAAATTTTGCCAATGCTTTTATAAATTTTTGAGATGTTTAACCAAATGTCACACAATCATTGCTACTTGTCCAAATATAAATAAGTTTATATGAGTTGTTTTGAGAAATTTTGCTGGCATAGTAATGTATATATTCAGTCTCTCTGTATCCATGTAACTGAATCTATCTGGCTTCTGATGTAATTACCTTAAATGAATTTATATTGAATTTATCTGAGATTACGTAATTGGAATGCAACTGAGTTTCGAATTAAATTACTTGAAATTATAATGTATTTATAACTATGTGAGGAATGTAAAATACACACATGTTCTTCACAAATTTATCTGATTTCTGAATAAATTTATCTGATTTTTGAACAAATTGAACTGATTTTTTGAACAAATTTATCTGAATTTTGAATAAATTTATCTGAATTTCTATAAATCTATCCACATTTATTCATTAGAAATCAGATAAATTCGATACAGAACTCAAATAATTTCTATTTTTGTTTCATTTTCACTTATGTTTTTATGATTTTAATTGAGATTGTGAGTTAAAAAAAATTTTGCCAATGCTTTTATAAATTTTTGAGTTGTTTAACCAAATGTCACACAATCATTGCTACTTGTCCAAATATAAATAAGTTTATCTGAGTTATTTTGAGAAATTTTACTGGTGTAGTAATGTATATATTTATCCATGTAACTGAATCTATCTGACTTCTGGATGTATTTACCTTAAATGAATTTATGTTGAATTTATGTGAGATGCGTAATTGGAATGCAACTGACTTTCGAATTAAATTACTTGAAATTATAATGTATTTATATCTGTGTGAGGAATGTGAAATACACACATGTTCTTCACAAATTTATCTGAGTTTTGAACAAATTTATCTAATTTTTGAACAAAACTATCTGAATTCTGAACAAATTTATCTGAAATTCTATAAATTTATCTGCATTTACTCATTAGAACTCATATAAATTCAATACAAAACTCCGATAATTTCTATTTCTATTTCATTTTCACTTATGTTTATATGATTTTAATATTGAGATATTTTTGCTAAAAGGCAATTGAATTAAAGAGAGAAAAGGGGAACAAAAGCTGGGAAGCCAGTTACAGGGGAGCCAAAAGAGGCCACAAAGCAAAATAAGAAAAAATAGAAAAGAGGAAAAAGAAAAGACCCAAAGAGCTATATGTTCTCTAACAGAGAATCAAAAGAAAGCTACAAAATGCCTTTAGAGGCCTGCCAGAAAAAGGCTTGTCAATTCGACTGAGAGAGGAAGAGAGGAGCTTAGTCAAGTAGTACTTGGCCTTCGTCTGAGAAGCTCTAAAATTTCTATAGGTAAGGTCGTTTCTACATTTCCAAATTACATAAATGGTGGAGAAAAAAGTAGTTGATGCACCTTTCCTAGCAAGCTTGTCACTGTTATGGGAGATGTCAAACCATATCTTGGTGGGGGATAAGACAGCAGCCGGCCTCACCCCAGCAGCAAGGAGGATCCAGTTCCAAATGGAGGAAGCAAAAGAGCATTGAAAGAAGAGGTGCAGGACAGACTCCAAACTATATTCACACAGACAACACTGAGAAGCAAGATTGAATCCAATGGATTGAGCCCAGTCCTGAGTTGGTGTTTTGCAAAGCATCAACCTCCAAGCAAAGATGGAAATCCTAGGTTGCAAGAAGGAGTTCCAGACTAGAGGGGCCCACTCCACAATATCGCGTCTAAACCTGATGAGATCCCAAGCTTCCTTGAGGGAGAGGTTTTTACCAGGATGGGTAAACCATACTATGACGTCTTCTGAAGCCGGATTAAGGGAGATAATACTGAGAGCTTGAGTGAGAAGAGCAGCTGCATCAGGAGGAATGTCCAAGGGGATCACCCATTGGGCTCCATCCCAGAGAGAGTGAATCTTTTGGTTACGGGGGAAAGAGAAAGAAAGGAAGAGAGAGTCCAGACTAACCTCACCAGCCCACTTATCAGCCCAGACATCCACCTTCTTACCGTTCCCAATACACCAGGAGCAGCCCGAGAAGAGATGATGACTGAAAAATCTGATTTTGCGCCAGATGCAAGACCCATATTTTGTAGAGGAAGGCTCCATGTCGCAGAGTTTGGAAAATATTTTTGGGACATCCAAGTCTCCCACAGGGAGGAGGAGGATATATACAGCCCATTTTGAGAAAAGAGGCCACATTCTGATCATTGATTCGTCTGATGCCAAGACCACCTTCTAGCGTGGGGAGACATACAACCTCCCAGCGGATCTGATTCCTTCTTGTTCTAGAAACTTGAGCAGACCAAAGGAAATTCCTCATCAAATGCTCCATGTGATTGGAAACAGACTTTGGGAGAGGGAAAACCAAGGAAATGTGGATAGCCAAACTACTCAGCACATGTCTGACCAAAACTCTGCGCCCTGCCAAGGACAAAAGCCTGGACTTCCATCCTGAAATTTTGGAGAAGAACCTTTCCAGCAGAGGGTTAAAATGATGTCTTTTGGGGCTGCCAATAAAGAGAGGTGCTCCAAGGTATGTGGAGGAGAGGGAGTGATCTGGAAGCTCTGTAATGGCTAAAATTTGGCTCTTAGTCCTCCTGCTGTAGTTGCCTAGGAAGAGCTTACTCTTTCTGGTATTAATGGACTGCCCAAAGTTGGATTGGTAGCTGGTTAGAACCTCTTCCAGAGCAAGAAGGCCTTTTTTGTGTCCTGTTAGAAAAATTAGGATGTCATCTGCATAAAAGAGGTGGCAAGGGGTGGAGGGGACATTGGATATGGATGAAATAAGATTGTTAGTGAGCAGGTTTTGGATGTTGAGGCCTAAGATTTCTTCAGCGAGGATGAACAGGTAGGCGGAGAGAGGATCTCCTTGCCTTAGCCCACAATTGGAATGAAAGAAACCACAGGGAGTTCTATTGATGAGAACTGATCCCTTGGTTGTACAAACACATTCTTTAATTAATTTAACCCAAGCATCAGAGAAGCCAAAGAAGGCAAGGGCCTTGAACAAGAAGGACCAGCTGAGTTTATCAAAAGCTTTGGAGATATCAAGTTGCATACAAAGAGAGCCACCTCTCATTTTAGAATGCAGCTTTTGGAATAACTCATGGGCTAAGGCTATGTGGTGGTGGATAGATCTACCTTTGACAAAGGCAACTTGATTGACAGTAATGAGTGAAGGAAGAAGCAAAGATAGTCTAGAGGAGAGGATTTTAGCAATGATTTTGTATGAGAAATTTAGCAGGCTAATTGGCCTAAAGTCAGAGAAGGAGCTGGGGGATTTGGCTTTAGGGATGAGGGTGATAAAGTAGGCATTAGAGGCTTTGTAGAGCTTACCAGAGTAGAAAAAATGTTGCACTGTCTTGATCACTGTAGGACCAGTGATATGCCAAGTAGAAGTGAAGAAGGATCCTGAGAAACCATCAGGGCCTGGAGAGCTGTCCTTAGGAAGCACAAAGACTGCATTTTTTATTTCTATAGCATCCGGAATAGCTGATAAGCAGAGGTTTTGGGCAGACAATACTTATTGCTATCTGTGGCAAAGAGGCCATCTGAAAGATCTGGATGGGAGAGTTGAGCTCTTGAAGAGAAATAGTTCACAGCCAACTGTTGAATCCAGCTTTGGTCTTAGACCCAAACTCCTTCCGAGAGGATCCTGTCAATGCGATTTCCTGTGCCTCTAGATTTTGCAGAAGCATGGAAAAAGGTTGTGTTCCTATCACCCTCCTTAAGCCAATTGATTCTGGATTTTTGGTGCCAATGGGTTTCCTGAATTTGAAGCCAATTATGGAGAGGAGTTTTAGCCTCAGCAAGCTATTGGTGAAGAAGGTCCGACGGCTCAGCATCAAGGAGAGTTTGGACATATTGGACTTTGGATTCAGCTTGGAGCACTTTTAGCCTAAGGTCTCCAAAGACAGACTTATTCCAGGCCTTAAGGACAACTTCATCAACTTCAGATTCTGAGATAAGACATATTGAGGGTGACCCACTAGACCTGGGTCCCAATTCTCTTCAACCAGTCTGAGAAAATCTGAGTGTTGAGTCCACATGGTTTCAAATTTGAAAGGAGCATTTGTAGGGGGAAGGTGTTGTATGTGAGAAAGGAGTAGGGGGCAGTGATCAAAAGAGATCTTAGGGAGATGAGTGAGATGGGGGTCACTGGAGAGGGAAATCCATTGATGGTTGCAGAGTGCATGATCTAATATGGCAGCTACATAGCTTGAGCCTCTTCAGTTATTTGACTAGGTGTAGGAGTTACCTGTGTATCCCAAATCTTACAGCCCTGAGTTAATGATCATTTGCTGGAAGTCTGTATTTAGGCGGGAAGGCCTGAAGCTTAATTTCTCTGAGGCAGAGGAGATGGAGTTGAAGTCGCCTATAGCACACCAACGGGTGTTGATGGAAGACTTGGAGGTGAGGTAGTCCCAGAGAACTCTTCTCTGAATATAATTTTTTGAAGCATAAATCCCAGTGAGTAGGCATTGGGTACCCAAAGTTGGGTCAAGGAAGAAATGGAAAGATGCTGGGAGGAAAAGTCAGAAATGGATAGATTGAGAGAAGAGTTAGTTTTGAACAAACACCAAATGGAGGCATTTGATAAAGGATTATTGGAGAGGAAACCATCAAACCCAAGGGAAGCCAGCAAATAAGAAGGAGGGACAGAGGTCATGGGCTCAGCAAGAAAGATAATGTCTAGAGATTTAGAAGAAGTCAGATGGTAGAGGGTTCTGTGGGTTGGGGAGTTGGCAATACCCTTGCAGTTCCAATATAGGATTGTAATCATTTCGAGCATGGTAGGGAGGAGAGGGCACCATCTGAGCTCCTAGTATTAGGCTTGGAAGAGGAGGATGCCATTTTGGATTTGGCTCTAGATTTCTTTGTTTTTTTGGGAAGGGGGGAGAGGACCACTATCAGCGAGGTGGCAGTAGGCAGGGTTGGGAACTTAGGGATTTGGGATTGGTTAAGGGGGCTGGAGGTATCTGCATCAGGGTGAGGGGGGAGGAGGGTAGAAAAAAGGTTTGCAGAGGTAGGATCAAGGAGAGAGCAATTTTCCAAGACAGAGAAAAGGTTAGAGGTATCTAGAGTAGGTGCAGGAATTTTATCCAAAATTTCCAACATAAGATCTTGAGGCAGAGCCTCTAGCCTGGAGGAATTGCTGGGGGCAGGAATATTGGGAGGGGAGGAAGGGAGGGGTTTGTCCTTAGAGGAAGTTGGGATGGGGGTAGAGGCTACTGTAATTAGCTGAGAGAGGTGTAGGGGGTTAGAGGAAATTGGGACAGGGGGAGGGGTTGCTGTAAATGTCTGAGAGAGGTCTAGGTGATTTAAGGGCGAGGTTAAGGTGGTGGTTGGAGGGACAGCAGAAGATAAGGAGTCCAGGGAGAGGTGAAGAGGGTCAGCCAAGTGAGTTGGTACTGGGAGAGGAATGGGTTTGGCAGTATTAGTAACAGGGATGGGTAGAAGAGTGGGAGGTTTCCCCAGAATTCCTTCAGCTCCATTGGGAGCTGGCAGAGAAGGCTTGGGTTTAGGGAAAGGGGGAAAGGATTTACATTGGCTCTCAGCATGTGAAATGGATAAACATTTTGGGCAGGGTAAGTTTTCATAGTAGACAGAGAGAATGACCTCTGATTCCCCTTCAAGATCCACTTTGATTACTGGGGGCTTAGGTTTGGATAGATCTAAGTTTACCAAAATTCTGGCAAAAGTGAGGAGTTTCTGAGAAGCAGTGATATCATCTAGATTTATCGGGTGGCCTATTGCACTTGCAATGGAGAAAAGGATGCTGCTACCCCAACAGTGGTAAGGGACTCCATGAATTCTGATCCAGACTGGGTGCAGGGTAGGCCAGGTGAAAGGGCCTTGGCTAGGGGACCAGGGAAGAAGGTGGAGCTTATTATCTTGGAGAGAAATGGGGGATAAGGAGAGGGCATAGTCTCTGTCTACCATGTCGTTAAATCTAAACAAAAAGTGACCCTTATCAGTTAGGGAGATTAAACATGGTTTGGAGAGATTCCAGTTATAGTTGATTTGCCAGGTTAGCCATTCAACAGTGGGTCTTTTACCTAGAAATCTTCCAATAACAACATTGGAGAAGGATTGCTTACTGGGCTCTATCACGGCAGAGGGGATCTTCATCTGAAGTTGGCCATCAATGATAGAGGAAGGGGGGTAGTCTACTGGAGCTAAAGGACGAGAATTGGGAAAAGAGCAGACCAGCTAGAGGGGGAAAGAGGATTGGGCTTCAGGGGTTTCTCTTATTGGGAGGGGTTGGGCTGCAGGGGTTTCTCTGGTTAGGAGGGCACTAATTTAAGGATCTGATCCAAGATCTCTACAGGGAGGGAAATTTGCTGAGCAGAAGAAAAGGAGGGGTCTGGAGACTTGGAGGGAGGAGAAGAGGGGCGAGCTAAACATTGAGTCAGAGGGGGGAGGGATTTCTGGCTAAGGAGAAAAGGGGGAGCAGCTAGGTTAAGAGAGATAGGGAGCCTGCTAGTGTAAGATGAAAGAATACTTGTTAAGTGCTGGTGCAAGAGGTTTAACTGGGCTTGGTCCCAGGGTAGAGGAGGAGGGGAGGGCGGAAGAGGGACTGTAATCTGATCGGAGGATTTCTATTGGCATACCTCTGGGTGATTGAAAGTGGCGGAGGAGGGTGGAGGCTCTAGCGCTGGCAGGGATGAAGATGGCAGAGTGGAGTGATTATTGGACAGAGGGGGGAAATCTGAGCTCTGGAAAAGGGGGGAAGCAGCTGGTGTTGGATTCTGGGAGGGGGAGGAGTTCAGCCCTAAGAGAACGGGCTTGTCTCCAAACATGTTCGTCCTACGTATTGACTCCATTTTAATATTGAGATTGTGTGTTAAAAAATAAATATATGAATTTATTGCAGTTTTGAACCAATTCATAGTATATTTAACACAGTTGAATACAGCAGTTCTATATTTTTCTATTAGTTTTTCTGAGTTTCTATGAAATGTATCTGTCTGAATATGTAATTTTTCTGAATTTGAATTTAATTTATCTGTATTTTTGTGCAATTATCTAACTTTGAATACACTTGTCTAGATTTAAGATAATATGCATCTCAGTTCTTTTACTCTATGCAGCGAGAAAAAAATAAAAGAAAGAGGGAATAGGATAATTCATCAAAGAACAAACAAGATAATAAGAAGAAGAAGGTTGAGAAGGATACAAGTCATTACCAATTCAGATCAAACTTGGTGTCAGTTGTCAGACTATTTAAAAGCATAAAGAATTTGGTGACTGAATTACATAAAGCTGAATTAAAAAAGACACCTTTCTAGAGCCTAACAAAGAGCATGCTGGATGCATGGCACAAACTCAGAAAAGGTTTGCAGAAAGTATGACAACGACATTATGTTAATCCTTGATACATACAACAGCCAGAGGAGGCTGTTCGGACTAGGAAAATCCTATGTGCCATTCACTAGAAATGACATATCGCACATATTCGGCATACCAAATGGAACAAGACCACTTGATCTGAAATATGCAAAAAGAAAAGCATTTGAATTCATATATAGGAGATTCCAGTGTCCTGCGAGGGTGTCAGCACCAAAGATAAAGGAACAGCTCCATCTAGCATTGAGTGGAGCAACAGAAATTGACATTGCTAATGTTACCATGCTAATATGCCTGTATATCCTTATGGTTCTTTTTTTGCAACCCACGGCAATACAATAGGGTGGGCGTACGCGAGCTATGTTGAAAACTACATGGATATGAAGCACTATGCCTGGGTAGAAGAAATATCAAAATTTTTGATGGAGTCGGTACATAGTAGGAGCCGTGGTTCTGATAGAGTCATTGGCTACCTTATTGCATTACCGGTATGATATACAACTCCCTACTAAAAACATTTGAATTCAAGGTCACAAATAATGAATTATTAACAAATTACTTTTCTGATTTTGTAACAGTATTGGCTGTGTGAGCATACAACAATTATCAGCCCAAATGAGTCTTTGCATTTTCCAAGGATACTAAAGTGGAGTCTCAGGGCTATCAGTATGACACTTAGAAAGAGACCCCTTCATACACTACTAGCTATTGAGGTAATCTATTTAATAATAGTAATTGGATGTCTTAGTTTTGACTATCTAATTTTATCTAAGTTCTTAATCTAACATGTTCACTCTAACACTATTACCAACTGCAGGTCCTCGGTGACACATTAGAGAGCACGCTACTTGAAGCGCAACGATTCTTGTCTTTCTTGCGTAGTGTCAGTCGTGATGAGGGGGGGTTAATACAAATAGAAGGACAAGAAGAAGTAAAAGAAATAGATAAAACTCAAGAAGAAGAGAAACTGGGAGAAAATGAAGAGGATGAAGAAGAAACAGATAAAAATGAAACAGATCATGGAGTTCTAGCAGAAGAAGAAGAAGGAGATCAAAATGAGAATGAAGGAGAGGAACAAGAGGAAGGAGATGAAGAAGAAGAACATCAAAAGGAAAAGAAGTCCATGTAGCAGAAGAAGAAGAAAGAGACAATGAGCATGAAGGAGAGGAACAAGTGGAAGGAGATGAAGAAGAAGAACAACAATAGGAAAAAGAAGTCCATGTAGCAGAAGAAGAAGAAGCAAACAATGAGAATGAAAGAGAGGAACAAGAGGAAGGAGATAAAGAAGAACAACAACAAGAGGAAAAAGTGTTGGAAATAGGGTGGGCCTCTAGGATAGGTTTCAAAAACTTTTGACCCACTTGCCGCAGGGATCAACTATCCAGAAGGCTATAAAACCCAATCCAAGATCTATGTCCTCAATCTCAGTCATCATGATCAGTAAAACAATTTATCTAGAAGATAGAAACAGCAACTATTAAATCTACAACATGCAAGGAAGTAGATTATACCTTTGGAGCTCGGTTGTGCTCTAATGGAGGAGTTGCGTCTTTCTTTGATGATGAAACGCTTTCACTAATCAAATAGGGATCTCCAAGACCTCTTGATCTTCCACGCTATGACCCGTATTAGATTCTCCTTTTCTCAAGAAGATGGTGGGATCTCCAAGAGAAAACTACTAGGAACTCTAGGGAGGAACTAGAAAGAGAACTAGAAGAGGGAGAGAGAGGAAAAACTCGAGCAACACTTGCTCTAGGGGACTTGGGCGTGAATCCCTAGGTGGATTTATGCATGGGACGTCCAAGGCCTCTTCTCCCCTTATTTATAGCTTTTGCAAGCCTAACTTACTAATTTCCATTAGAAGTCTTACTTCCAAAATTAGTAACTATCTCTTCTTAATTAAAATAGAAGTCTTACTTCCATTAATTAATTAGTAACTTACCATATCATAATTAGAAGTCTCACTTCAAATATGATTAGTAACTTTCCAATTCCTTTCTAATTAAAATAGAAGTCTCACTTCTACTAAAATTAGTAAGTCTACTATCACCACTATTAGAAGTCTCACTTCAAATAGAAATAGTAACTTTCCTTTTAGAGTTCAACTAGAATTAGATACTTTCTAATAATTGGGCTAGCGTGGGGACCACTAGGGATTCCTTAGAAAGCTGGCTCCAACTGGGACACGCGACCCCACATCTCATGTGTAATCTGGGCCCACAGTTAATTGCAAATAACTCCACTATATAAATGCAATTGAACTCCAGTCTTAGGAATATTACATAGAAGACCCTAAACTTCCACATTACCACAAGTAGACCCCTCTATCAATATCCATGGATCAATTGGACCTGTCTTCCAAACTTGATCCATATCTTATTATCCTTGAGCCCCAATTAATTATAATGATCATAGGTACCTTTTCAATTAACTCTTAATCGGAATGGGTGCGCACTTACCAATGATAAATCCATTAATTGGCACAAGGGGATATTAGAGATAGATTCATTCTTGACTATTGAATGTTCCCACAACTCTACTACCATGTACCCAAATCACCGAGGTGTTGACCTACAGTTGGCCTCACTCATTGGTGACTCAAAGCAAATGAATAGATAGAAACTTGAGTTCATTAATGTCTCAGGATTGAGAGCCTATTGCTAGGGAATTATGAGAGCAGACCTTAAAATAAAGACAGTGTTTATAAGGTGCTTCTCATAGTCCTTCAATACATCCAATGTACCAGCACTATGATCCAGAATCTTCCATTCTGATGATCGAGACAAATCACACTATCTCATAGTGATCAAAGTACTGCAACCTTATCAGTATGAGATGTCCAGTCTCATCACTGGTTGTGAATATATTTTAAGTATAAGATTTGCCACACATGTCTCCCGTATGTGGATCTCATCCATACACATGTGTTACATCTAATATACTTGTGGACCCCGGTTCATCTCATGAACCATCATGTCATTCGTATTGGTTATGTGCAGTATATAATAAATCACCATTCATCTCATGAAAAGTAAACATGAATATATGAATAAATAAAGAATTTAATCAATTTATTATATCATCTACTGGATTGAGTCCATAAAACTAACAAAAAGAAGACGAGGAATCAGAGAATAAAATGAATGAAGCCAACCAGTCAGATACAGATATAATGATAGAGACATTAGTCGTATCCGAATTGGAAGAGCAGAGAGAAGAAACAATAGTGAAAAAAACAAATTTTGCTGGTGTAGCAATCCAGTCTGTCTCCTTTGGTGTGGAGATAACTAATTATGAACAATGGCCCTAGAGACAGATCTGGTAGTTGCCAACATTTTAGTTGACATAATTGGCAAGGCCACCAATGCAGTAACCAATGTTACATCTGAAACAAAATCTGGAAAGGACCATGAAGCTGCTGACACAGAGCCTTGTCCTATTAACCCGTCCAGTCCACCAAAAACATCGAGCTCCCCAATCTAACTGAAGAGCGTGAGAGGGCAACTTCATTAGCCAACAACCTGAACAAGGATAAGTCAGAATTACAAGCACAAATTCAAAGGATGATTATTGAAGTTGAAAGGACATCAGCAGAAAACAACAATCTGAAAAAGGAAAGGCTTCAAAGTGAAAAAAGGATAGAAAGCTTGCTCAGAGAAAGAGACAATGCTCTATTGTTGATCGAGCAGTTGACAAAGGAGAAGAATTCCCTTGAAACATGTGATGTCAACACCTATCAAACTGTAGAAAGAGTCTTATAGAATGGTCAACTCCCTCAAAGAGCAGCTCAAACATACTATGAGTGTGTCAAATATATTGTCCTCAAGAGCTACAAACGGCAGAAAATGAGGTGAAGGGACTGAAGAAAAAAATTACTAAATTTGAAATCAAACAACATTAAAATGCAGCAGCTCTTAAAGGAAATGACACTTGATTATGCAGAGAAAGGATTGGAGTGGGCTGGAAAGACATTGGATGATATCTTCCACCCTTCAAAAAAAAAACAAATTCAAAAGAAAAAGAGTGGAGAATGGCACAGAAAGAAACGGAAGGGGCTACAGCGGATCAGAAAGTTGAAGAGAATGTTGATGAGGTAATTGAATTACACTTCCATATTTTTTTATGATTCTTCTTTGGATTGAAATGCTATTTTACCTGAACTTTAGTATGCAAAATGTACGACTCTCTTTGAAATTATCTGATTCTCTAACAAATTTATCTGACTTCTCAGTGAACTTATAACATATCTCATCAAATTAATCTGTGTTCTATGTGATTCTAACTGATTTCCATCAATTTTATCTGATGTTGGATTGAATTTATCTCACCTTGTAGATATTCTAATTTATTTAATCTATATTTGTTTATCTAAATGATTCTTCTTTGGATTGAAATGCTATTTTACCTGACCTTTAGTATACAAAATATATAACTCTAGCTCTTGAAATTATCTGATTCTCTAACAAATTTATCTGATTTTGGGTGAATTTATAACATTTCTCATGAAATTTATCTGTGTTCTGTGTGTTTTTAACTGACTTTCCATCAAAATCATCTAATGTTGGATTGAATTTATCTCACCTTATATATTTTTCATTTTATTTAATCTATATTTGTTTATCTGAATTTTTAATCAGATCAAGTCCTCCGACGCACAAATCAAGCCGGTTAAGGAGGTGAAACAATCCTCCGTGATAAAAAGAATTAAAAAAAGAAGGACAACAAGGAAAATGATTGAAACAGCTACCCCCTTCAGACTCCCAAAAAATACAGTCACTAAGCAAATGACTGAGCCCTACATCGAAAAGCTCAAACAAATCTACGAAGCAGAAGGCAATGAGTAAATAACAGTCCTATGCAACTAAGCAACACAGCTGCTGTTGTAAAAAAAAATTAATCAAAATATTAACAAGTTGAGCACTTTTTACAATTGCATTTGCAGGGCGCTAGTTTGGGGAGGTGAGAGGATAAGTGATGTATCCTACAAGGACATAATTGCAGTCCTCAACAAAGCAGAGTTGTCTAGCAACGTAAGCATCCAAACAAATAAACTATGATATACTATTGCTTTATTTTTGAAATATAACAAAAATGGTCATATTCAAATAATATACCTAACATTCTGCTTGGAATTGAAGAGGTTATTGACGACTATGCTGAGTTGTTATACAGAGAACAAGAAGAAATCCAACAACAACTCACAACATTCAATCAGCAAGGCCTGCTACCTCAAGAAAAATCAATCCTCGTAACGAGTTTATGCTGGGTAAAAGACAATGAATTATAATTAACCAAGTAACATTTTAGTTTGTTTTAAAATATAATAACAGTTACTAAACTAAACTTACACTACTAGAAAAATTGGCTTTGGCGCAACAGAAAGCGGGCGAACCGCTCGTGGCGGTCGCAACTAGGCTCATTAGCGACCGCCATAGAGCCCTTTTAAACGTACCCCCACCGAAACCCATTTTTCATTCAGTTTCCCTTCCCCCTTTTTTTTTCCTGCTCCCGCGCTAGCTCTGCCCTCTCCCTCTCCCTCTCTATCGCTCTATTTCTCTCTCTCTCCCTCTCCCTCTCTATCGCTCTATTTCTCTCTCTCCCTCTCCCTCTCCCTCTCGCTCTTCACTGTGCCCTCCCACGTGCCGACGACGACTACGCCTCCGAGACCGACAGCGAGGCCGCCTCCAGCGAGGATAACCTAGCATTTGGAACTTTCAGG
The DNA here is from genome assembly GCA_012931725.1 of Litsea cubeba. Classification (NCBI taxonomy): domain Eukaryota; kingdom Viridiplantae; phylum Streptophyta; class Magnoliopsida; order Laurales; family Lauraceae; genus Litsea; species Litsea cubeba. The sequence goes on from CM022946.1 coordinate 146,255,067, forward strand.
CGAGAGGAGGAGACTGAGTCGATCCTCCAACGATTCCTCTTCGTGTGGACCCTCTCTTTCTATTTCCTGAGGTACTTTCCCCCTTTTCATTTTTCATTCCTCTTTCCCTCTATTTCGTTTCTTTCTTTCTTTGCTTTTTCAGGTGAGGCGCAGGGGAGAGTAGGGAGAGTGAAAGCAGAGGAAAGAGAGAGAGGGAAAGGAGGTGGATCGGACGAGGAGCAGTGCTCAGGTCTTTAGTCGCACAGGTATGTGAATCCCGCCCCTTTCTTCCATTTTCCATTCTCTCTTTTCTTTTCTTTCTTATTTTTTTTTTGTTTGTGAAATGTTGCTGAAATGGGGATCTTGGGTTCGGTTTTGGCCATGTGATTCCCCCTTTCATCAGGATCCTTTTGTATCGAGAAATCAGCTCTCATCTTTATTCTCATTGGAAGGTAGTGCTTTTCTGATAATCTGGAATTGAATAATGTATGATGGGTTTCTATTGATTTTGTGAGGAAGTTTAAGATATTTTAGCTGATTATTATAGGGTTTTATTGCTGAAGAGCTAGGTTCTCCATGCAAGGATGAGGAAAAGAATGGTTTGCAATGTAACTACAATGCTGATGATAGGGATCTCAAGGCAGAGGTGTGGTTTTCATTCTCTGTGCTTAGGATTTGTTTCCAGGGTGTGATGGTGAAATAAATGGACTTATCTCTTTTGTTGCTTGAACTTGTAAATATGCCTCAATAACAAGCCTCTGAAAAAATCAGCCATGGTAGCTGTTAACTGATACTTATTGTGTGGGGATATGTATCTTGTATGATTGTGTCAAGCCCTGTATTTTTATTTAAACCTAGAGGTCAGGGTGCAAAAAAAAATAAAAATAAAAATAAATAATTGGCAATCTAGACTACTGAAAACACTAGATCATGGAACTTTATTTTTTTGCCCATGCCCAACCAGGTAAATGTGAACATGTATTGAACACCGAAAGTTCATGTAGACTTTGTCAATAGTTCTTATTGAGCAACTTTTATGTGTGTTGAGTTTTAGTCATTCTATTCACTTTATTGGCTTATAGTTGTAGTGATAGAGTCTTTTACTCTAAATTTTTCTAAAGAGAACCAGAAAATTTAGTGAGACAAAGTATAATATCTCACTTTGCTCTCCTATATCACAAGTTAATGCCGAGTCACTCATTTGTGAATAAAATCTATGGGATTGATGTGCTACTTAATAATTTTATGACTGGAATCAATTTATAGAAGGTCCAGTTCAAAATTTTATAAATTGGGTGTAACAGTTAAAGAGGGGGTTGAAGATTCCAATTAGATGTTAAATGTCTTGATGTATTGATTGACACTATTAGTGGGTGTAACAGTATAACACATACACCAAAAGCCTGTGCTTGGCGTCATGTTTTAAACTTTTAATGTAACCTTTTGCATTACTGATAAAAAGAAATGCTACAGCTACTGGTGCTGTGTATTTTAAAATGGAGCCTAGACAAGTAATTAATTCTAATTATTACAGAACTGAAAATTTGGCTTTTAATGTAACCTTGTTTATTCATCTTTCCAGATGTGTGGGTCATCAGCACTTCCCTATCCTGCTTATGAAACAATGGGAAAGCATAACAGGCCATCACCTTTTGGAGTGCTATGGCATGACCGAGGTGTGAATCTAGTTAAAGTTCACCTTCTAATTTGGAAGGCTACTTAAATGGTTTTTCTTAACTATCTACTTAAAGAGTTCTCTGCCTACTTATATAGTTTTTCGTAACTACATACACAAAGAGTACTCTCATATTGATTATTTTTGGACTGATGTTGTTGCAGTTTATCATGGCATTATCTAATCCTTTAAGAGGAAATCGTAAGGGGGGCACTATTGGTAAACCACTTCCGGGTGTGCAGGTCTGCATGAACTCAGATTGAGTTTCTTATTGCTTACAATTCATTTAGTTTCTGGTTTGGTGGAAGTGCAAAGCATGTCCACAAGTAATTGTAAGCTGGAACTTTCAGATTGAATGAGATTGAACTTTGTTGGTATGTTGCATGCCTTATTATGAGCTTCTGTTACTTTTTTTTTTTTTGGTTCGATCTTGTATTTGGTAATGCTTGAAAATGATCTCTGTTTATTGCTTTCTACTTTAAGAGGCCGGGTGAATGTGGTTGCTTTTTTTTTTTCTATCTTATATTAGTGTCCAGTTAGTTTGTTTATAATGTGGTTGCAGTAGATATATGGCTTGGATATCAACTTTGCTAATAATTCCGACAGTTGCGGGTTTTCTAGCTAAGATTTTGCCGATAGTGGTTAGTATCATATTATTGGACATTCTGCTCTAGTTCAAGTCTTGTTGCACAGATCAAGAAAGAGGCCGGGTGTATCCAAGCCACTTGGATACACACCCCATCATCTCCTTTGGATTTGCTCGTTGAACATCATCATTCAGCATCAGAGGGTGAGGATTTATTCATTTCATTAGTACACCATGTGTGCCTTGCTTCAGTGAGATATTTTTAATGTTATGATTGAATATGTTGTTCCATCTTTTTAAAATTCAATATGGAACTGACTCCATACTGTTGTGGAACCATTTGGTTCTTGAATAGGGACATAACGCAAATGATGGATTGGCATGCTTGTATGCTGGGGTACAGCAGATGCATCACCATGAAGTTTTCTTGTTTGAAAGATGAAAATAAGAGTGTTATCTCTTCACATTATATAGTTGTTTTTTCTTGATGTTTTGTGGTACATATGTACTTTTTGAGGGAGAACGGGGGAAATTGGAAGAAAGCCTCTCAATGGGAGAAAGAAAGATATCATGGCTTCTCACCTTTAGAGTTTTTCTATGGGGTCATTGTTTACTGAAATGGCCAAACAGACCTAAACAAGTCCCATACGAAGGAGCATTTGGTTCCAAATTTTTAATTTGAAATGAAAAGAAATTGATACCTATCTCCATGTGATTCTTAATTCAGTTTTGCATGTGTAGAATTACTTCCTCTTAAGTGCATCTAGGATTTCTTATTTACACATTTGAGATGTTTATTTTGGAAGCATGATCCAACCACTCACTTTTTGTAGTTGAGTCTGCACACTAACTGATATGTTGATTTGGCAAAATTGTCCAACCACTCTATATGGTTGAGTCTACACACACACCAACAGATGTGTTGTTTTGTCAAAAAATTTTGAATATCAGTTTTCTCTCTATTCATTGTCTGTATATACAACTATTATTTTTTTGGCCATCTTATTGTTTTCATTGACCACTAATGGTGTCATTGGTGAACTACTGCTCTTTTTCTCAAAGGACATTTAAGACATTAATTTTGGAAGGATAGGTCCAGCCACTATGGTATTTTGTCTATCTTTGGGAACAACCATATGCTTCTCCCTTTATTTTGTCTTTTTTTAATTTCTATACCATATAATAAATGTATTGAAAAACAATGTATAAATGTTGGACATAATATGTTTGTATTATATGAATGTATTTTGTTCAATGATTTTTGCTTCATATGGAAAAGACACTGTGAGGTATTGAAGTTAAAATGTCAGGTTTGAAAATGGGGAATTCTATGACATCATTGTGAAATAGGATCCTATCATTTGATCCAGCATAAGGGATTTATCAGTTGATGCGTTAGAAGAAATTCCTTGTTGTATGTATGTAAGTACTTTGTATTTGTTTTTGTTATCTGAAGCGCTAGCTTGTGTGGAATTCATTAAGTGATAGTACTGAATAATCATCATTATCTTGATTGAAACCCCATACATCTACCTGGGATCTATTTTGTAGTTTCAATTTCTCCACTCATGCTATTTATGGTAATGGTATCTGTCACTGTACGATCTAGAGTGCAAATCTAGTTGATTCATGGTAATTTACTTTTATTTAATGTTTTGTGATCCGTGCTAGTTTCACCAATGATGAGTTATCTTGTTAATAAGAAATTGGCAGTAGAAGACATAAAGAGGTGTGTGTGCTCACTATTGTTTTTTTTACATATCAAATGGCCAGATTTTATATTAGCATAGCCTTATTACAATTTTGAAGTAAGGTTATACTATTGTTGTTTAAGTTCCATATTTATGTTGGTAAATGATTAATAAGATCATTTGTGATAGTTTGATTGGTGGCTGGTTGATAAGCTGCATTTTGGCTGGTTGGGGTCTTACTGTTTATTCTTATTCGGTCTTATTAATATTATTAATAGATCGAGAAAATGGAGTTCGATATATATGAAGATCAAAGAGGCTTTAAAGACGGTAGCAATGGATAAAAGAGGATTATTAGAAGGGCTTCTCTTCCTTGTAGAATTCAGAAATTTTGTTGTATAAAAAGACTCCTTTGTTGCTTTGAAAATTTCTTTTGGATAAAAAGAATGGTGCTTCTATTATTTTGTTCAAAGATTGTCTAAAGTATTATTATTATTATTATTATTATTTTGTTCAATGATGTTGATGATGATGATATTCGATGATGATTTTTTTTTTTTTTTGAAAAATTTAATACTATTAGCGGCCGCCATTGGCGGTTGCTAAAGGTGCTAATGGCGGTCGCTAAAGGTGCTAAAAAATTTTTAAAGAAAAATACGTTCTGAGTAATGGCGGTCGCTAATACCCTTTAGCGATGAACTTCGCGCGGCCGCTACTTGGCGGTCGCTAAAGACTATTAGCGACCGCCAAGTCACTTTTAGCGACGGCTAATGGCTGCCGCTAAAAGTCTGTTTTCTAGTAGTGATATAATTAATACAGAAATTCATTACAACAAACACGTTAGAAATGAGAGAAAAGATTATACACAATCAAATCTCCCCAAGCAGAACTGCTAACCACAGATTCCTACACTTTCCAATGAATTCAAATGGAAAAAGGAAGAATGTTGAACCATTTTGTTGGACACGTATTGTTGGTGCTGGATCAGAAAGAAGGGGATTGGCTACAATACAATTCCTTACGACCAAGATTAGCTAAAACAGTCGATCATTACTTTAAAGATGCACGAATTCTGGTATGTCTCATTGACATAATATCATTAAATACATACTGCTGCTCGTAACAGTAAACACACATCCATTAACTCTATGGATTTCGTTTGATTCTGCAGGAACAATATGTGGAGAACTACAATTATGTAAATATTGAAGAAACTCGGCCATATGGAGCTCCATTGATGAGCGTGGAAGACGCCCCACAACAGAAAATGGGATCGTAAGTATCATTTTGCCAATACACTGATTCAATTCATTTAAGGGTACCAACATCATCTTCTTTTGCAGTGTCGATTGCAGGGTCATCGTTTGCTACATAATAAGGCAAATTACTCACAAACAACCAATTGCTTCAAAGCTGAGCTGACCTGACCTGACCCTTTGCTTAAGCCCAGGCGGCAATGCAGCAGTTAATTACTGCCAAAGAGTAGTAATGGAGGGAGTAATTCACGGAATTAAGGCAGTGAACGATGGAGGCTCCAGGGGGTTTCGAATCGGACATGATAGAGAAAGCAGAACATGCGCAAGGAAGGAGGAGAACATGGACAGAGAAGATGAAAAGAATGAAGAGTCGGAGAAATAAAAGGGAAAAAGGATCAAAGAAAGAGGTATGCGAATTTGAACTTAAAAAAAGTACAAATAAAAAGATCAAATGGAGTAGACTCTAACTTTATCATCGGAGTGTCTTCGATCAGACCATTCGATCGAACTGTTACGATAATTTGTTTTTGATACAGATATGAAGATCTGTTCAAGTCAAGAAGAAAGAGGGAGATCACCATTGCCGAGTAAAGCTAATCAGCTCGTCAGACCAACCTAAATCAGCACTTACAAGACCCTCACCATTTCTAAGCCACACGTGATCAGTTTTCAAGGTGGGCCTCAGTGAGTGTGTGAGTGCAATTTGCGCACACAGTCATGAGACCGTATGATGACATGATTGGACGACTTTGTGTATGCCATGTGCGACTTCTTTGCATTCATTGAGTTTGGGCCGACCTGATCTCACCCAATAAAGGTCCAAGCCCATATATGGATGATTATATAACTCTATACCCGTTTGGCACTTTTATACTGGTTTAGTAAAAGTAAAGTAAAGCTTTCATTTTTCATACAAGGCGTCACATCAAAAGTATATTTTTTCAAAATTCCTTCCTCTTTAAAAAAAATTAAAAAAACAACATCCTTTCTCCACTAAAACATAATAATAAAAAAAAAAACCTTCACTTTCCTATAAAAAAAAGCAAAAAAGATTCCATACTAAATAACTAAAAATAAAATACCATCATAATCCACTTATATTTTATTTTTTCTTAATTTAATGCTTTTACTTTATCTTTATTTTAGAGTAAAATCACCAAATAGGCTTGGGACGTTTTAGACCTGATTTGAAGCGATCGGAACCGGTGGTATGATGGATTAGAATGCTTACAGTGTGCTGATGTAAGTATACAGCACCCGACTTTACTGGATTAATCAGTTTTTAGCTATTAAAATATTATTTCGCATTCATCACGGTCAGATCTAAAGTAGCAAGGTTGGATGATTCATCTAGTGATTAATTAATTGGGGAATAATAAAATAATGATTATTTTGGCTTATGTGGGACCCTTCCTAACCTCAAGGGGTTGACCGAGTGGTTAGGACCACGGTTCCTCCCTCTTTCGGAGCTAGAGTTCTTGGTATCGACCCCTGGTTCTCCTTTCTTCACCCTTCTTCGGGAATCCAATGTTGAATCCACTAGTTCTACCACCTTGGGGCTATTGGGGTGTTTATCCGGCTTCCCTCTGGGCCTGGAGGGATTAGTCCAGCCCAAAGGGTTGGGAACCCTCCGATAGCAAAAATAAAATAAAATAAAATAAAGGGGATTTGACCGTACAGGGTAGAAAATACCCTGTATTCCCCAAGACGGTGTTGATTAAGAATTATTCCCAAATGTGGTAATGTATAGTGGGCCCCTAATTTTTGTTCCAGTTTTTCCCTTAGTAAAAGTTTAAAGATAAAAGCCCTAATTTTAACCATTGTCAAAGCTTTCTTCGATTTTTCCCTTCACTGGTATGGGTGAAACTACAGTCTTTATCTTCCTCCGTCCATCTACATCTTCTTTCGATTCCATCTCGATATCGCACAAAGGGAGTTCATCTTCAACCTTCCGCCAACCTTTCGTGAGTCCCTTCTTTCCTTCTTTTTTCTCTCCCAGTCATTAGTAGGAAATGCAAGAAATGCAACATGCTTTTGTCTTTCTTCTCTCCCATTTTGCTTCACATAGGGTGCTACAATGGTGTTTGCAGAATTAACAAACTTACTTTTTGGTTTTTGAGTTATTTTTCTTCAATGAATTCTTAAATTTCAGGAACCTGTTGTTGGGCACATGTTTTCTGATGGATTTTCTTAATGTTGGGTAAATTGATAGGTCCTGCATTCTGATAAGCCATGGACTCTTTCTATTTTTTGCCTTGATAAGCTTTCTCTGTACTACTATATGCCTCAAATATAAATATCTAGAGGCTCTTTTCAATGACAATGACGATGAGAAGAAAGTGTTATTTTACAATGATGGATGCTTTTGGGCTGACTAAATTTTGTGGATCCTCTGATATTTTACATGTTATTTTTGACAGACCCTATTATTTAAGCTATTCTTGGTAGGGCATGTAGAAGATGAAACATTTTCTAATCCACGAATGTTTTGTAGATTGTGTGAGTACTTTTTACTATAAAAATCATAACATATTAGTTGGTTACTATTTGTTAAAAGTTGGTTTTTAATGTAGTATCCAATTGTTCTCTAGTACTTCTGCTATTATAAAACAAGTAGAAAGTGGTGCTAACCAATAACTTTTTTTCGTTTTACTAAAAAGTTGTTTTCCTCAAAGAAGTAGCTTCTAATATGCTATACTCTTAAGAAATCCAATCAGACAAAATATAAGTGAATGACGGCAGACATCTACAAATCCAATTCAAATATCATGTCTTGATATTAAGAAAAGAGGGTGAGTGGAAAGTAAGTTAAGACAAAAATACAAAAACACAAGTTTTAATACATAGCACTATTAGGGGCCAAGTTTTTGGATGGAACTGAATTACTAGGATTATTAAAGAGACCGGGGAGATGAAACCTTTTTACTATTTGATTTACTGTGGTCGTGCCTCGTTTTCTATCTCTCTCTTTAATTTAATTTATCTTTCAATTAAAGGAGAGACTATTTGATGACAATCTATCAATATTCACTTTTTTTTCCTAATTTAGTCACTTAATTTAAGTAGACCCAATTGTTCCTTACAGCTTGGAAATTCTAAACTTTTGCTTGTAGTATAAAAATAGATAAACTACAACCCATAAAGGGCAAAACGAAGGGATGGCTCTGATCTTGCAATTTGGGTTAATTTTGGAGAGCTTCCTTTCCAAGGTGGGTCCATTAAGATTCTTTCTTGAAAATCAGGACCCTGTGTTTTCCCACTTCTATCCATATTTGATACCATCCTTTCCTCTCTTTTTTTCTCTACATAAATGTAATGGCCCTATTGTACATCCTGGAACAGTTGGTCTCTCTGCTTAACCATCCATTAATGAGCTAAATGCTCATAGGCTACTGAATAAAGCTTTTAGCAGAGGGCTGCCAACGATAGGAGCCCATCAGATAAATGATCTAGATTAATAAACATTGGCCCCCCACATGTAAGGTAGTTGGTAATTGAGTAAAGTGTACACTTTTGAGGTGATAAAGAAAAGAGTTATAATTCCTTATTGTAGTACTCAAGGTATGGACCACATCCATCTTTGCTCTAGTTCTTACAAGAAAAGATAGCCTGTAGCTTTAGAATGGTGGTTAAAGAAAGAAGTGCTATCAAGAAAAGATAACTTGTAGCTTTCTCTTTGCTTTTGAATAGTGATTGAAGGAATAAATGCTACGCTTGTTTAGTGGAGAGATACTGCCATCCCTTTAAATTCTCTGTGCCCCATCAATTTCCCTTTCATAAGAGAACCCTATGACAAAGGAGCTCAAAAGTTCCCTCCGTGTGGACCCTCGCGACCACATAGATGGAATGTTCATTTTTCAATTAATATTTTCTTTTGCAATTACAATTAGAACAAACATTTAAGAGGGTTTATATATTTGTTACAATAGCCTTAGAATACTCTGTTTTATGCTAAATTCAATTAGGACTAAGCATTAAAATGGCTGGCAATCTGTAGTTAGGTTCTCGAGTGGGCCACCATGTGATGTGATGTGTCATATGATCCTATGCTTTTGTGGTCTTTAAATTTACATATTTCTCCTCCATGCCATCTGTACATGCACCAGTCTATACTAATATAGAAAGTCACCACCTCAATCCTGAAAGACTGGCTATTACATGGTTGCTTCATTAACTTTGGTTCATTTTGAGTGACTTGGATTTTCAACAGTTGGGCCTCATTCTAAGTATGAATTATTTTTTCTATTTCCATTTATTTCATTTAACATGTTGAAATTATAAGCATCAATATTTTTTAATAGTGAAGTACAGCTTTATACTAAGTTAAAAAGATGCAAGATTTTATTCCTGGTCCCGAAGACAGGTCTATAATGTTTGAACAGGAGAATCACATTTCGAAGGAAGTATGGAATGGAAAGGTGAACATCATGTTTTATTTGATTACTTAAAGTTTAATCATACTTCTTTAACTTTTAATTGTTGTATGGATCTTTTTCTTGTATTTCATAGGAGCCATAAATAGTACGTTGCATTCCTTGGGATCCTAAGAGTGATTCTTAGACATTGAATACAAGAATGCGACAGTACGTAAGAAGAACAGGTTTGCATCATTTCTCTGAGATCGAAAAGATGAAGATAGACCATTCCTTAATCAGTGGTCTTATCGAGAGATAGAGACCGGAAACAAACACCTTCCACTTTTTTGGGGGTGAGGCTACGGTCACATTGGAGGATGTGGCATATATATATGGCCTTCCCATAGATGGGCCTGTTGTTACAGGCACCGTTTGGTCCCATTGGATGATTTTAGAAGAAAATTTTTTTTGACCTATTGGGTGTTGCCCCCGACCCATCCGAATTCCAAGGGGGACAAATAAACTTATCATGCTTCCATAACAACTTCAAAGACCTACCGAATAGACCATCACAAGCAGCTGAGATCAGGCATACACGTGCATATCTATTCATCTTGTTTCATCTCAAATCTGTACAAACACTTCTGGCTCAAGGGGTAATGCTTACTTGATCGAGCTTTTTGAAGATTTCAAAACATATGCTTGGGGTCCTGCTTGCTTAGCAAATCTATATAGGAGCTTGACCCGGGCATCAAGAATCAAAGATTGAGTAAAGACAGTCACAGGGCCGCTTCAACTATTACAGTTAACTAAACCGATTTTCTAATCATTACATTATATCAATATGTCATTGAGTTGTTGTTGCTTTCATTTTAACTATATCTTTCTTTTATCACAGATATGGGCATATTTGAGGATGCCGATCGGACGATCAATATCAAAAAACTTGGAAGACATTCAATTTGAATTCCCATTGTTCAAGATGTGGGAAGAAAGACTGAGGGGTCATCACATTCTCACAAATGTGAGAGAGGTTCGGGGGCAACTCGACACGCAAGATGTTGACAGCGTAAGTTAGTTATATCTCAAGGTTTTTTATTATTCATTCTTATACGTAAAATCTATTTAACCTTCATTAAATGTTCTTTATAACTTACAGTTTGATTGGCAGTCGTATGATCGGTACGACGATGAGTTGGAAGCTTGTGTAAATGAAGTGGATAGATCCCTTTTTCGATCTGCAGTGACAATGGTCAATTATATAATCGTCGAGAGACACAATGTTGACCGTGTGCTTAACCAATTTGGATTAAAGCAACATGTCCCTCCTCCATTTCATCCAACTATGAGGGTGGAGAAAAAATTATCCAAGAGGGCCATAAACTATAAGAGAAAACCTACACAACCTATAGCAGATTGGAACAATAGGGCCATGAATGTTGTAAATGCAGATAATGATGAAGTTAATGGCTGCCACCGGGATCAGTACCTGCAATGGTATAGAAGAATTACAAGAAACCGAATCGGTCGGCCATTGGAGAGAGTACATTTGGATCATGACAGCTCCACCCAACATAAGGTATGATGAGCAGGCTTTCCAATTTTGTTGTTAGTATTGGTGAACACCATGCTCATGATTGGATTCATTAATTGTGTCCACAGGTTGATAGATTCCTCGAATGGCAGCTCGAGAGTTTTGAGAAGTTAGAGAAGATGGCAGACCCCTCCCAGATGAATAGCTTCGTCAAGAGTATGCAGAGGAAGGTCGAAATGTTTAAAAAAGCATGGTCATCAAGTTTTGTTAGCTTTAATGTGGAAAATTGCATCAACTCTACTTTTGATGAGGAAGGAAAGGAGGTTAGTATGTCGTTGAATGTAATAGAAAAATATTTCCGTTTATTTTCATGTCTATAGGATAAAGGTTGTTTATAATTTTATTATAGGATGTGAGAAGTCCATCACCCAAAACCCCCGTTGGAGAGGATGATGGCGCTTATGGATTTTCACCATACCCGCAGACATCAACTCATGTCAGCACACCTCAAAGTGCCCGGAGCAAGATCCCAGTTAATTTAAGCACCCCCCCCCCCCCCCCCCCCCCCAAAAAAAAAAAAAAAAAAATTGGTGTAAAGACTTCATTGTTCTAGGCGGATCCAATGAGTCTAGTGGTCAAAGCATAGGGGAAAATAAAATGGGATCTATTGTCGGACAGATGAAGGCCAATCCTAGGAAGGCCAATTATATTCCTATACTGAAATCCCCGTACTATGTATCAAAGAATAAGAGGGCAAAAGTCAGCCGCCCGAATCCGAAGTACTGCCTTAATCATGCCGAGAGATCGTGTTTGGAAGAATTATGGATACGTCTGTATTCAAAGCAAGTTCTACTACTTAAACTTCAATCACCAATTTTTTTTTTCTTATGATAAGTTTTCCTAATATAGACATATATTTAAATTTGCAGCAATCCAATCCTAGAAGATATATGCTCGACTATTCCTAAAGAAGAAATGCACCAAACGTTAAAAAAGTCATGGATGGATACACCTGTAAGTGCATATTAGTTAGAAATGTTTTCGTTTAATTTATAATAAAATTTATTTTAGATGACTTACGATGTAGATTATGGACTATTGGTTGTTCATAGTTGGAGAGCATTGCATAGACACGTTGTTTTTTTCCTAGCACTCTTGCGGTATTGCTTTTCTTTTATTTATATTTTTAATATGTCTATATTTTTTATATGTCGGTTTCTTGGTATTTATTATTTGAACTAACGTGTTAATATTGTTTTACCAAACATCACTTTGAAGTTCAGCAAAAAAACTGCAGAGATTGATATTATGTTTACATGTAACAAAAATCGTTATTTTTGGACATTTGAGACTGTAGTATTCCCCATATGGTTCAAGCATCACTTCTTTGTTATAATTGGATATCCAAAAGAACAAAGATTTGTCTACTACAACAGCATGATGGGATGTACAAGTTACGATGATCATGCATGTCATTTTGTAAGTAGTCTCTAACCTTAAGTTTTTTAGTTTACATCTATCTTGAATATTTCCATCACATTACTCTTACATCTACTTCATACTATTAATTTTTGTTAGGTTGAATTCCTTCGAAAGAAGTTTCTTGATATTGGATGGTGTGATCCCGTGTTTTGGACCTTTGAGACAATAAATCCAAATCCCCAGCAAGATAACAGGTAAAAATTCTATCTTGTAATCGTCGACATTCCTTATGATCATCATTTTTTGTAGTGTTTATATTATTATTTGTTATGTATAGTTGTGATTGCGGTATTTTTACGATGGCTAATGCGGAACATGCTGCATATCGACAAGCCATTGAATACACGCAAGCTAATATATGGTACTATCAACAGAAGATTGTGACAAACATCTACCAAAGACAAGCAATTATATTCATATTTCTTCGAGTCCCAAAATATTTCTTGAGAAGACTCTACATGTTTACCACAAATGATCCATTTTTTGTTGTATTCTAGTTTATTTTGGAATTGTTGCCAAGAGTAGTTGTTTACAGGAGTGTGTTACTACAAAATAGGAATTTGACATATGTGTCTCATGTTTTGTGGGATTGGGTGAAGAACTGTATGGTTCGACATGTTAACATTCATGTAAAAACTCATTGTATATATTATGATATTTGCCCGAATTATAGTCTCATGTTTGCTATGGATTTTAACTGCTCCATATCAAGTCTTACTCCATGGCTTTTTACTTCATAAGAGAAGTTTTGTGCTACTTAAAAAAAAAATTAAAGTCCCCACTGTAGTCACAAGTATAACTGAAGCATTCTGGAGCTTCGCAGTTTCTGTAGGTGGCCAAGTCTCTGTGCGATATCACACAAGATGCAATGAATTACAATCCCATTTTTTGTGTTGATTTTACTTGCTCCATATCAAGTCTAACTGCATGGCTTCCTACTTCGTAAGAGAAGATCTGGGCTGCTTAAACAAAAAGTAAAGTCCCCACTGTAGTCACAAATATATATAACTTAAGCATTCTGGAGCTTCGCTGTTTCTGTAGGTGGCCAAGTCTCTGTGCGACATCGCACAAAATGCAATGAATTACAGTCTTATGTTTGCTGTGGATTTTAATTGCTCCATATCAGGTCTTACTCCATGACTTTTTACTTTGTAAGAGAAGGCTGCTTAAAAAAAAATTTTAAGGTCCCCACTGTAGTCACAAATATAACTGAAGCATTCTGGAGCTTCGCAGTTTCTGTAGGTGGCCAAGTCTCTGTGCGATATCGCATAAAATGCAATGAATTACAGTCTTATGTTTGCTGCGGATTTTAACTGCTCCATATCAGGTCTTACTCCATTGTTTTTTTACTTCGTAAGAGATGTTTTGGGCTGCTTAAAAAAAATTAAAGTCCCCACTGTAGTCACAAATATAACTAAAGCATTCTGGAGTTTCGCAGTTTCTATAGGTGGCCAAGTCTCTGTGCGATATCTCACAAAATGCAATGAATTACAGTCTCATGTTTCCTGTGGATTTTAACTGCTCCATATCAGGTCTTACTCCATGACTTTTTACTTCGTAAGAGAAGGCTGCTTAAAAAAATTTTAAGTCCCCACTGTAGTCACAAATATAACTGAAGCATTCTGGAGCTTCGCAGTTTCTGTAGGTGGCCAAGTCTCTATGCGATATCGCACAAAATGCAATGAATTACAGTCTCATGTTTGCTGTGGATTTTAACTGCTCCATATCAGGTCTTACTCCATGGTTTTTTACTTTATAAGAGATGTTTTGGGCTGCTTAAAAAAAATTAAAGTCCCCACTGTAGTCACAAATATAACTAAAGCATTCTGGAGTTTCACAGTTTTTATAGGTGGCCAAGTCTCTATGCAATATCTCACAAAATGCAATGAATTACAGTCTCATGTTTGCTGTGGATTTTAACTGCTCCATTTCAGGTCTTACTCCATAGTTTTTTTACTTCGTAAGAGATGTTTTGTGCTGCTTAAAAAAAATTAAAGTCCCCACTGTAGTCACAAATATAACTGAAGCATTCTGGAGTTTCAGAGTTTCTGTAGGTAACCAAGTCTCTGTGCGATATCGCACAAAATGTAAGGAATTACAATCCCATTTTTTGTGTTGATTTTATTTGCTCCATATCAGGTCTAACTGCATGGCTTCCTACCTCATAAGAGAAGATCTGGGCTGCTTAAAAAAAAATTAAAGTCCCCACTGTAGTCACAAATATAACAGTGAAGCATTCTGGAGCTTCTCAGTTTATGTAGGTGGCCAAGTCTATGTGCGATATCACACAAAATGCAAGGTATTACAGTCTCATGTTTTGCTATGGATTTTAATTGCTCCATATCAAGTCTTACTACATGGCTTCCTACTTCATAAGAGAATATCTGAGCTGCTTAAAAAATACATTAAAGTCCTCACTGTAGTCACAAATGTAACAGTGAAGCATTCTGGGACTTTTAATGTCTTTGGGCTGTGTAATAAAACGTTGAAAGTTTCGGCTATTGTGACCAAGTGTACATGTCTTGTTCTTTACATTATGATTTGTTATAAAATCCTAGTTGTTGTGACCGAGCTGTACCTGTCTTGTTCTTTACATTACCATAAAATAACTCATGGTATAATTTGTTATAAAGCCATAAGAAATATGCATTTTTAGGACGTTTCATATCTTTTGTTCATCTAATACAATCAAACAAAAATTAAAAATAAATTCCAAAGTATCTCCATCACCATAAGTTTTTGGTGTCTCAATGCCCAACCATTTTTAACATAACATTTGACAGAGTTATACAAAAAATTCCAAATATTGTGTAAGAATAATCATCTGAATGCTCTAAGGAGTTACAACACAAACTGGTAAAGAAATTCAATGGGGCATATCAAGCCAAAAGAACTCTGTTAACAAAATATGTCACAAAAAAATTTTTGAGGCCACAAAATGTTTAAGAGCCATTTGGATCAAACTCAATCCAGTATAGGTGGATTGCGACATGTTTGACGGTTATGGCCCTTCTGCTTACATCTAGAGCAAGTGACTTTGCTCCTCCCACAATCCTCTGTATGTATTCTATTCTTCTTGGGTCTACCAGCTTGTCTCTTTCCATGAGGAGGAGGCACATGTGAACCGGTTAGCACATCCCATTGGTTCATATCTCTCGCACCGTGTATAACAAAGTTGTAAGTCCTTCTGTACATATCAGAGGGAAACCACTGCTCACGGTTGTCATATGGATTGAGACCTCTCATCTTAAGTGCCGCTACAGCATGCGAGCAAAGAATTCCAAGCAATTCCCACCGACGACAGGTACAAAGAACGACGGTCCAAATGAACAACGTCTACATATTCACTGGAGTGGACCTCGATTCCAGTTGGACTGGCTGCATGAACACCCAGTCTACGAGCATGTTCGCTCTCTTTGCTCAACATAGACTCAACATAACGAGTTAACTTGGAATTAAGAACATGAGATTTTTGCTGACGAAGCTCAAAAAATTCCATGAGTTTAGAACGAATTGCCTCGACCATTTTTGTTATGGGCAATTCTCTCGCCCCCTTGAGTAAACTGTTTGTGGCCTCGGCACAATTTGTCAAGAGCATGTCATATCGCTTGCCCAATACAAAAGCGTTGGCCCAATGCTGTTTTCCAATATCTTCAATGTATTTATATGCCCTCTTGTTAACTGTTCTAATGTCATTCATATGACGTTCATACTCACATGGTCTAAACGCATGAGCGGCATTCCAAAACTTACGACAAATACCATCATCTTTGAATCTTTCACGAATGTTCTCTGAAATATGACACACACAGTAACAATGGTTGGCATCTGGAAACCGTTCCGCAGCAGCCCTTGTGGGTCCTTTCATTCAATTAGACACAATTGTTAGGTTCTGGGGCGGCTGCAATGCTAGTGAGAAGTCGGCCAAGAACCACTCCCAAGTTTTGAAATTCTCAATCTCCGCGATACCGAACGCTATTGGAAATATCCCATGATCTCCATCATGAGTCACAGCAATGAGTAGCATGCCAAGATATTTTCCACTAAGGTATGTCCCATCAACTGCAATTAATGGCCTCAACGTGGAACGAAATGATTCTATACTTGAACCCAAAGAAGAGAAAAATCTGCAGAATGTTGAATTCTCTTCTTGGATCACATGCGTCACAGTGCCAGGATTAGTCCTTATCAATTCAAGGCAATAGTCTGGTACTATGCTGAATGATTGTTCATATGAACCCTGTATCTCATCGAGTGCTATCTCTCTCGCCTTCCATGCCTTCTTGTAGCTAAGTTGAACCCCAAACTCCTTGAAAAGTCAGTTATAATTTCTTTGGGAGTGTATGACTCATGGATACGCAATCTGTCTATGATCCACCTTGCAATAAATCTAGACATTGCTTCCCCATGTCCAAGCCCCTTCATTGGTTTCGAACAAGTATGAGCACCATTGTATGTCCTGACCTGGAATTCTGGGCCGGAGTTAATAAGTGTTGCGTGGATACGCCAAGGACAGTTACTTTCACTGCACCGTGCTGTAACTTTTGTTGGAGATGTTCTCAAGCGTTTCATTGCAAAATTGTCATACATTGAAGCTTTTGCAAGTGCTTCTCAAAAAAAATCGCGGTTTGAGAATTTTCTTCCCTTCCACATCTCATGCATGGAGTTAATATTCTGATCATCTCCAAGAACAAGGGAATCAGGTACCAATGTGTCTGCTAGATTAGAATTTAGAGTTGCATTACATGGCTCTCCAATGATCTCTTGTTGAGCAGAAGCTATCTCTCGTTGTTGAGGAAGATGCATATTCATATTCAAGTCAATCAAGTTAAATGGATCACTGCGACAATCTTCTGGAAAAATTGATTCATGGCCATCACCATGAGAAAATGTTTGTGCTCCATCACCATTTATGCGTGTGGTTTCAATTTGATGATCATCAAATGGTGATGATATATTCGAATCTATCTGAATTGATGGCTTCGCTGGAAGATTATTCCTGCATAATTAATTGAGCAATAAGATCGCCTTCATCTATAAAATTATTTTAAAATAGAATAGATCTCAATGGTGTTAGCCATAGCATACCTATGGGAACAAACCGTTGCTTCAGGAGCAACTCTCTCCTTGTCAACTTCCGTAAATATTCTGCAACTTGTGCGTGCCCTCGGAGATGTGCAACTTGAACAACTTCAAAATGAACAATAGGAAGAAGTTTATAAATAAGAGAAAATTTAGAATTCATTAAGAAAACTGTATAAAATAAATTAATGCGTACCGTGTAGTGGGCTTCTTAGTTCTTTCTATAATTTTCGAACTTCTATAGAGATATAACAATATGGGGTCAGTTCGTTCACGGTTTAATCTGAGCATACTCCGCATATCTCCATCGCCTTTTAGATCAACCAATGTGAATATCTGATTGATATGACACATGCATCGTATCAGTGCATACTCATCTTCTTCATCCCAATTCATCTCTGTAATTATTTGTTCAACTACTGCATTATAACTTATGTTGTTATCAACGAAGATGATTCTTTGCTCGCCACCCATGTATACTGGATTTAGATGATCAATATCCAAATCCCCATTAAAGTGCAATATCCAACATATTTTATTTTCGGACATCCTGTAATAACAAAGAAGTTCAAAATTAGATCAAATGTCAGAAAATTGATGACTAGCATTCTAAGACATTTCTGATAGAATTGGAGTTCACCACATATATGTTATAACTCACACGCGCACGCGCGCGCACACGCGCACACATATATGCCTCTTGCACCCCCAAGTCTCTTTGTTCATATTCTATATGGTTCTTCTTGAATCTGACACTAGAGAAAATCAATAACTTCTTGGTTTACTTGGAAGGCCTTGACAAAGACATCAGCATATATGGACTCATGTTCAATGCTGACATACTAACCACATTGTCATCTCCAACATTGCGCTGGAAGTGATTCAAGCTCACTGGAAGACGAACACCTCACCCTTTTGAAATAAACAGATGCTTACACTTTTGTTCTCAAGCCTCTTTGAATGAAAACGTTGAAAATTTTGAAATAAATTGGCCTTGCTTTTGTGGAAACTTCGTGACTCGGGCATTTACAAAATAAAATATCATGAAGGCATTCTAATGATCTAAGAGCCTTTACAAGTATTATTGACATAAAGACCAAAGGTGGACGGAATATGACAAAAAAAAAGAAGAAAGGAATTAATAAATTAAAATAAAATATGACAAAAACAAAAGAACAAAAAATAAGATAATTAAAAAAAACCCATGTTTTGTTTTTCTTTCTTCTTTTTGGCACGGAACTCTTAATTTCCTCATCACATCACTTGAAGATGGTTTCATGAGAAGAAGTTCCCAACAAGGGCACATAGACAGCAAAATCCCACAAATTATTGACATCATGGATCTATCCCTTGTTCAAGCTAAATTCATTACAACAAACAAGTAAACAAACGGAAGAGAAAAAGGAAGAGGAGTAGTAGAGGAACCTTCATATGCCTTTGGATAAATGAAAGAGCGATTACTTCATCCTCTTGAGAACCTCCTCTAAAGATGGAGACAGCCACAGGAAAACAATGAGGAAAAACAACTTGCTTTCTGCTGCAAACGGAGTGAAAAATGGAGGGAAAACGAGTAGCTTATATGATAACTCTTCAGTTTATGCAATATCGCAAATCTTTGCGATATCGCACAAATGGGTAAAATTAGATATTTGAGATATACTTTTGGTCAACACCATTTCAAGGAATACATGGTATTTTATACCTTAAACGGTCAAATCCCCTAAAATAAAATTATGGGACCCTTCTCCTTACAAGAATTGATCCTATCATTGAAATTACGCCAAGTTCAGTTCCTACTTATAGTCCGAAGCAAAATATAACCTTGTTGTTTTGAATCAATGGATGGATTAAAGAAAATCTATGATATATGAGTTTTATCATATGTTGGTTTCATTGATTAGATTTAGAATCAATGGCCCTATCAAGGTTAATTTGGACCTATGATTCATTTTGAAGGACTAATCTCTATAGGTGTAGTGTGATCTAATTAGGTCACATATGTCAATGTATGTCAAATTAAGGCATTTGGATTATAATGAAGCCCAATTAAAGTTAACAATACACAGTATAATGTGATGGGCCATAACCGCTGATGAACCTAAGGATATTAAAATAATACACTTGACATCAAATTAGTGACAATGTAGGTCATAGTTGGTGTTACTATATTTATCAAATTTAAATCCATAATTTATTGGATGAATAGTCGCCAAAAGTGGCCCAGTCATGATGAATTGCAGGTTTTTGAATTGAATTAAATT
This sequence comes from Litsea cubeba, assembly GCA_012931725.1. Classification (NCBI taxonomy): domain Eukaryota; kingdom Viridiplantae; phylum Streptophyta; class Magnoliopsida; order Laurales; family Lauraceae; genus Litsea; species Litsea cubeba. Next base: position 146,274,968 of record CM022946.1, read on the forward strand.
CATACCGAGAGTTAATTGCAGAATGAATAGTAACATCAAAGTTGCGGGATCCATTTAGGAGATCGAGGATCTGCTCAAAGGGACGATCGTCTTTCACTCACTTGGTTCTTTACTTGTACTTTCTAATTAGAGTGTGGTTGTCTTGCCCATAGGTGTCACCCATCTTTTACGTTGAAGTAGTAGAATAGCTTTATTGTGGCTCTCTTGCTCATGATAAGGTGAGCACACTTTCTTGCGAGGCCCATCTTAGGGATGAGAAAGATCTCCCCCACCTGCTGGTGACCGAGGCTCAAATCAACATCCTAATCACTTGCTCTACTTCATTCAAAAATTGTTGATCGGACCATCAAAAGTTGTGCTAAATCCGATTATGGGACCCAGTCCTATTGATCTGAAATCTAAAGATATATATATTCCTTGGAGTGAAATGAGGTTCATCTTGAGCGGTCCGTATTATTTGGATCAGTAGATGGAAATCAGGGCATGTGTTACACGATTAGCATTTAATATCTACGACGGGAATCCGGACTCAAGTCTGAGTGAGTTGACTTGGAGGATCTTGGCTCTCAGGTTACGCAGAGGAGGCCCATCGACACGACCCATTTCACTGAAGTTCACTTCTAGAAGAGGTCCCGTCCTTAGTAGGGGTGTACACGGATCGGATTGGTGCGGATTGGGCCAAATCCATCACCAATCCGTTACCAACGGATTGACGAATTTGGAATCCTTCATCAATCCGTGACTGTTAAAATCCAATCCGATCCGATCCTTGGAGGACCGGATCGGATTGGATTAATCCGTTCAATCTAATTTTAAAAGAAAAATATCAAATATGTTGTAAAAAAATTACATTTTGACCCCTTAATTTTCTTTCTTATTTTAAATTTAGACATCTTAATTTATATTTAGACCCCTTATATTTTTTTATTTATATTCAATGCCAACAAATCAGATCGGATTGAATCCGCGGATTGAGGGTAAAATCCGCCACCGATCCATTACTAACGGATTATAATCCGTCACCAATCCATTTACCTTCGGATCGAATAAAAATCCGCGGATCAAATCGAATCAGATCGGATTTCCGGATCGACGGATTTTTTGTGCACCCCTATTCCTTAAAGCCGACTACGAGCGGAGTGGGCCCACTATTTGGTCCATCAAAGATATAGAAAGAAAGGGAAATATTGAGGTGTGAACCCTTATACAATAAAGGGAAATAATGTGAAGTAGTGGTGGGCCCACTGTTTAGTCCATTCAAATGGATGAAAAACGGGGACCCCTATATCAAATGTGTCAATTAGTTTTAAATCCATCCAAATGGAGCCGCCGTAGATTGATAATACACCAATTTGAATGGACTGTATATCTATTAAACTTTTTTGGAGTCAACAAAGATGATAAGATGATCCGATGGTTCCCAAATTTGGTGTGTATGTTGTTCCCATCCAGATCTTTCTATATAACTGGTCACATTCTCAGATGGGACTCAACATAATATTTAAAACATAATGAACATAGTTGGAAATGAAGTTTTGACGATGATGAATAATTTAAAACATGATTAATCTCACGATGAGTTCAACTCCAATTTAGATGAGATTATGAATACCGTTAAGGCAGAAGGGGATGCTTATTGTGACAGGTCTGGATTTCTTAAGTGGACCCGTTAATCCGATTGATGGTTTAATTGACATTGCTTCTTAAATTGATAGCTGGTATGGGTGTCTTTTTTTTTTTTTTGGTATGGGGTTGTATAACTTGTCAGTGCCACATGTCTAACTTTCCGGAAACTTCCGACAAAGGGATCCCAAAATTCTAGATGCATATTGGGGTAAAGGATTCTATGCCCGTGTGAACGCTTCTCCCGGCCTCTTTGAAGTTCATCTGACCCACCTTGAAATATGAAAACTTGGCATCTGACGCACACTCACAAACATGTTGCGCAATTAGTTACGTCATGGACACAACAAAGGGTACTATAAAATTCAACACACCGAAGACAATGAAGCCCACAAACCTCAACAGGAAGCAGGCACAAAACAACATCAATAGCAGAAAACAGTTACCCAATTCCATGGATTCTCTGTCAATAATCTTCATCTCCCTCTCCCTCTGTGTGGCTACGGCTATTGTGACCACCCTCTTCACCACGGCCTACAAGAAAAGAAAGCTCCCACCTGGCCCACCCTGCTCTCCAACTTCCAATGGCTAAGCAAGTCTATATTCGACCTCGAACCCATCCTCCGCCAGCTCCGCTCCAAGTATGGCCCCATCTTCACCATCCGTCGGGGACCACGCACACATATCTACATCTCCGACCACTCCCTCGCACACAAGGCGCTCGTCGAGAAAGGATCAGTCTTCTCCGACCGACCACCTGTCTCGGAGGCTACCCGCATCCTCACTAGCAACCAACACAACATCAACACTGCTAGGTATGGTAATAACTTATAATGAAGGAAAATTCTATATGCACCCTCCCTTATTGTTGAACACACCCACATCCCTCTATGAACAGTGATTTTTAAATCACTGTTCATCGAGAGATGTGGGTGTGCTCAGCACTTTTAGGGGTGCATATAGAATTTCCCTATAATGAATTGGTTCTTTCAAATAATATATATGTCCAAAGTTTTTGTTTTTACTTTATTTTTTTCCAAATCTATATAATACGGCAGCTCAGGTTTTGAATCCTGAGACATTTTAGGCCCTTGGATTTATGTATATAAATCCAAGGGATATTTTGAACCATTCGATTTAAGAAGGGAATACAAAAGGGGGCAGCAAGTTATAATTATTTACAGGTATTGCCATCCTTTTTTTCATTTAAAAGAAAAAGGGCTAAAAGTTGGATAAATTTATAAATTTTTGCCATCCCCATCAAAAGCAAAAAGGTCAGCAAGTTTGAGTTATTTACATGTATTGCCATCCCTTCTTCATTTAAAAAAAAAAAAAAACACAACTTCATTGATGATGAGATGGGACCAGGAATTATATCATTTGGCAATCAATTGAATTTTTTTTTTTTTTTTGAGAATCCATTTTATGGTTGAATTTGCTTTCGATAAGTATGGAACCTAGGTTCGGTCGATCTGAGGCATATCCCGATCCGGTGGTGCGCCGTGCCTTCAGGCACGGGAAATTTCTAGTACTATATATGGTCCCTAATTTTTTTTTTTCCACTTTTATATTTTATATGTATATAAGATTCTTGTATACCTAGTTATAGCTTATAATGAATTGGTTCTTTCAAGAATTTCAATTTCATTGACTTCAAGTCTTCAACTAAGTTCTTGATTTTTACTTTTTCCCCCAAATACTATATACAGTCCCTAATTTTTTTCTCCACTTTTATATGTAACAGAAAAATGTTTATATGTATATAAGAATGGATGTCTGGTGTTTATACCAAATAGATTTTTGCAGAGATGTCAAAATTTTGATGATTTTCATTTTCACTCTGTTACAGGTATGGCCCGCTGTGGCGTCTCTTTCGCCGGAATCTCATGTCTGAGATCCTGCACCCCTCCAAGGTCAAGACTTTCGCCCAAGGCCGCGAGTGGGTGCTCAAGATGCTGATTGAAGACCTAAGGCGTCATGCCGATTCAGGTGAGCCCGTCTTTGTAGCTGAGAGCTTCCAGTGCGCCATGTTCTCCTTGCTTCTGTTCATGTGTTTTGGACAGAAGCTAGACGAAAGTACTGTGAAGAAGATTAAAGACATTCAGCGCCGATTGCTTGCGAGATCCCCCATTTTCGACGCCTTACACTTATTTCCCAAGATTGGAAAAATACTATTCCGTGGAAGATGGAATGCGCTTATGGAAATTCGTCGAGAGCGAGAAGAGTTGCTCCTCCCATTGATAAGGACACGCAAGGTTCGGAACCAAGATCGTCAAGACGACAATACCTTTCTCTTCAGCTATGTCGATTCGCTTCTTGATTTGGAGCTTCAAGACGAAGGGGGTAGAAAACTCACCGAAGGTGAGATAGTTAGCCTATGTTCAGAATTTCTGAATGCAGGGACTGACACAACATCAACATCCCTACAGTGGATCATGGCTAATTTGGTGAAGGACCCAGAGATACAACAGAAGCTGGTGGATGAAATAGAGGGAGTGGCGGGGAAGGAGACAGAGATGGTAAGGGAGGAGGACTTGAACACTATGCCATATTTGAAGGCAGTGATAATGGAAGGGCTGAGAAAGCACCCACCAGGGCACTTTGTCTTGCCACACGCTGTGTCGGAGGAGGTGACATTTGAAGGGTATGTCATACCAAAGGATGCTACCATCAATTTCTTGGTAGCGGAGATGGGCTGGGACGAGACAGTATGGAAAGAGGCCATGGCGTTTAAGCCAGAGAGGTTCTTAGATGGTGGAGAGAAGGTGGACATAACAGGTAGTAGGGAGATCAAAATGATGCCATTTGGGGTAGGGAGACGGATATGCCCAGGGCTTAATCTTGCAATGCTTCATCTTGAGTACTTTGTTGCGAATCTGGTGAAAGAGTTTGAATGAAGACTGTGGATGGAGAAGAGGTGGATTTAACTGAAAAGCAGGAATTTACTATAGTGATGAAGAAGCCCTTGAAGGCAGAAATCACCAGAAGGACAATGTGAGGTGGGAAAGAGAGGGAGCTCTTTTGTTTTTTTCCTGCACTCTGAAAAGGGTATTGAAGGAGCTCAGGCATGGAGATGAGGTCTGTACTTATATTAAGTGTGATAATAGCTCAACCATTAAGCTTTCAAAAAATCATGTGATACATGGTCGCAGCAAACATATCAATGTATGGTACCACTTCTTGAGGAATCTTACAAAGGAGGGTTCGATTGCTTTGGTTCATTGTGGGAGTGATGATCAAGTAGCAGATGTAATGACCAAACCACTGAAGGTTGATGCGTTTCAGAAGCTTCGGAGTCTGATGGGAGTTTGTGAGATTGCTGATATAAACTAAATGCTTGATGGCAATTAGTTTAAGGGAGGAAATGACGGGTTTGGAAGTCCTTAATACTATAGGATTCTTAGATATTTAGGTTTGTTTTCGGTTTCAATAAGTCCCTATTATTTAGGGAGACTTGTTCTACTGTTTTGACTCTTTTCTTATGCACGATACCACGTTTCTGTTTGTTAGTGTGAATCGTGGGCTGTATCTCAGCTGTTTGTTAGTGTGAATCGTGGGCTGTATTTCAGCTGTTTGTTAGTTCATGTAAGGCTATATAATAGCCAAAGATTGCTGTTCAATATAGATTATTCAATCCAGTTCTTTGCTTTTTTGTTTATATTCCCATAACTCAGCAAGAACACATAGCCACTTGTACTTTTCCTATCTTCCATATCTCCTGCATAATCACTATCTATGAAAGCAAACAATTTACCATCTCCACCTCTCTTGTAATGAATGCCATAACTCATAGTCCCCTTTAGATATCGAAGAGCTCTCTTCGCAGCTTGTAGATGAAGCTCAGTTGGTTGTGCCATATACCTTCTTATGAGGCTGGTGACAAACATCATGTCTGATCTCGTGGCACTAAGGTACATCAAGCTTCCCACCAATTGCTTGAAGTACGTCTCATCCACAGTGATTCCATCTTCATCTTTACTGATTTTGAAGCCTGAAACAATCGGACTATTCACCTCATTGCTTTCCAGCATCCCAAATCTTTTCAGAACTTCCAGTGCATACCTTTTTTGACAAATAAAGATACCATCTGCTCTTTGAAGTACTTCGATGCCAAGGAAAAATCTCATGCTTCCCAAATCAGACACATCAAACTCTCTTAACATAGAACTCTTGAACTCAGACATCATATCCTCATCATCACCAGTAAAAATTAAATCATCAACATAGATACTTACAATGATGATCTTTCCTTCTCTGTTCCTCTTTGTAAACAAAGTTTGTTCACTGTCACACAGATGGAATCCTTCATTGATGAAATGTGCTTCAATCCGACTAAACCAAGCTCGTGGAGCTTTTTTTAATCCATACAAAGCCTTGTGTAGTTTGTAAACCAAATGCTCCTTACCTTTCTTCTCGTAACCCCTTGGTTGCTCAACATAAACACTTTCATTTAGCTCTCCATGAAGGAATGCTGACTTGACATCCAACTGAAAAATCTTCCAACCATTTTGTGATGCCAAAGCAATGATCATTCTCACCATGTCCATCCTTGCCACTGGTGCAAAAACCTCTGTGTAGTCTATGCCGTGCTTCTGTGAGTAGCCTTTGGCTACTAAGCGTGCCTTATGCTTGTCAATCTCCCCATGCTCATTGTACTTGGTCTTGTAAACCCACTTGACACCGATCTTTTTTGCTCCAGCAGGCAACTCAGTTAAACTCCATATCTTGTTCTTTTCTATGGAGTTGATCTCACTGTCCATAGCTTGTCTCCACTCCACATTCCTCACTGCTTCTTCAAATTGAAAAGGATCTTCAGTTGCCACAAATTGTGCCATGTGTGCCTCATCTTCACTCAAACCTTCTCCACTAACATAATCGTTCAAATAAGGAGGCGGACGTCTCACTCTCCCTTCATTCTCATCAAGCTCATTTAGATTTCCTACTTCTCTATGCCGTGCTTCTTCACTGCCCTCACTCTCACTGCTTTCCCTTCTATCACCATTGCCATCTTCATCTCCATTTTCACTCACCCTCTCGTCACCCTCATTGTTTTCTTCATTCTCTCCCCACTCCAAGTCTAACAAGATTTGCCCCTCAAAATTCACTCCCCAATCCCACTGCTTTTCTTCCTCAAAAATGACATCTCTACTCATAATAATTTTTCTAGCCACAGGATCAAACAATCTATACCCATTGGACTCCTCACTAACTCCGAGTAAAACACAAGGGAAGCTTTTATTATCTAATTTACCTATTCTTGCATCTGGAATATGAATATGAGCTAGGCATCCAAAGACACGAAAATGCTCAACTGAGGGCTTTACCTCACTCCACGCCTCTTGTGGTGTGACATTCTTTACTGCCAATGTCGGGCACCTATTCAGAACATAGAAAGTCCAACTCACAGCCTTCGGCCAAAAAGTTTTCAGAATTTTCTTATCAGACAGCATGGAACGAACCATATTCATCACGATTCGATTTTTCCTCTCAGCTACGCCGTTTTGTTGTGGTGTATATGCAATGGTTAATTGTCTCTTGATTCCACTTCGTTTGCAAAAATCATTGAAGTCATTTGAAGTGAATTCACCCCCTCTATTTGTCTGTAAGCACTTGACAAACACCCCTTTCTCTTTCTCCACCATTTTTATGAAAAACTTGAAGCAATTCAGTGCCTCACATTTTGCTGTTAACAGATAAAACCCATGATTTACAACTATAATCATCAATAAAACATAATGTGTACCTCTTGCCACTATTGGATATAGGAGAAATAGGTTCGCAAATGTCTGCATGAATGAGCTCCAATGGTTGACTTGCTCTCCACATACTTCTCTTTGGTATATTATCTCGGTGCTGTTTGCCATTCATGCAATCCGTGCATGTTGTGTCTGAAGCTTGAAACTGAGGAAGTCCACGAACCATTTTCTTGTTTTGCAAGGTTCTCAAACCTTTGTAACTCAAGTGCCCATATCGTCGATGCCAAAGGTAAGAGAGATCTTGAGAGCTTGTATGAAGACATCTTTTTGGCTGAGCATTTGTAGGGCCTGGAGTTTGAGCTAGCAGTATAAACATTCTGTTTGCACTCATCACATTCTGAATAATCAAGCCCTTCGTTGGATGATACACTTTACAAACTCCCTCTTTAATCAATATTGCCAAGCCTCTTTCTTGAAGTTGTCCTATGCTCAAGAGATTATTTTTAAGCTCTGGAACATAGTACACTTCATGTACAACATGGTTAACTCCATTCAATAGCAGCTTCACGTTTCCCTTTCCAACCACATTAATTCATCCTACTATTATTTCCCAAGTTAACTGAGTGTAGAAAGCTCTCATCTAGATTGGTGAACATACCTCGATTTCCACACATATGATTGGAACACCCCGAGTCAAGGAACCATGCATCATTCCGTTTCACCTCATGGGATTCAACATATGACATCAAAAGCATTTCATCCTCTTCATTTACTTCTGTGTAATTGGCCTCCTTGTCCCAATTTGGAAACTCATACCGAAAATGTCCAAGATTGTGACACTTGAAGCATTCCACCTCAGCTCTGTTGAATGACCGACCTCCTCTTCCACGACCTCTTCCTCTGTAACTGTTTCTTCCACGACCTCTACCTCCAACTCTATCATCAGTTGTCACCTTCAGAGCTTGCTCAACGCCACTGCTCCTGTGAGACTTTTGCTCATGCACAATGAGAGAGCTTTGAAGCTCATCAATGGTGAGTGCATCCATGTCCCTAGATTCCTCAATCGAACAAACTATATAGTTAAATTTGTCGGTGAGGGATCTAAGAATCTTCTCACAAATCGTAACATCAGTCATAGTTTCCCCATACACTCTCATCTTGTTTGCGACTGACATGACTCTAGCAAGATAATCAGTAATTGTTTCACCAACCTTCATTTCGAGAGTCTCAAAGTCTCTTCTTAGTGCTTGAAGAGTCAGCGCTTCACTCTAGCATTGCCTTCATATTTCTTTTTCATGGACTCCCAGATTTTTTGTGATGTATCCTTCTCCAAGATCGTCTCCAGAATAGTTCTATCTATTGCTTGGAAAAGATAGTTCTTGGCCTTGAGGTCCTTTAGCTTCAATGCTTCTAACTCTTTCTGCTGCCCTTCTGATAGAGGTCGTGCTCCTGTCTCCGGCTCTTCATAACCGTTTTCAATTAGACTCCAATACTCTTTGCTTCGAAGAAAATTTTCCATAAGCATGCTCCAATGGTCATAATGACCATCAAAACGTGGAATGGATGGTTGCACAAAATTTCCTTCGGTGGTCATCTTCTCTCTCTCTCTCTCTCTCTCTCTCTCTGTGTTTGGAAATCACTCAAAAAGCTGCGGCTTCTTTTTCTCAGGCCCAGTGGTGGCTCTGATACCAATTTGAAGAGAATAAGAACAAGAAAGCAAAGAACTGGATTGAATAATCTATATTGAACAGCAATCTTTGGCTATTATATAGCCTTACATGAACTAACAAACAGCTGAAATACAGCCCACGATTCACACTAACAAACAGCTGAAATACAGCCCACGATTCACACTAACAAACAGAAACGTGGTATCGTGCATAAGGAAAGAGTCAATACAGTAGAACAAGTCTCCCTAAATAATAGGGACTTATTGAAACAGAAAACAAACCTAAATATCTAAGAATCCTATAGTAATAAGGACTTCCAAACCTGTCACACTCTTCATGTAGTTCACTTTTTAAGTATTTGTGTGTACGAGCATTTTATTGTATAAGTTGTGTTTGGATATAATTAATGTAACTAATGTTTGAGATTTGGATAGAATGCAACAAATTAAAATCAATTAGTCTATATGGACCGAATGATCGGCCGAATTCGGGACCGATCCCACATGGACGTCCACCTAGCGCTGAGGTGGACAAGTGGGCGTTAACTTTTGAGATGCCCGCCCTCTTTTTCAATATACCGCCTGAAATCGAGATTCCTCATTTGCAGCGCCCTAGAGAGGAGTTTGCTCATCTCTCTCAGCCCATCGCTCATCTCTCTCTCGTGCGCGCGCGATTCTCCCTCCCCATCAGCAGCTCTCTCTCTCGCTTGATTCTCCTCCCTCCCTTCCCATCACTGCGCCTCCCTCCCCATCGCAGCAGTAGCATCACCTATCTCTCTCTCGCGCTCGGATTCCTCCCCATCGCAGAACCTCCCTCTCGGATTTGGTACCTCATCGCAGCAGCATCCACGCCTCCACAATTCAGGTTAGGGGTTTTTTTCGAATCAGGCAGAAGATCTCAAGTTTGTCGCAAACCAATGCAGACGTCTTCACAGTAAGAAGCTGCAGCACACATTCAGGTTCTGCTCCCATCAATGGAGAACGTGGGCGGCTTGCTTCATTCAGGCAAGTTGGCGTCGATACAAGAGAAGGAAGATCAAGGCAAAGGACAAAAGGCTGCAGGAGTCACTCTCTTTTGATTTGGATGAGCATGTAGTGATTGGAATAGAGCAAGAGGACGAGGACATGGAGTCTCCCTTGGAAAATTCTTCTCTGGCTAAACAGAATCTTGGGGTGAAGATAATGTTATCAATATTTGCGGCCAACAGAAAAAGAAGTCAGATTGTTTGGGGAAGCTGATTCTGTATATTTTGTATGTACTGTCTGTTATCTTCCAAATTTCTATTAGGATTCAGGTTGGAAGTTTGCATGATCTTGACGGTTACTGTGACTGGTGAATAGTTTGCTGTGACTGTTGGAAAAGTGTTAAAATATTAAAAATATTCTTTCTCACGATGTTTATTGCAAGCTCTTTCCAGGTTGGTTCTCTCTTTTCACTTAAAAGTGTTATGTTAATGCTATTATTTTGGTTCTTCAATCTGATTGGGTTTGTGGGTTTCTATATTTTTTATTTCAGGCTCTGGCCAATTTCTCATTGAAGAAGGCAGAGAAGAAAGAAGGTATAAGCCAAATGTCAATTTCGAAGCTCTCCAAGGAGAAGAAGAAAGAGAGTGAAAAGTCACCCCAAGTGCAGATTAGGAAGATGATACAGAGCCCATTGTGTTTTGCACCGAATTTGACGGGCTGCACTCCTTCGAGACTCTTGTTTCTCATTCATAAATCACCTTGTATTTTCGATTTTCTTTTATTAATCCATATCTTGATTGGGCAAGAAGAATGTAACATTTGAAAGTTTCTTCCATAATTTGTTCAATTGAATTCGGCAAAGTTTGTTTGTGGAAGTTTGAGTCAGTTCATGTGAAAGTGAAATCTGATTTAGCACAGTGGTTAATACTTGTGAGAGGTATGGTGGTGTTGGAGGCTTGAGTGCTCATTGCCCAATCTGAACGTTTTTCCATTTTCGAACATTCCAGTTTTTTAGTCCATACATTTCATCATGGAGAATTATGTTGTTGCACAAGTTCCATTTGATCAAAAAATGGGAATTCAAGAGAATTTCTCTTTGGTGTATTACCATTAAAATTTAGGAGAATCTTCCTTCTCATCCATTTTCATGAGAGAAGTATACAACAATTGTTCATTTCCTTAAATCAACAATGTCAAGGTCATGTGAAATTTGGTTCAGTAATGTTACTTTGTTGGTTGACATGTTGGAAAAGTGTACGTGTTGAATACATCGCAAACGTCATTGTATCAAGTCGAAAAATAGAAGATTTTAAGTTCATAATAAGGACTTTGAAAGTCCCAAATCTCATCGAAAAAATCCCTCGGGAAGTGGGTTAACCAGTGCCTCAAACATGGGTACTCAGCAAGCTCGCAGCAGGTTTTTCCATCACTTTGTTGGAAAAGTGCGCATGTTGAAAACATCGCAAACGTCATTGTATCAAGTTGGAAAATAGCAGATTTTAAGTTCATAATATAGACTTTGAAAGCCCCAGATTTCATCAAAGAAATCTCTCGGAAAGTGGGTTAACCAGTGCCCCAAACAGGGGTACTTAGCAAGCTCGCAGCAGGTTTTTCCATCACTTTGTTGGAAAAGTGCGCGTGTTGAAAACCTCACAAACGTCATTGGATCGAGTTGGAAAATAGCAAATTTTAAGTTCATAATATGGACTTTGAAAGCTCCAAATTTCATTAAAATATCCCTCGGAAAGTGGGTTAACCAATGCCCCAAACAGGGGTACTCAGCAAGGTCGCAGTAGGTTTTTCTATCACTTTGTTGGAAAAGTGCACGTGTTGAAAACATCGCAAACGTCATTGTATCAAGTTGAAAAATAGCAGATTTCAAATTCATAATATGGACTTTGAAAGCCCCAAATTTCATCGAAAAAATACATCAGGAAGTGGGTTAACCAGTGCCCCAAACAGGGGTACTCAGGAAGCTCGAAGCAGATTTGAATTGTGTATTAATTAGGATCAAACAACCTTTGAGAACCTTACCCCCAATCAACAGAAATGCATTGTTTCCAGTGACCCAATATTTCTCAATGTACATACACCATTCCAGGAGTTTCAATCATTTTCTACTCTTTCTATCTTTAGTTGAATCTTCAACAGGAATCAATGAGAATACCTGCCTTTGGGCCTATTTAGACAAAATCTCACAAGATTCAATATGCCAAATAAAGCATACTCGTTCAGGTGCTCTAAAGCTGAGACGACAAAATGAAATATACAGGAACCAAATTCCAATAACAGGCATCAACTCCATTAACATGAAGTCAATCAAATTCCAATATTTGAAACTGCCAGCCACTCTCTATCATTCATATATTAAAAATGAATTTGTATCAACTTCAAATCATTAATTACAAACACACTTGTAACATAACTAGTAGCAAATAACAATAGTACACAAGAAGGTGCAGAACACGGCATTTGCCAAGGCAACATGCAAATCAATTTTTGATACCTTATTATAGTCAATTACAACATCAACTTCAATTACAACATCACCATTTCCACAAGTTTCTTCCATTTTCTCTTGTAAGTCTGAGTTCCAACTTTATCACTTTAAGTAATCTCTCTTTGTTTTCCTTTTCTCAGTCAACATTTATAAAATGGATATCAAAGGCTCTTAGAGTGATTTCCCTTTTTTGTGAGAAGAGTACTTGGACTACTACTCTCCAAGAGGCTTTAGTTTTGCGCCACATGCATGTGTGCATCAATAAAGAGTTTCCCAGTGTTCACTACCATGCATGGTCTCTTCCTTTTATTGCTCTGAGAGAGTAGGATGGGTCTGAAAAAAGAAATGAAAGAAATTTGAATAAGATACAACAATCATTCCACGGAAAGAAATTGCAAGCAATTCCTCCCAACTAGCTTCATCACAGATACCATGAAGCATAATTACAATTCAATCACATCTTCTTAACTCTTAACTTCAATCAACTCCCAAAACCAAATGATGGCACATTGCTTCACTTCAACAATAAAAAGCTTTTTCCAAGGACAACTTAATTAAAGACAAGGATGTGCTGCAATTGGCAACCCGAAAGTAATAACCATGTTCGGTAATTTAATCTATCACACAATGCAATGCAGATTTTCACAAGAAAGATCAAAATAACAAAAGTCTATTTCAAAGAAGCTCATGGGAACAAATAGTCCAAACAGAAGAAAAAAATGAAGTAGGTGCATATGATGTAGAAATGAACAATAATCACATGTTTTCAAATCTGAGGATTTTCTGAGTGGCATGTCCTTGTGCATAGTTGAGAGAGATACAGAGAGGCCATTGGCTTTGCTCAGCTAGTTAGGACAATGTATAGTCTGTGGGGGGTGCGTGAGTTGGACTCTATTGTCAAACAGGAAAAGACAGCCTATTTCATCAAACACCTTGTCTACAATATTCAACCTGCTTTCGAAAACCCTCTGCAAAATTCAGCAAAACCCAGATTGCAGATGTCTGTTTATTTGCTACTAATTTCAAGAAAAAAAAATAGCTTTAGGTAAATTTTAAGACTGTAATCAGCCTAAAACATATTTGCACAAAGCGGGCAAATATGTCTCTAACACATCGGATTTTACATAACTCTCTATTCTCTAACACATCGGATTTTACATAACTCTCTAACACATACAGTCATCATTGATTTCTAAGATGGGTTTCACCTGTAATCATGGCATAAAATCAGCCATGGCAGAACCAGCAGCTATCAGTGATAATTTACATTAACAGTAACTCCACAGCTACTCATGCTCGGTAGAGAAGTTGGACTCTTCCGGCCTCAGAGCCCTTCTCTTTCTATTGGCCGCAAACGTTGATAACATTATCTTCACCACAAGATTCTGTTTAGCCAGAGAAGAATTTTCCAAGGGAGACTCCATGTCCTCGTCCTCTTGCTCTGTTCCAATCACTACATGCTCATCCAAATCAAAGAGAGTGACTCCTACAGCCTTTTGTCCTTCGCCTTGATCTTCCTTATCCTGTATCGACGCCTACCTGCCTGAATGAAACAAGCCGCCCACGTTCTCCATTGATGGGAGTAGAACCTGAATGTGCGCTGCAGCTTCTTACTGTGAAGACGTCTGAATTGGTTTGCGACAAACTTGAGATCTTCTGCCTGATTCGAAAAAACCCCTAACCTGAATTGTGGAGGCATGGATGCTGCTGCGATGAGGTACCAAATCCGAGAGGGAGGTTCTGCGATGGGGAGGAATCCGAGCGCGAGAGAGAGATAGGTGATGATGCTGCTGCGATGGGCTGAGAGAGATGAGCAAACTCCTCTCTAGGGCGCTGCAAATGAGGAATCTCGATTTCAGGTGGTATATTAAAAAGGGGCATTCGGCGACAGGTCCCTGAACATGTCACTTTATTGCCTTAGGTCCACAAAAAAAAGTCATGCGGCCAAAGGTCCCTCTCACACTTATTCATACCTGAAATGACCAATTTGCCCCTATCTTTAAGTAATCCAAACCGTTACACACTTGCGTCAGCCGTTTGTTCCTTCCTGGCACGCGTCCCGAGAGAAGAAGGAAACAGCAGCACGTGGGTTAGTCTTCCTCTTTGTCCTGATGACGCGCGGAACTCGAGATGTGATGAGAAAAATACAAAAGAAAACAACACGTGTTCTCTTTGGTGCGTTTCCTGCTGGCGTGCGGAACTCGAGGCAACACAAAGAAGTAAATGGGAAGACTTCTCCCTTACTGATGACGTACTCACGATTTATGTGCCCAACAAGAAAACGCCAGTCATCCTCTTCCTTCCAACGAGTTGCAGAAAGCAAAAACGAAGGGCCATCTGCCCTACGAAAGTCTTCGATCTACTCCGATCTAAATCGTGACTTCGTGATCCAAATCGTCGAAACGCACGGTACCAAGCTCTGATACCAAGTGGTATTCGTTCCAAGTGAGAGATTGCAGAATAGAGAGCAAGGATTGGTGAGGGAGAGGAGATAGAAGAGCTTAGTTGCAGGTTTTACTGAAAATGAAATTATTCTGAGTTTTTGTATAGTTTATCTGAGTTTTTGACAAATTTATCTGAATTTTTGTGAAATTTATCTGAGTTCTGTTAAGATAAATTTATTTCAGAACTCAGATAAATTTGACAGAAATTCAGATAAATTTCACAGAACTCAGATAATTTTGCCTGAAACTCAGATAAATTTGACAGAAACTCAGATAAATTTCACAGAAAATCAGATAAATTTGACAAAAAATCAACCTGACCTGACCCGAACTGACACAAAACTCCAACTTCTGTAGCATAGGTGATGAATTGAGTTTATAAAACAATCAGGGCATTTTCCTAATTTCTATAAACTCAAGGGCAAGGTGAACAACTAAATCTCCAGTCACATCTTAAAATCACAAATGCGAATCCCACTCAAAAAACAGTGGTTCGCACTAATACCCACTGCCAAAGCTTTGACCTTTCAAACAAAACATGACTAATCTCAATTATACCTAACCAAACCACCCCCTCTTCTGGTCATTGAATCCTCTTCATTTTCTTATTTCTATATATAAGACCACCACAGAGGAGACAGAAGAGAGAAGAGTAGGGATAGCAGGAAAATTTTGGCCCAGTTTAGCAATAGACCCGATGTCCCACGCCTCAAGCTTTCTCCTCCCTTCCATTCCACCCAACTCCTGCCCTGCTCTAACGTACGCCCTGGTTGTCCTCAACCAACCCCTCCCTCGCTTCACTCCTCTCCTATGGAATCACGGTATCTCCATCCCTTTCCTTTCCTTCTCTTCTACCGTTTTTTTTTTTTTTAATGTCTAACCCTCCACGTGGCGCTAGATCCGGGCTGTTTACGTGAAAAGCAATCCGAGGCTACATAATCGTGACACGTTGCAGGTTGAGGACCACTTCATTCCATGATGCGTCGTTACAGGGGTATTTTAGTCTTGAAAAATGAAAACATGTGTGCAGAGGGACCTAAGGCTGGAAAAAGTCTAGCTGAGTGGACCAGAGACCTTATAAAGTTTTTCCTTGTACTGGAGGCTGAAAACATAGACTTATAGGGACCTTTCGCTAATTTTGTCTATTAAAAAAGAGGGTGGGCTTCTTAAAAGTTGATCGCCCACTTGTCCACCTCAGCGCCAGGTGGACGTCCACGTGGGATCGGTCCCGAATTCGGGCTGATCATTCGGTCCATATAGACTAATTGAATTAAAATTCCTTAGACGAGCGGGTTGTAAACTTGATGCAGAGCCCCAACTAAAATTAGTATAAAATAGGAGGGAAACAATTCCTTCTAAAGTCTTGTATTCTACTGAAGTCAACATTAAATGCAACTGAGATGGGAGTGTGGGACTCACCTTTTTTTTTCACTCTGATGGTCACATAAAGGATGATGAAGTGATTCAATCACCATGTGATGGGCCCAATTCTAACCATGTGATGGGATCACAGTGGAACATCAAATAATTGAATCTAAATGGGACCTACTTACTATGAGAATCAAAGTGAGGTGACGTTTGGGGCCGGTTTGCATGGCCTGGGGCAGGCCTGGCTGAGGCATACCAAGGCGTGGCCTACCTTCAAAAACACAGGTGCAAATCTAGCCCTAGACCAACATGTGCCTTAAATGCCTGTCTCAATCTCAAGCCTGACACGCCGTACACATGTTAGACCTAAGCCTGACATTTAAGTAATCAATTCACTTGGGCCGGGCTGAGTTTTCTATCACTCATTTGGCTTTCTAATAATTTGTTTAGGAGAGAATTCAGTCACCAAACTAATTGGACCAGGCTAGGTCAGGCTTCATGCTTCAATAACTTAATCCAAGCCCAACCCATATATTATAGAAATAATATATTAAACGGGTCAAAGATTTATATCCAAGCCCAACCCAATGACTAAAACCCAAGGCCGAAGTCCTGCCCAAAACGTTCTGCGTGCGGATTGGGCTCGGGCTGGGTTGGCCCTTGAGCACCCTTAGGTGACATAGTGGAAAAAGCCATGGTGAGGCCCTCCATTGATAAAGTGGGGCCACCCAAGGATGAAAAACATGGTGATTGCACCCCACCCATGAATGAGAACAAGATTAGATCAATGCTGAGTGACTGATGAATTTATAGTGGCTTCCACATAAATGTGGTAATCAAAGTAGGGCCCCTATTGATAGACCCCACAATTGACCCAACCTATATACTGATGGAAAACATTGTGGCATGAACAGAAATCACGGAACACCTTTGTGCCCAAATCACCACAACACAATGGCACCTTCATATTGATAGAAGGAAGGTGTGATAAAACTGATGACAGTAATTGACGCACCGCACCTAGATGATGACAATCACATTGGGTCCATACTTAAAATTAAAGCAGGGGCCCCACCAAAATCTTGAAATGTATGGCTCAACTCATTTTTGAAAAATAATCCTACTGGCATTCCTAATGACATAGTGGCCCTACTTAGTGAAATAATGTGAGCCAATGACAAACTCTGCAAACAATCCAATGTGAGCAATGCTCGGTAAGCTCTCTAGTGGATTCCGCTCGTTACATGATAATACTCTCTTAAGTTAGAATTTTCAGATCTTAAGAAACTTTCCGAGTTGAAATCTTCAATAAAACAAATTGGAGAAAGATCTTTTATTTCTGAAATTTATCTAGATTAATCAAAATAAAAATTAAGAAACTAATTCTAAAGTTAGAAAGTCAGTAAAATTACGAATGCAATGTATACCATGAGATGCTGAAATATTTGAAGTTTGAAAAAATACATGAATTCGTCTATCCTAATATAACTTAAAATTAAGTTTAATGGCTGGAATTAAAACTAGAATGATGTATGAATAAAAATTAAAATAAACGGAAGCGAGAAACGATTTAAAATGAATGAGATTTAAAAACAGAAACTGTGCAGCAATTGTACACACAGGTAGGTCCGACTAGCCATGTTTGAGCCACTGGTTCACCATCTTGCCAAAAGAAATTTTGCTTGAAATTCCGGGGTTTGAATGTAAAATGATCAAACTTTAATTTCTCCAAGTTTTATTAAAAAAATAATATTTTTTTATCAGGCTTCTAGTCGCAAATGTTTTACTCAGAATCTGTCATTAAATTTCTGCAACAATGTGCGGAATTGTGCACTTTTATGTTGGGATCCGAATTTTAACAAAGTGTTTGGCCAAAATTCTTCATGCAAATCACTAATTCTTTTTTATCCTTTCAAGTCACGACTCTGATCCCAAATTTGACTTAAGTTAATCACAATCAAAATCATTAATGATAAGTGATTCTTCAATCGAATCTCTGCCAATACATATATCATATGGTCGTCCCAAACACAACCATCATAACTGATTTTTTTTCTTTTGAATTCAATTTTCAAAATTCAAATAACCAGCTACTTAAACATGTCAAACCTCAACCAATATTAATATACATCCAATGCTAACTAGTTCCAACCATAAACTATGTGAAAATAAACATAAAATTGATTTGAGCATAAAAATAAACAAAATTTCAGGAATTTAAATGTGTGGTAATGGCAAAGAAAAGTAAATGTGTGGTTTTAATAGAAATCTAAATGTGTGGAAGTGTATTCTTCTCTTTCAAAATTCATTTCTAAGCGGGTTCATAATTTGAATAATGTTCTTAGGGCCTTTGGGTCGTCGATTCAAACACCAACAAGAAAGGAAACATAAAACAAACACCAATCACCCAAGGACAAGAAAAAAAAGTTTAAAAGAGTAAGAAGCACTTGTACTAATATATGATTTTTTTTATATAAAAAAATGCATTAAAATAATTAACAATCACATACTAGGATGAAAGGACCCTTCTTGTTGGAGCTTCAAGTTGGAGAGAGAGCCTTCTTGAAGAGAGAGAGAGAGCCTTAGAGAGAGAGAGAGAGAGAGAGTATGTGGAGAAGAGAGAGATGGAGAAAGTGGATGAGAATTGCCAGAGGGTGGTGTCCCCTTTCATGGAGAGAAGTGCATGCCCAAGCCTCCCTTAAATAGGATTTGGGTGACCCTAATTCTTTTTTGGGGGCTTCGGCCGGAGGTCGCTCAAAGTATGACTTTGTTGCAAACAGTTCACAAAAAAAAGTTACAGAGCCAAATGTCCCTCCCACACTTTTTCATACATGAAATGTCTAATTTACCCTTTCTTTAAATCATAACTCATGATTGGTGGGATAACCCATTAATAATGGCCAACTAACATTTAATTGCCCACGATTAATGGATTCCTCAGATTTTCAAATAAATTCTAAAAACACACAAATAAATTTCAAAGTAAAGAAAATAAACTTTAAAAAATGAAATAATTTCAAAAAATGCAATAAGTTAAAAAAAAGCAATATATAATCAAATAACACAAATAAATTTAAAAATATGCAAATAAGTTTTAAAATATCCAAATAAACTTCAGAAAATATAAATAAATCCCAAAAGACTCAAATAAATCTCAAAAGATCCAAAAAAAAATTTTAAAAAATGCAAATAAATTTAAAATAACGAAAATAAATTTTAAAAAATGCAATAATTTTAAAAAATGTAATAAATTTGAAAAGATACAAATAAATTTCAAAAGACGCAAATAAATTTAAAAAACACATATAGCTTTAAAAAAATGTAAGTAAATTTTCTAAAAAACTCAGATAAATTTTGAAAAAAACTCAGATAAATTTACCAAAATCATAAAGAATTATGACAGAAAATAGATAAATTTGAACAACACTCAGATAAATTTGAAAAAAAAACTTGGATAAATTTGAACAAAACTCAGATAAATTTACTAAAAACTCAGATAAATTCTGAAAAAAACTCAGATAAATTTACCAAAAATAAAAAGAAATACGCATAAAATAGATAAATTTGAATAACACTCAGATAAATTTGAATAAAACTCAGATAAATTTGACAAAAACTCAGATAAAGTTCAAAAAATACAAATAAATTTGCTAGAAATTCAAGTATTTTTGCCAAAAACTCAGATGGATTTGCCCTGCTGCTGTTGCGCCACCACCTGACTCGAGGAAGAAGGAAGGCAGTCGGGTTGCAATCTTCACCTCCGATTACAGAAGCCAGAGAAACTCAGATAAATTTGACAAAAACTTAGATAAATTTCACAAAAACTCAGGTAAAGTTCCTAAAAAGTCATATAGATTTGTCAAAAACGATATAACAGCTCTACTGCCTTCCTTCTCTAACGGTGCTACAATGCAGGAAGACAGCCTTGCTGCCTTGCTCTTTTCTCCGACGATGGCGCGACTCCGGGGTGGCAGTAATAGCGACGGATCTGGGCTATTGGCTGGGCTTTCGTAGTAGGTCGGTCAAAACCAACCCGAACAAACCCAACCTGGCATGGCCGAAGATCTTCTTCTTTCTTCCGGTTTCTGTAACCAGAAACGGACAACAGCAAGCCTATTGCCTTCTTCCTCGATTCTATCGATGGCACAACGCGGCGTCCGGTGGCGACCCCCCTTCTCCGGTGAGACACAGGAACAGCGGTGGCGCAGGAAATCTGGTGATGGTGGAGAAGATCGTCTTCTTCTTCGCTTCGTGTTCTGTAAGTTTGAAACAGAACCTGGGCAAGGTTGCAGCGGCCTTCTTTTTCCTCTCCGGCTACGACGTGTGGGCTAAGGAAGCAGCAGCGTTTTATATGTTACTTCTCCGGCTTAGGCGAACCGGTGAATTGCAGGCTCTGTAAATTAGAACCAAGCGGCCCTGTGCGCAGCGATGGCGGTGCGGGGATTCTCCTTTTCAGGCAACGTGCAGTGAACAGCGGGCATATTCTCTGGCGAAGATCTGTGATTCTGCAACCAGAATCAAACCCAGCCTCTTTTCTTCTCCAATTCCGATTCCCTCTGCAACTTCGGATTTCTGCCATATTCCGATCAGTGTGGCCCACTCGAGATCAAAGAAAACCCCAATCTCGTCCTCCGAAAAAAAACCGATCAAGAGGATTTAGGAAGGAGGGAGGAAGGAAGATTTGCCATCTGTCGAGTATAAAGAGGATTTAGGAAGGAGGGGAGATTTAAAATTTGAAAATTCAAAATTTTTTGCCTAAAATGGTTGAAAGGGTAATTTAGTCTTGAAAAATGAGATCATGTGGATTGAGGGACCTAAGGCTGCAAAAAGTCTAGCTGAGTAGACCAGAGGCCTTAATAAGTTTTTGCTTGGACTGGAGGCTGGATACAATCCACTTGGGGGACCTTTCGCTAATTTTCTCTTCTTTTTTCATAGATCCTCTTTTGTAGCCATGCAACCACTATCTATGATAACACATCTCTTAAATTTGGCAAAACTTTATCTTCCATTCTTGTAAATATCTCTTGTTGACTTGGAATTTTGAGAGAGATTTTTGAGATAAGATTTTCATAATCTTGAAGAGAAAACTCATCCCAAATATTCCAAGAAATGGGACCTCCTACACACATGCAAATCTTTCCATCTTTTGCATTTATTCCACATGTGCATGAGATTGTTTTCCTTGACTTGCCTTTTCACAAAACTTATTCATTTGCTTCAATCCTTAATTGTGGAAAAAAAGAAAAAAAGAAGAAGCAATATTTGATGTAAAATAATAATTTTGATATAAAAGGTTAGAAATGCATGATAGTGGGGCAATCCCTCATGAAATGACAGTGGAAATGCACATCATTCTTTATGATCTTATGTGAATGAACTAATGATGATGAAAATTTGATTTATTTCATGAGAAAAGTATTTTTCACAAAACTTTCCAAAAATACAGTTCTAAAAATAGCAGGTTTAGGATTTTATGGAAAAATTATGAATTTTGTGAGAGATACGCATGAAAACGCTACAATGATTCCAAAATGCATAAGATCATGATTTAACACTAAATGAGGCTCTTTTGAATGCTTTGAGAGAGACCTGGAGAGTGTAGAGAGAGTGAGTGAGTTGTATAATTTTGGCGAGAAATGAGAATGAGAGGGTGAGAACAATTATATATTTTGTAAAATTCAAAAGGACACAAAATGCCCCTTATATGACCGTTTTATGGTTGTGGGGGGGGGGGGGGGGGGGGGTGTAAAATGCTATATTTTCAAAAAAGTTATCATTTTTTATGGGACGTGTCATGCCGGCCCATGAAGCACGTACAATGGACACGGGCCGGGCCGCGCTCAACCAGACTGCCAGTGCAAAGCACCTCAGACCAGCACGGGCCATGTCATTGACCGGGCCGAGCCATGGGCCGTTGACTCTCATGGTGGGCCGTGTCGTGCCGAACCAGCCTGACCCATTTGACATCTCTAAATAAAATTGTTGATGTGATGTAAATGCCCCCTTCCACCCCACTTTTTTACGACACAGCATATTTAGTACTCTCTACCCTCTCCTCTTTTGTTTACTCTTGATTTGCCCTTTTTATTTTACTTCACCCATCTCATGCAAACAAACATGTGTAAAAGTTCACAATGGAACCCAACTATTGAATAATGGAGCCACTAAAATTTATGAGCACCCTCTTGCATGGGATATCTCTAAATTTAACTCTACAAGGAATTGAGCCCACCATTACATTGGTCATTTGATGAATAATATTATTAATACAATCTTACATATGTTGATCGTATTAATTAACCATGTAAATCATCGTTTGCTCAATCTTAATGTGGGTGATAAGTCCTTAAAAATGCATATTTTTTTACACAATTTAGACCATTTTAAGGACCTTTGATGGTTTGAGAAGAGAGATAGTTAGCAAATTCCTCAATGACACGCATCGCAGCTGGTCCATTCAAAAATTCCATGTAAGGAGAGAAGGTGCTGATGATGATTTTTAACCGTGATGGCAAAATACAACAATGAAAAAAAAAGTTATTTTGAAATAGTGTTATGTCAGAGTAAAGATAAGGCAAATTCATATAATTCTCTGTATATGAAAAGAACCATTGCAACATACTTGTGAATGTATTTCTTTTGATCAATGATTGTAAAGGAAACAACTTTGAAAATGTAATTGTCAAATTTGTGAATGGATGAATGAATCAAATTAGGAATGAATGTTTATCAAAAAATCTTGTGGACGTATTTGTACATGAACACTCTGCAATGATTATATCTGCCTCCTGATATAATTTTAGCTGAATCTCTTGAAAAATTTATTTGATTTCTACAGAATATTATCTGATTTTTCATAAATTTATCTGAGATCTGATACAAATTATCTGAGTTCAAAAGCAATTTATCTTAGTTCTAAATGAAATTATCTGAGTTCTGAAGCAAATTATCTGAGTTCAGAAGCAATTTATCTGATTTTAAATAAATTTATCTAAGTTCTGAAACAAATTATCTGAGTTCAAGAATAAATTATCTGAATTCTGAAACAAATTCTCTAAGTTCAAAAGCAATTTATCTGAGATATAAAGCAATTTATCTGAGTTCTCAAACAAATTATCTGAGTTCTGGTACATATTTAATCTCACTTCTAATACATTTTTATTATCAATTTTTGAAAACACATTTTACATGATATAAAGATATTTGTAAGTGATTACTTATACAAGAAACAACACATTAAACTGTAGTAAAAGGTCTGTCAATTTGACTTTTTATTCACTAATCAGAATTCATATCGTATCTTATATACATGCTAAAGAATGGACAAATATTATACAGAAACTTAAGTCAAAGTCTAATTCAAAGATTTGTCAAATAATAGGCTCCTTACAAGACTTCTTATTGTGACTGCCAAACCGACCACAACGCCCACATTTTATCCACCGTGTGTTCTCCCCTCTTGACAATATTCTTTTTTTTTTTTTGCCTGCCAGCTGGGCGTTTAACCAGAGATGGGAGAATAAAAGCTCCAGCAACTGTTGCCTCCGGCATCCCCACAGTTGGAATTGGGAATATCTGCTCGTCATATGAAGCCCTATATGAATCAGTGTGAAAATAATGACCCACATAAAAATTCAGGTCCTTTTCACTCTTTTGAATCGCAGCACAAGCATGGGCGCAAGGAAAGCCATTGATCTGCCACTGATAACAGGAACATATATGATTAAAAATGTCGACGGTTACTGACGGGTAAGAGTGAACATTGTAAACAATTTCACTAGAACGCCAGACAGTCCACGTTCGTCCAAGCTAGATCAAAGCATCCAACCTCTTATCCATATCCGGGCAAATGATTAACTTTCATCTGCTGGAAACTTCCCTCCTAGTAGCCATCTACTCCATTATTTGAACCATTGTTGTGTCCACCATCTTTGTAATTGGAAGATGGCGAGCTTCTCTAATCATGGAGTTTAAAGATTCGGCTGCATTCGAACACATCTCACCATACCGCTGACCCTTAAAGTAGGTATTGCTCCATCTTTCATGATGCAATCCAGAAAAAAATCTGTCTACGTTGCTGCCACCTTCATGCCTCAACGCCTGCAACTTAGCATGGAATGCAGCTATGGTCGGGGCATATGCACATTCCCGAAGTATCATAATCATTCTCTCTCTAAATTCGTTAGTGTATCCACCTGACAACTTGACCCTCAGATTTGCCTTCAAGTGTTGGAGGCAAAACGTATGATGAGCATAGTGAAAAACGCTTGAAATACCCTCTATCAGACGTGGATTTCTATCAGAAATAAAAGTAATAATGCGATCTGAAACCAGTACTTTCCTTAAATTCTGCAAAAACCATTTCCAATTGTCCTCCGTCTCTGAGTCCACAACAGTAAAAGCAAGAGGAAACAAACCTGTGTCATAAATAAATAAAGTTTTATACTCCAAGTAATAAATAAAAAAAAAAAAGAAATGGTAATCCTTAATAAAAAATAGTCAAAAATATAAGAATCGAAAGCAAGTGGCCTTACCTTGATTTCCATTCTTCCCTGTTGCTGCCAACAAATTTCCTATGTATCTCCTTTTCAAAAAAGTACCATCCAAAAATAACAAAGGACGGACATGATTAAAACCAGCAATTGAAGCATAGAATGAAACGAACAGCCGCCTAAAGCACATAGTTGATTGGTTATAATCTATCACAAAAAGGCTTCCTGGATTCACCTCCTCCGCCACCTTAATATACCAACGAAGATGATCAAAAGATAGCGACGAATCACCATACAACTTATTTCTAGCCCTTTCCACACCCCACCATGCATGATGGTATGTAATTGTAAGTCCATAATTCGCCTTAAAGTGGTGCACAACATCAATTGGTCTAGTGAACGGCTTCTCACGAATATGATCAATCATTAAATCAGCAACTGTCTCAGAGCTCATACGGCTATTCTTCGAAGTTCGGACTACTGCACCACACGTATGCTCATTATCTAATGTCCTGACACAAAAATGTCCAGTCGACTTCTCAGTCGATGCGTGAACACGCCATTTGCAACCCATCGAACGACTGCGATAGCATTCAGCTGTCACCCTCACTTTATCGTTTTTCACATATACAAACTCAAACTCAACCTCCATTGAATATCTACACAGAACACTTCTAAACTCCGCAACACCGCCCTCAAACCTCTGTCCCACTTCTTTAATACCACTTGACCAGTCTGAAGACAGCAAAATCTTCTCCTTGTGTGTGTAGAACTGTGGAAGTAGATATGTCTCCGTATCTGTGCCCTCATAACCCACTAATTGAATGACATCTTCAATGAAATCAACAATGTTTTCATCTTGATCATCATCCTCTGATTTCTGTATTTCTGGTACGAAAACATCCACTATTCTCCATCCCATTGAAGACGCCAACATTGATAAGCTCAACAAATCCGAGTCGCTGTCCAGCAAACACTTTGGGTGGCCAGGCAATGTGTAAGTCAGACAGACCATGTTTACTGCCAGCATCTTTCATTTGTTGCAAACTTGACGAATCAAATCATCATATCTCATGCCCCTACTAAAATGAATGACGGCAGTAAACATGTCATACTTACGGAGAAGCATTAACGGCTGTGCCTTCTTTAAATCTACAAAAATCAAGGGAGATCAAAAGTCATAAGCATCTTTAAAAGTGTGAAGAATGTAAAATACACCCATTTATCTAAATTTATCTGAATTATGTAGAAGTTTATCTGATTTATGAGCAAATTTATCTGAATTTTGTAGAAGTTTATCTGATTTCTGGACAAGTTTATCTGATTTCTGAATAAATTTATCTGAATTTCTATAAAATTTATCTAGATTTATTCATTAAAACTCAGATAAATTCGGTATAGAATTCAGATAAAATCTAAAGAACTCTGATAAATTCGATATCGAATTCAGATAATTTCTATAGAACTCAGATAATTTTGATACATAAATAAGACAATTTTATAAAAAAAACTCAAATAATTTTATAAATCAGATAAGTATCCTTAGAAAGATAGATAAATTTGATGCAAAAAGTCACATATATTCGATTACATGACTTCTTCAACATTGCAGCTCTGAACAGAATTTTAAACTGTTAAAGGATTTAATAAGAAACAAACTAACTAATTTGACATCTAGATACATCAGGCTTTATCTAATCTATATGAATCCAATCAAATATAAATGTTAATGAAAAACAAAACTATGAAAATCTAACTATAAAAGGTAACAAAAATAAATAACAAATCTGAACAAACAAATCAGAATCCTATATAATATAAATGACTGGTCAAATAAAAATGAAAATGAGTATAAAAAACGTATATCTACAATTTAAATAAGAAAGATTGCATACACTCTGCTATGAATATAAGACATTCCTTACCTCTGACCAAAGTTATCTCTGCAATCTGCTACGCATTAAAACTGAAATCTGGTTCACAGTGGATCTGCGAATTGCTTCAAAACGATGGATCTGCAATCTGCAATCTCTGAAATCTGCTCGAAGTGGATCTGCAATCTGCTTCAAAACGATGGAACTGCAATCTATTTACAAGTTGAAATAATCTTCCCAGAGGATTTACAATCTGATTCGAATCAGAACAGCAATCTGCTTCCAAAATGCTAGATCTGTAGTCTGCGACAAAAAGACGATGGATCTGCAATCTACTAGCAAGAAGATCTTTCTCTCAAAAGTTTTCCAGCGGGACTGCAGTTTGAAATTCGAAATACAAGATTTGCATGAATTACAAGGGCATATCAGTAACAGGCGATGAATTATGACCTAAATACGAGGCTACATAATCGTGACACGTTGCTGAAAAATCATTACAGGTTGAGGACCACTTCAATCCATGCTGCGTCAGTTACAAGGTATTTTAGTCCTAAAAAATGAAAACATGTGGGTTCAGGGACCTTTCGCTGCAAACAACCTAGCTGATTGGACCATAGGCCTTAAAAAGTATTTCCTTGGACTAGAGGCTGGAAACATTGACTTATAGGGACCTTTCGCTAATTTTACCAGCCCAATAACCCATGCTCAGCATGGTATCTCCGAGCACTGGAAAATAAATAATCACATATTAAAAAAATTTACCTCTTTCCATAGGGCAAGTTGAATAAATTAGAAATAGAGAAATTGGAACAAAAAGGATATAATTATGTAGGAACAACTGAAACATGAGTGGGTAGTTGTATGAGTAGCTACATAACTGTCAGTCAAAATTATAATCGAGAGTCAAAATTAGATCCAAAACCTTCCAGCTTAATATATTATAATTATGCTATAAGCATTAGAAAGCAACTCTTTCCTCAACCCAATGGAATTATTAATTACCATTATAGGTGGAGCATTGGGAAGATACTTTTTCTACTCCACATGTAGCATTAAATATAAGTTTTGACATTTACAAAAATGGTCTATGGGCCAGCATGGCCCAACTCGTGCCTCTGGGCTGTACTGGGCCAAGCCTCTGCCAACCTATGCACAACCCATTTTACATCTCTAGGGTGAACCATTATTAATTCCATTTCACTCATTTATTTTATATATTTTTAATCATGTGTTTTATAAGGGATGTAAATGGGTCAATTCTGATCTAGATCGCGAGTGAAATTGGAACCAAAACTGCTTCTTAGAGGTTCGATCTGATTCCGGAACCGATTTTGATAAGATTAGTGGAATCCAGTTCCAAAACCAGTTCAACTTAAATGACATGTATGGGTCCAGTTTCAGTTTTGGTCCATCTCTGGGTGGGTTGTTTCACCACTTGTTGTCTTCAAAGTAGGATACCTAAAAAGGAGTCATCTAAACAAAACCTTAAAAAAAAAAAAAGAAGGAAAGAGAAGTAACCTGGTAAAAGGGGAAGATTTTTCTTATTCTCATTCTTTCCTTATGCATTGTATGATTTGATTTTGAGGATACTTTCTTCTTATTTATTTATCTAGAAACCTTAATCCTTTTCCTTTGTTGTCTCTCCACTATTAGTGATTAGGTAGGAAGATAAAAGAATTTTTTGTATATACCCCCCTAAGGGATGTAGAATTTGTAAATAGGCTCCTGAGAATTTAATATTTATAAACAAGCCCTTGTCTTTTCTTTTTAGTACCTTTCACGTCCCCAAAATTAATATTTCTAACAAAAATGAGCAGCCACCATGAGATTTGTATTGGATTTTTATATAAATGATAGCTTTGCCCTTACATCCATCAAACAAAAATGAGTATATTTTTCTTTACAAATATATCATTATTTTATCTTAAGTCCCAATGGTTTCTCTCAATAACTCTCTCATGCACATGACTAGGGGTGGATCAAGGTACAAGGGCTTGGGGATTGAACTCCTCACCCATATCTGAGAAAAGTTTAAAATCCCCCCATCCCCCATTAGTTCTAGAAAATAATATGTTTTTTTTTTCACATCTGCTTGTTCCCCTAATGTTTCTTTTACGCTCCTATCATAATCATTTATTTTGAAACCCTCATCAGTCCAATGGTGGGTCATGTATGGATTGGATAAATCATACTCAGTTATAAGTACATGTTTTGATTGTCGTCACGATCAATTTGATTTAATGAAATGGGCCTTCTAAGAAAAAAAAAAACCAATTTATATAGGGCTATTCTCTCCCACTAAAGTGAAATTGATAATGTTACATGCTTTATATTAAAAAAATTGAGTCTAAGTTTTTGAAATTACGCTTATAAAGATAAAAGAGATGGACAAAAGTGTCATTTTGTTCTAAAATCCTATGGTGGTTGGAAGACTGTTTATTTTGGTGATACAGAGGTATTAAAATGAAAATGCAGGGGCCTATTTGTAATTAACACTAAAACCTCAGGGGCATATTTACAAGTCCTACAAACCTTAGGGGGTATATACAAAAAGCTCAAGATAGAATTAAAGAGGGAAATGACATGACTAAGGAGAAAAGACCACTCTAGTATGGAATACCGCTCACCATATCTAATTTGGAAATGTGCTTGCTCTCTGTTTTGCAAAACGAGGAAAAATAAATGGAAAGGTCGCAATAGTGTTGCATTTCTTGTAGAATAAAAACCCGCTCATAATAGTTTAACGGAGTTTTGACTAGTAAATAGACCAGGTCTATAGGTCCATGGGTTGGAACCAATGTGGTTTCGGAACCGGACTCGTTTCTGTCCCAAGTACATTTATTTGGATCCAAGACCAAAGTCCTTTACTTATTGGGACCTATATGAGGTTCCAAACTCGATTTTCACAGGTCGGAACCACTAGGTAGCTAGAGAATCGGAAATCCATTTATATCTCTAGTTTTGCACATAATCAATGCACAGATAACTCCAAGTCCAAGTCCAACTGGAGTGAAGTTTAGCCCATCACGATAGCACCAATCAAGTTTGGACGGACTTGTCTTATAACACGTAATGTGGGGCAGGCCAGGCCAAGTTTGGAACTGAAAACTATTATATATTCCCCCCCACCCCCGTCATTGAGATGTTCTCTACCCCTGGTATGAAATTTTTTACAAACCTGAGCTATGGTGATAAACAAGTCATTGTTCAAGAAAGAACGGCTCCTTACCCGAGTGGTAAGGAGCATCAGTTCTAACCTGACTATCCATGGTTCGAACCACGAATATGTCACCTCTTCCCACTTGTATAAGCTTTCTTCTAACTTGTAGGGGCGTGATGCGAACTCTTAAAAAAAAGTCATAGCTCAAGAGGTGGGTTTATATTTTATTTTATTTTATCAGAAGTTTAATGATGAGATTTTATTGCCAAACGAGTGATTTAAATACATGGTCATGCAAGACACCAACATCTACAATGTCAATGGTCATTTGCTCCCTGACATGTTCCGGTCACTAACAAACTCTACCGTGTAGAACTGAACTCCAATGTGTAGAGTCACACAACACCCAATTAATACACAATATATATGAATTTATATTGGGTCCGTTGAGCACCAATGCTCACCTTATGTTGATTGTTGAGCACCAATCAATTCCTAGGTATTTGTGCTCCTAGTGCTCATGTGGTCGGTGGAGGGTTCTCCATTTATACTGTGTACCTCCTGGATAGATATTGTTTGATTAAAAACATAACCAAAATGAGTTAACGCGGTAGTTTGTCTACACCCATTTATATATATAAATGGTGAATATGCATAATATTTACGCATCAGTAATGTTTGTCTATAAGTATTTACGCATATTGTGTGTAAATCAGATGTTTAAATGGTGTGAAATGAGCTCATTTTCACAGCAAGATTTAAACACCTGTTTAGGTGGGAAAAGATAGCAAAGCACATGTGATTTCAAAGAATACCCGTTGGAGGCGGACCGTTTGGTTTTAGGGTAGTTTCTGTCAAAGAGGTTCTGGATTCGAAACCCCCCTCAAACGCATTTAGAAAAATAATAATAAAAGAGGCATTTCCATCAAAGAAGACCAATGAAACCTATGAATGAAAACCCTCAAGACCAATGAAACCTACGAATGAAAACCCTCCATACATCTCATCTCCTTTTATGAAAGTAAGCTCTCTATTTCCTTGCTATACAATATATATATATATATATGATTTATTTACTCTGTAGGTTTATTCTTTCAGAATTTAATTCTCTATCTTCTCTTCTCCTTTTAGATTTTCTTCCAATATCTCAATGATTTTTCTAAAATTATATATTATTGTATTATTTTAAAAATATTTAACTATGTATAAATGAATGTAAGAGAAAAGGAAGAATGTATTTTATATAACATTATGGTATCATTCAAAAATAATATATAAATGTAATTTTATCTAACCACAATAAATTTGTGATACTTTTAATATAATTGGACTTAACAATAGAATATTCATTTTAAGAACTTTCTATAATTGATTAATATTATGCAAATTGAATAATGAATTAAGATAATATTGAACTAAATACTAATTAATAAAAATATTAATAATAATCCTATTTTTCTTAACCATAGACTATAAACTCTTATTTCCTTAACCACACATGTTGGAATGCATTTTTTTAAAGGTGATCATTGATAGAAATATCTATTTTTAAAATGTATATTTCATTTTGAAAGACATGTTATTTTTTAAGGATCTAAAATGCAAATGAAAACTTTGATATAAATAAGACATTTTTTGTCTCCTTTTCATAGCATTATAGTAGAATATAATTTAATGATTAATAAGTATCATTTACAAAATCGTTTAATACATATACACATATCATTGAAACAAATATAGAAAAATAAATCACATGTGTAAATGATGTAAAAATAGTATTATTAGACAAACGTTGTAAAAATAAACACATGTGTAAATGTTACATACTTAAAATTTGAATATTTATCATTTACATATGTAAATTATCTTTACACATCCCACGCGTAAAAGACAAACGACCCCCAGGTCTCGAGTACAAAAAGAGGGTTCAGAGGCCCCATGGAATCTTCAATTGCTACATGTCGGGACTTCAATATTGATAGTACATACATTATACATGCCACATCAAAAGAATAGATAGGCATTGATTAAATTATCATTATTGTCCATGCTAAACTCATAAGGACCTCTTTAGAAACTCTGCTATTGTTGTTTCAACTAAAGCCTTTACCCATAAATAAATAATTCACAATCCTTTGAGTTGGACTATTCCCTCCAGGCCTAAAGAGGAGCCGGGTAAAACCCCCTATGGCCCCTAGGTGGGAAAATCGAAGGTCGATACCAAAACCTCTAGCTCCGAAAGAGGGAGGAACCGTGGTCTTGACCACTCGGCCAACCCCTTGGGATTAATATTAGACCCTTTTACAAATAGGAAGTTTGCTGCATCAAAATGAAGAAAATTTGCCAGATATTAATAGTGACATGGGAAAACTAGTCATATATTCATATGGTTAACAGTCGCATTCTTGGAAGGGATTGTCAGACAACTAACAAAATTGGCTAAAGTTTAACTAAAAATAGGATTATTAGTTGGCCTATGCATGATCCCTTTAACCAGCTGACTATATACTGCTTACGAAATTATCATCAACCGACGGCATCAACAATGTCCTTAGTCCACTTTTGGGCAAGGAAATTTTGAGTCACTTTTTCCTTGTAAGTTGTACCATTTTCCTTAGCAATTACATAGCCATAAGAAATTAATGTAGATGTAAAAAGTCTCAAATGACTGAGAATTCATAAAAACTTCAACCTCTGATTTTTACTAAAATTTATGGATGCTAGAGTACAAATGAGGATACTAAAAACACAGATGTATAAATTCTCCATAGAAAAATTCTTTGAATGTCAAAGAAGAAACAGGCCCAAAGCATTCAAAGAATTTCCCAACGGCAGGAGACATTTGAGGTCCACATTTCAAGACTTTATGGACAAATGAGGATATACCTTTCATCCATACAACAATGTGTTATGCATATATTCTACGTTTTAGAGAATTTTTCCCACCACACTTCTGATTGTTTAATGAGAGGGACACATAATCCTATATGTTTATACATAAATAAGAAAACATTGCCCAGCTCGGCAGTCAGCACTAGTAAAGGGGTCGGTTCCGATCCGTCTTAACGAAGACATGGAAACTGAAAATTTCAATGATGATGATGATGGAATCAGAACCGATAATATATCAAGTTCCAGGTCCAGCGACCCTCAATTTGAGGTCCAGTGACCCTCAATTTTGAGGGCCTACAAACTATTTTCCAAACCCGACCCTAAGACATCTAAATCGCTCCCCATTTGTGTGCCTTTGTAGGGGTGGGGCAGGCAAGGTAGATTGACAGGCCTACCAGAGAATAAGTGGTCATGTTCTCCTTGGTCAAAGGCCCCTTGAGTTTCTACGAACTGCACAATCTCTATTGAAAGTTTGAAACAGAACTAACACACAAAAACAGGGGAAAAAAAAGGATATGGTAAGAAATCAATCCTTTGATGTCTATATCAAGTCAAGTCTAATACTGGCACTGTTGGGGCCTTAACCAGTAAAATCCAAACCAATCAACAACAGATTGACCACCCTATAAAACATGTGAATCACTCTGTTGGGGATTCATATATAGACAAAAAAAAAAGGTATACCTGTTTTGTGTAGCACAAATTTTATTTGTCATTGTTGAAATTTGCATAACAAAAACTCAGAGGACATGGGTTTTCAAACTTTTGATACGAAGATATTTGCGTTGAAAATTCTTGCCATGTGAATAAATTCTACAGCAAGAACTCTTCAAAATGACATGGTTTGCGTTCAAGATAAAATATGTTCTGTACTCAGAAACTGATTTTTTCTTCTCCTCGATTCCTGAGAATCTCTGAAGTCTCACACGTGTTAAAAAAAATCATAACTCATCACAGGAGAGAACAAACTGACAGAAACTTACTTGCATAAAAGAAACAATAAACACTAAGAGCAAAGTAATAACTAACAACACATGCAGAGCTGATCTGGGAAAGGCTTCATTCTACATGTAACAAAGGAAATCTGTGGAATCAGAAATTGGTAATAGGCCTCAATCACGGTTTAGTCAGAAACACGGACCAAATTACTTTCATCATCATCTCCCACAGATCACATACAAGCACATTATATCCAAGGCACCCAACAGAAAAGAAGAGATAAAGAGAGAAAAATAGTTGTCATCGGAGACTTTAATACCAACAATCATGAAAGAGAATGGATCATATTGTTGCAGTATTCTGCTCGTCACATGGCATTCACAAGGATATCATCTCTCTCTACTTATAGATATCATCCTAGAAGAATAAGGAAATGCAAGATTGGATTCTTTGGGGACCCAACAGAAAAAAGAAAGCAAGAGTCTTGCAAACTCGAAGAACCAAGAACACAGATGAGGAGAGTTTGATTGATAAACCCCCTTTTATACAAAGACAACAGAAACCCTAGACAGGTTAGAACAAGCAATCCACAGGAAAAAAAAATCCTGACCGTAGTTTTTTATTCAAGCAGGCTGTCAAAGAGTCGAGCGGGCAGGGTGAGTCCGTTGGTGGATCAATCACGGTCCGCCATATCACCGTACGTATACCCACTCAAAAGATCCCTATTCGGGCCAGGCGGGCCTAAGTGTCCTTACCCTACACTACTCTAACCTCGATATCGTTGGGAGGCCAAAGCCATCGAAGGGCCTGCTCTACTAAGGCCATTACCGTGCCATTGAGAGATAGGCCAGGGCCCAAGACCCAAAAACAAAATAGTCGATTTTTAATTTTATTTCACTTACAATCATGGTTTAAAATCTCGATCTCGGTCGCGGTATCGGCCGGGCCGAGAAATCGATATGTTATCGGTATCGGGCGCTGTTATCGGTCCGTCGCTATCGTTGCGGTGTGAATTTTTTTTAACAAAAAAAATTACAAAAAAAATCCAAAATATTAAAAAATGCTAAAAAAACAATATTTTTTTTCCATTAGTAACAATAATAAATAAAAATCTCGGTCACCTTAAGTTATGAGTCCTGTCTGTGTCGCAGTTCACTATCTTCTCCAGCATTTCATATAATGCAACCATTATTTATACTCATGATCAATTTATTAATGTAAAATATAAGAAAATAAAGATAACATATAAATCATCATTTAATACTAATTCAATAATCAAATAAGCTGTGAAATTCAAGACCGTGAAGATAAACATGTTAAAATCTGAAGCATGATAGTGAGATAGATAAATCATAAAGGCATAAAGCACTTGGGCATCAAAATGTTCATGGTTTACCTGAAATTAGAGGGGACTAGAGAGTAAAGACTAAAGAGAGATTAATGAGTATGAGTGCATGACAGATTGACAGCCTAATTCCAAGTGGAGTGTCGCGCACGCTCGATATCATCATCATCATCATCATTTAAGTTGATTTTGGCAGATTGATGAGTATGAGTGTATGACAGATTGATGAGTATATAGATCTAACTTCTAAGTGAAAAACACAACACAAGTGACAAACCCAATATTGATTTCTATGCTTCATCTAAAAATAAAAAATGAAAAACACATAATAAAATGCTTTAAGTTGATTTTTTGTTACTTTGAATAATATTTTCTTCAAGAAATAGATGTGGGATTTGAAAATATGCAAGAGGGATGTGTGATGGAGTATGGCTGCTGCTCTGAGGAGTAAGGAGATGAGAGGAGAGGAGAAGAAGATGAAGATGGGGAAAAAGTTAGAAAAAATAGGGTCTTGGAACTTTTGTGTATGATCTCGGCCGATATTTTGAAAATATTGACCGAGATATAGGAAAAACCGAGATGGATAAAATTTCGGCCGATATGGGCCGAGATGTTGGGGAAATTTGGCCCTGAGATACCTATACCGATATCTCGGGGCCATATCAGTTAGGTATGGGCCGATACCGGTTCATATCGGCCGATATGAACCCA
Organism: Litsea cubeba; assembly: GCA_012931725.1. Taxonomy (NCBI): domain Eukaryota; kingdom Viridiplantae; phylum Streptophyta; class Magnoliopsida; order Laurales; family Lauraceae; genus Litsea; species Litsea cubeba. The sequence goes on from CM022946.1 coordinate 146,310,647, forward strand.
TATCGACAGATTTTTTTCAACCATACCTACAATGGTATCAGGCATAGTTGTAATTGATACTACCCAAAAGTTAGAAAACAAAGAACACAATACACCAACAAATGAAGACTTTAGAAAAATTAAAATATGTTAATACATATATAAATTTTAAGAATAATCCTATTGATGCATTTAGATATCCAAAGAAAAATCAAAAGTATCAAAACCTTTTGGATTTTGCAGTTGAATAAATGTGAGAGAATAAAATAAAGATCAACATTTATTGGCACCATAAGTGTTAGATATTTATAAAATAAAAACAATAAAAAGTAACACCAATCACGATTATTTGTTGTTTCTTACTGTTTTTATTTTGAGTTTTTTCATCACTATTGATGCATAAATCACTATCTACTCTTATCTCCAGCAAGAAAATCCGAATTAAAAACAGTAAGAAAATGGGAATGAGCTCGGCCCTTAAAATTACAGAGCGTGCAAAATTTTATCCAAGCCCAACTTTGGGGCTTTTGAAGAAAAATAAAAGCCCTCATTTTAAGTGTATTTTTAGGGTCATGCCCAATTGTCAACAGGCTGGATTGACTATGGGTACGTGCTCATAGTCCTAGCCGGCCCGGGCCCTACCAAGGCTAGACTTGGCCTAAGATTTTAGTATTAGGGCTGGGCTTGGATGTAATATTGAGATCAGATTATTATATGGCCGGGCCTTGATTCAACGTAGAGAGCCTGAAGCCCCGCATGATCTGATAAGAGGGATAAAAATAAAATAAAAGAAGAAAGAGAGAGGACAGGGGGTGGTGGTGGTCTATTGAGCCCACCTTGTGACAAAAGTTTAGAAGACTTTCTAGGCGTTTTCTGTGAAAAAAGAATTTTCGATATCGTATAAAAATACCTTGAAATACAGAGAAATTATGTGATATCACATAATGTAATTAATATTTTGCGATATCACAAAAAATACCAATATATATGGATAATGCCTGAGTGGTTTTGGCAACTTTCGTCACAAGACAGGGTTATCCATGACCGGTGGCGGACCCAAGTGTTATGACGTGGGAGAGACCGCACCCGCAAGATTAGAGAAATTCTTTAAATCAGGTCTTAAAAACTTCAATTTTATTATTTGACTTCTTAACTTGACCATTGTCTGGACCACCCAAATAAAAATCCTGGGTCCGGTATTGTCCATGACTGCTGGTGACTGAACGGGAAAGGGCATTTTTTTCAAGTTAAAACGCAACTCTTTCACTCAAGCGTGGAGACATTTGAGATGGGTTGGGCTCGAGCTTAAACTGTTTTAGGTGGGCCAGGCTTGGACGCCACACTTTTGGCCCAAGTCATACTAGGTCCGGGCTTGGCCCTACTATTTAAAACTCAGGTCAGGCCTGGAGATTCTTGAGCCTGGCCCATGAACATCCCTAGAATTGACAGTCAACAGGGTCTGTGCAACAATTCAGGTTATGACGTTCATGAATGATTATGATCGCATGCCCCGCGCATCTGATCACTAGGTGCACTTTTGCTGTGGGATGGACTATGGAGCTGGTGATTTGGAAGATCTTGGTGGGCCATATCTATGTATAAAATTTATAACCCACATGATCATTCTTACCATTTAATCAATCGGCCACAAGTTTCAGTGGTTTACATAAATAAAAAAAAGCAATGCCGATCCAACAATATAGTCCATTCCGCTGGGTACAAACCTAGAGATCCAGTGACTATTAAGGGGGTCTGGCCGGATTTGTGGCCCACTCGATGGCTGATCAGGTGGGCCCTACTAGGAGCTGTGCACCTAGAACTCATGAACGCATCATGTGCACGGATTATTCTTGTTTGTCCAACCATATTGCACTTCATAGTTTAGAGGGCCTATGGATTGAGATCATCCGTGGATTAAGGTTTTGGCTATTCTCCCTCACTTGGATCCATTAATAACTAAATTTATATATTTTTCAATTGGTGATTTGGTGTTGAACACATATCTCATGTAATATGTACAGTTGATGGAAGAGAACCTCTCTCTCTCTCTCTCTCTCTCTCTCTCTCTCTCTCATACACACAGTAGTGGACTATAATTAATATCGGCTGATGGCAATAAGGTTTCTCATGACCAAGGATGGAGCCAGGTTGGATTGAGGGTGGCAAGCTGCAGCAACTTTGAGCCTGTTGACTTTCTTACCTGCACTTTAATGAGGGGAGTGAAATTTGTTTCTCCCTCAAATTGATGAGGGACATGGGCGTAGGGTAAGAATATCTTATTCGAGTTCAAACCGTTCAAATTGTACACCGTCCTCTTTATTTTGCTCCAATAAAAGTGATTACGTATATGATTAATAATGCGTGTTCGTTTTTAAAATAAGACCAACTTCTATTAAAGTAAAATTTGAGGACAAATCATTAAAAAAAGATGCTCATTTTAAACGGTATGGATTTTCAATAGATAGACAAATATGAATCACATTTTTAATTATATACATAATCTTACGGCGGGACCAACTCCTATTATATTGTAATAATATTTTGGGATATCCAATTCAAGAAGATGACATTCATTTTGAGTGGTTCACATCTCCAATAAATCTTCTTCACTATGGAGCTCTGCACCCCTCGCTACGGGAAGGATGAATGAGACACTCAAAGGATGCAAACTCTTGAACCTTGCTTTATCATATCATTCACACTTTCACAATCACCTTAGCATGACTTGGTGAATGGTTTTCAATATTTGTCCTCTCAACCCTCTATGCATACTGTAGTCATCGTGTCCCACCAAACGATTACAACTAACCAATCAATGGGCTTTCATTAATTTAATGTGATCAATTCACGATCGATCAATATGAGTTATATTTTGATTAAAAAAAAAAAACTCAATGCTAGAACAAGATAAAAAAGAAAGAGATTATTTTTAGCAATTTGAATTCACTATTTATAGTGAGCCCCATTAGTCCCATATTTTAATTGTAACTTCAAACTTATGAAAATTTATTTCATAGAAAATGTTGAGATATTTTCAGAATTGATATTATTTCTTCATATATAATTTAAAAAATATTTGTAAATAAAATAAGTTTTAAATGATTAGTAATAAATCAATAATATAAAATCAACAAACACCCCACCCAAAAAAAAAAAAAAAACTCCTTTTAAAGGTTGGCCACCTTCGGATCGATAGAAAACATGTTTACTTCTATAGAAAGAAAAGAAGAGCCAACCATTTGGCTTGCTCGTGTTCAATCCAACGCAGAGATCCTATACTCCTTACAAGAAAAGGATGAAATCTCTACTCTCATTGTAGTGCACTGCTGCTACAGGCAGACACGAGTCCAACCCATGAGCCTATAAGTAAAGCCCATCCCATACCAATCGTAACATATATATATACTAGTGAAGCCCTGCACGTGCAATGCACGTGCACCAAATACACAGTTTTACGAAAAAAAATTTTAAAATAAAGTTTTTTAAAAATTTAGTAGAGGCTGAAATACGTTTAAAAATCAAATTTCAATAGAAAATGAGTGATTGTAAATTGCGAGGCCCGTGCAATGTCCAAATACAGTTGACACTATTTTTTTCCTATACATTTGAAAACAATAAAATGATGATATAGTGAGAAAAATGAGATCTCAAAAGACAATCGATATGAAATTTATATAACTTTTTGAGGATATAAATCACATATTTTTAGATATTTTATCATGAATGTGTACAAAGAAATTTAAATTTACTTTATTTAACCTATCAGGTCGACTTATCAGTTTTCTGGTAGACCTGACCTGCTAAAGTTGGAATCAAGTCAAAAGCATAGTCAAATTGATAACATGCAGTTTTATAAAAAATAAAATTAAAAATTAAAAACCAGATGAGCTTACTGTTTTAACAAATTACCATGAACATTATATGTTCACTATAAAATCAGATTCTATTAAGGAAAAAAAATTAATTATATCCTACCTAAGGACATCATAATAAAAAAACTGAAAAACGATCACTTCACTGACTCTAAAGTTAGTAGTAATGCTAGCATAACAAGCAGTTTCTATGGGATTTTCGTTTTTTCTTTAAGGAAATGCATGACGCTTCATGAAAATATATTAAAAGAAGAAGAACAACAACAACAACAAGAAGAAGCTTGCAATGATGAAAGAAATAAATGTGTTAGAAAATGATTAAAGTTTTTCAATTTAAACCTCATGAGTAAGAGCAATAATAAATAATTATATTCATGCCCTTGAAATGCCCTTTTATAATAAAAAAACTTTTTACAAAAGTTGTATATTAAGAAACTAACAATTGTACAGAACAACAATAATTTTATGATAGCAATCTATAAGACCTACCACTAAATTGCATTTATGGTATTATCTTTAGCAATCATTAATATTAGAAGAGCAGTAATATTTAGTAGTAGTTATCACATTATCCAACTTGTGAATATTCTTCCAACAGAGGTATAAATCAAGATCAATACAACTATTATGTCAGAAGTGAAAAATAATAATACTAAGTGGGGCCCACATCTTGCAATTTATTGGGCATATCTATATATATATCTATAATAATACTAAGTGGGACCTGCACGTACACCAAACATACAGATTGATAGATATTTGGGGGTGGGCCCCACAATGGTGTAGTAAAAAAGTTTATAATTTCTCATAATAATATATTATTATATTATATTATAATATTTCGGGGTGGGCCCTATAATGGTGTATGTAGTGAAAAAGTTTACATTATAATATTGGGGGGTGAGCCCCACAAAGGTGTAATGAAAAAGTTTGCAATTTCTCATAATAATATATTTTTAGATTATATTATAATATTTGGGGTATTATAATATTTGATAGAGATATAGATATATGATATATATAATAATATAGTATATAAGGTAAGTGGGGCCCACAAGTGTGTAGTGAAAACTTTTTGCAATCTAGCCTCTTTTATAATAGTAGATAGATATATAATAATATAATATAAGATAAGTGGGGCCCACAAGTGTGCAGTGAAAATTTTTTTCAATCTAGCCTCTTTTATAATAGTAGATAGATATATTATTATATTATATTCTAATATTTGGGGGTGGGCAACACAATGGTGAAGTGAAAAATTTGCTTTATAATATTTGGGGGGGCCCATAAAGGTGTAATGAAAAAAATTATAATTTCTCATAATAATACATTATTATATTATAATATTTGGGGGTCGGCCCCACAATAGTGTAGTGAAAAAGTTTGCATTATAATATTTAGGAGTGGTTCTAATATTTGAGGGTGGGCCCCACAATGGTGAAGTGAAAAAGTTTGTATTATAATATTTTGGGGGTGGGCCCCACAAAGGTGTAATGAAAAAGTTTATAATTTCTCATAATAATATATAATTATATTATATTATAATATTTGGGGGTGGGCCCCACAATGGTGTAGTAAAAAAGTTTGTATTATAATATTTGGAAGTGGTTTTAATATTTGGGGGTGGGCCCCATAATGGTGAAGTAAAAAAGTTTGCATTATAATATTTGGGGTGGGACCCACAAAGGTGTAATATTGAAAAAGTTTGCAATTTCTCATAATAATATATTATTATATTAGATTATAATATTTGGGGGTGGACCCCACAATGATGTAGTGAAAAAGTTTTCATTTTAATATTTGAGAGTGGGCCCCACAATGGTGTAGTAAAAAGTTTGTATAATATAATATAATAGTAGATATGTAAGATATTATATATTATTATAATATATATAATGAAGTGGGCCCTAGAAATGAGATGAGAGATGATGAGAATTATAATATATATATAATGGGGATCATTCATATACATCTTTCCCTCACCATAGGGTGAGGGACACTTCCCTTTTTGGAAAATTTCAAGTACAAAATGTACTTTTCAAGTATATAGGGTGAGGTACAAAATGCACTTTTCGTGTGCAAATAGGAAAGTGTCCCTCACTCTATGGTGAGGGAAAGATGCATATGAACATTCCTCATATATAATATATATAATGAAGGGGGCCCCACATATAATATATATTATATAATAGTAGATATATAATATATATTATATATTATTCAGTTTGTAATTTCTAATAATAATATATTATTATATTATATTATAATATTTGGGAGTGGGCCCCACAATGATGTAGTAAAACGTTTGTATAATATAATATAATAGTAGACATGTGAGATATTATATAGTATTATAATATATATAATGAAGTGGGCCCTAGATATGAGATGATGATGATGAGATGAGAGATGATGAGAATTATAATATATATAATGAAGTGGGCCCCACATATAATATATATTATATAATATATATTATATATTATTCATTTTGTAATTTCTCATAATAATATATGATTATATTATATAATAATATTTGGGAGTTTGCCCCCACAATGATGTAGTAAAAAGTTTGTATAATATAATATAATAGTAGATATGTAAGATATTATATATTATTATAATATATATAATGAAGTGGGCCCTAGAAATGAGATGATGATGATGAGATGAGAGATGATGAGAATTATAATATATATAATGAATTGGGCCCCACATATAATATATATTATATAATAGTAGATATATAATAGATATTATATATTATTATATAGAAGTAGGCCCCACAAATGGTATGACCACCAAAAAGTAAAAAAAGTGGCAGTTTCTCCTCTTTTATAAGAGTAGTAGATATACTTTTATTTTTCAGATATGTTAGTTGGGCCATAAACTGGGCCCAAAGCCATCCAAAGGGCCTAACCACACAGTCCAAGGCCGCAAGTTAAGCCCATTATGGGCAGGCCACAGGTCAGCCACTGGCTGGCCCAGCCCATGGAGACCCTAATTAATGGTAGTCCATTCCTCTTTCACAATGTTCATATAATCGATGCATGGGGTGTAGCTAGAAAGTAATATACTAATATATTTATATCATCATCATGCCCTTGAACATCTGTGGGGCCATGCTAAATTTCACTGCCATACAGTTCATCACCACCCAATCTTCAATTAAGGCCATTCAACTACGTCATGTGTTGTTGGTCGCTGCGTCTTACAGTGGGTTCAATCATTGCCACATGATTCAACGATAAATCTCAGCCATCAGATAAACATCCACACATCACCATCTTTATCATCCAAGCCTTATCTATTTTAAGTCAGCCATCATCATCATCAAAGCCTTATCCTATCCCTCGTGTTGCTTTTTCTTATCGTATACATTTGAAATTATCAATGTGGCCCTTTCACTGCCACCCTGTTCTGATGGTTCACATACCTAACAGCCATCTGATCAAGTTATCTCCAAGGCCAAATATATATCTTCCACCCAACTTGACACCTTTTATTGTCTCAGCATGTAGGCTTGGCCTAACTCTATCTTCAATGTTTGCCTCCCCATGGATTACAAAATCAATGACTGAATATTACTCTTCATCTGCACTTTTTGTTAAATGTCATCTCCATTATGCACTTTAAACTCTCTAGAGCAAGGCATGGAAACACTGATCAGGCAGTGCACTGCAGTGGGTTAGTTTTCGTTCAGCCCTTGTTTGTTTCGAGCCACTATTTGCCATGCCTGGTTGGACTTTAGGATTTGTTCTTTGGGAAGAGTTTGCCAACCCATACATGATACCAGAACTATGAAATAGAAATTGAGGGAAATGTACATGCAACTACCATGCTCTTTTAATATTTACGAACAGACACCTCTATTTTTTGTTTTTTTGTTTTCATAAACCACTCTGACTTGTGCCAGACTGACTTATTTTCGACATATTTGATGAGTCAGGCCCAAGTGGCCTAGAATATGATGAGCCAGATCCAAATCCACCAGGGAAGCCCAGGTCCAGATCCACGGAGTGACCAAGTCAAGGCAGGCATCTACGTCGCTTTGGAAGCAGTCCCGCTTCTACCAATTCCTGCGGAGAATATCTCACCTGCCTCCACCTGGCCCGTCCCTCGAGGACAGCTCTGAGGCTCCAAAGAGAAGTCGTCCCCATCTGTTAGGGGAGGACTATAAATAGAGGAGCCCTCTTATCACTGAGGGGATGAACATCTTACTCTCTCTCTCTCGCTTGTAATCCACCTTATCAATCAAAGATCACCATATTCAAAGTGGACGTAGGTCATACAGACCGAACCACTATAAATTCCCTCTCTCTCTCATTTATTTACTACATTTTCACCTAGCATTTATTACTTGACCGGTGGTGTCCGAAACCTATTTTTGGCATCATCAGTTTGGCGTCGTCTGTGGGAACGTATTAAAGTTCTCATCCGTCTTCTCAAGTTATGGTGATCACGACGAGATCAACTAGGCGAGCAGAGGGCGAGGATGATCTCCACCGACTAATCCTCCCCCAAATGCTCCCACTCCTCAACAAATGTTGGAGACCATTCAACAGCCTACAACTCCTGCTCGCAGGGCAATGAGGAACACAGCTCGGAGGAGTACTGCCTGAAGTACCGCATCTAGGATATCCAACTGCTCCACGTCGGGAGCACCTCACCTAAGCGCCCAACCCTATGGCGCAGAAACCCCGGGCGCCCAGAAGAGATCCAAGCACCCGCCATCTGTCCTCTCTGCAGACAGGAAAGTGAGCCTACCAAGTTGCCCTACGCAGAGGGGGTCCGGGGGTGTCCCCCGGCGGGGGTCGAGCTGACCGGTCAGCTCGCGGGGGATCGGGGGCAGCGCCCCCGAAAAAAAAAAAAAAAAAAAAAAAAAGAATACACGTCCGCCACGGGATCAGACTCCCCGGGCGCCCAAGTCCCTCGGCGCCCAAAGCATCCCTCGCCCAAGGGGGCATCACCGCGCCTCCCTCGCCGCTGCTGCTCGCCCAGGGGGCCCCTCGTCCTCGCCCAGCGCTGCCAGCGCGCCGCCCGCGGGGCCCGCTCCTCCCTCGCCCGAGCCTCCCTCGCCCGCAGCAGCCCCCTCGCCCGCTGCCAGTGCGCCCGAGCCTCCCTCGCCGTGGCTGCTCGCCCAAGGGGGGCCCACGACGCCGCCTGCGCTTCCCTCGCCCGAGGCAGCCCCCTCGCCCGCGGTGCCCATCTCCTCCTCCTCGCCCTGCGCGGCGTCGCCCTCGCCCAGGGTGATGTCGCCCAGCAGCGCAGGGGCACCCACCTCCTCCTCGCCCAGCTCGCGTCGCCCTCGCCCAGGGTGATGCCGCCCAGCAGCGCAGGCGGGCCGGAGAAAACCAGTCCGGGCGAGGAGGTGCTGGCCGCGGGCGACCCCAGGCCTGCCCTCGCCCTCGCCTGGGAGCAGGCTGTCCTCGCCTGGGAGCAGCCTGCCTTCGCCCTCGCCCGGAGGCGAGCATCCTCGCCGCCAGCCAGACGACCGGCGCCCTCAGCAGCCACGCGACCTGCGCCCTCATCAGCGAGGCGACCCTCTCGCCCGACGCCCGGGCGACCAGCCCCCTCGCCACTGCTGCTCGCCCAAGGGGGGCCTCCGCCACTGCTGCTCGCCTGAAGGGGGGGAGCGCCATGTGAAGCCTCGGGCTGGGCGCCCAAGGCCCAGCCCTCGCCACTGCTGCTCGCCCGAGGGGGGCCCACGCATGGAGAAGCCTCGGGCTGGGCGCCCGAGGCCCAGCCCTCGCCACTGCTGCTCGCCCGAGGGGGGCCCACGCATGGAGAAGCCTCTGGCTGGGCGCCCGAGGCCCAGCCCTCGCCACTGCTGCTCGCCCGAGGGGGGCCCACGCATGGAGAAGCCTCGGGCTGGGCGCCCGAGGCCCAGCTCTCGCCGAAGCTGCTTGCCCGAGGGGAGGGCACGCCCAACCTTGCCTCGGGTTGGGCGCCCGCAGCGGGATTCAATTCATGTTCGCCTGATGCGGCATCCTCGACGTCCGTCGACGTCCGGCCAACCACTCTGGTCTTCGTTTGTTTTTTCTCTACTGCACCCATCATTACAGCTACTTGCACACTCTTCTCATTCTCTTGGGATGATTTTCTCTCTCTTGGGTGTTCCATTTGGATGAATCATCTCGCGGATCGCCCTACGTGGTGACCTGCCTCTGTACTGTTCTCAAACAGGCAGCCTATACATCCGGCTTAGCGGCTCTCTCACGGGTCGCCAAAAAAGCTTGGCCTCTACACTGTTTTTAAACAGGCAGCCTATCTCCAGCTTAGCGGCTCTCTCACGGGTCGCCAAAAAAGCTTGGCTTCTGCACTGTTTTTAAACAGGCAGCCTATCTCCAGCTTAGCGGCTCTCTCACGGGTCGCCAAAAAAGGTTGGCCTCTGCACTGTTTTTAAACAGGCAGCCTATCTCCAGCTTAGCGGCTCTCTCACGGGTCGCCAAAAAAGCTTGGCATCTGCACTGTTTTTAAACAGGCAGCCTATCTCTAGCTTAGCGGCTCTCTCACGGGTCGCCAAAAAAGCTTGGCCTCTGCACTGTTTTTAAACAGGCAGCCTATCTCCAGCTTAGCGGCTCTCTCACGGGTCGCCAAAAAAGCTTGGCCTCTGCATTGTTTTTAAATAGGCAGCCTATCTCCAGCTTAGCGGTTCTCTCGCGGATCGCCAAAAAAGCTTGGCCTCTGCACTGTTCTTAAACAGGCAGTCTATATATCCAGCTTAGCGGCCCTCTCGCGGGTTGCAAAAAACGCTTCGTCTCTGCACTGCTCTCAAGCAGGCAAGAAGTCTGCCTCTCTTTCCAGATTGAATGTCAACAATCGGGCCTCAACCGCTCCCGGATACTAAAGATCCTCCTGGCACCCCAGTTCCCTGCTGGCGCCCAGCACCCTAGCACCTTGGCGCCCAGCACTCTAGCACCCTGGCGCCCAGCTCCCTGGCACCTTTGCTCCTGGCGCCCAGACTGCCTGTCGACCGCCCAGGCCTCTTCCGGGCGCCCAGCCTCCTGCTGCCTGCTTCGTCTGTTGGCGCAACCACCTCCTCTCCGCCTGCACAGCAAACTGCAGATCGGCCGCTTGGTACCTCGTCCTCTGCTCCAACTTTGGGTCTGGGGCATTCTTTTTAGCAAGTTTTAGGCTCATCTCCTTCTTCTCAAAATGCCCCCCTTTCAAAGCTTCTTTGTGCGCAGGGCATTGGGGGCAAATGATGAGTCAGGCCCAAGTGGCCTAGAATATGATGAGCCAGATCCAAATCCACCAGGGAAGCCCAGGTCCAGATCCACGGAGTGACCAAGTCAAGGCAGGCATCTACGTCGCTTTGGAAGCAGTCCCGCTTCTACCAATTCCTGCGGAGAATATCTCACCTGCCTCCACCTGGCCCGTCCCTCGAGGACAGCTCTGAGGCTCCAAAGAGAAGTCGTCCCCATCTGTTAGGGGAGGATTATAAATAGAGGAGCCCTCTTATCACTGAGGGGATGAACATCTTACTCTCTCTCTCTCGCTTGTAATCCACCTTATCAATCAAAGATCACCATATTCAAAGTGGACGTAGGTCATACAGACCGAACCACTATAAATTCCCTCTCTCTCTCTCTCATTTATTTACTACATTTTCACCTAGCATTTATTACTTGACCGGTGGTGTCCGAAACCTATTTTTGGCATCATCAATATTTATCGGATCAGGTGCTGTTTTTCAAAATAAAATAAAATAAAACAAATGCCCTTTTCATTGCACATCTGGTTTATGGTAAGGTTTTTTTTTTTTTTTTTTGGGTTTTCTCTGTAGGAGGTTTATGGTAAACTTAGTGCGCGCTTATTTACATGGAGTTTAATTCATGGGAATTCATGCTGAAATGGATTTCAATGAAGGAATATGAAAGAGGAGAGAGGTGACAGAAGATAATGTAAAGATCTAGATGAGCCTTAACTTTACCAGGACTTTGATATAATAGGGTGATATTGCTGGATGGCCATGATAGAGTCACGATTAGTTATTGTGAATAAGGGTTAATATTCAAGGATGACGAACTTATAAAAAGGCTGTGAGTTTTATAAATACGACTGCACAAACTGCTAGCTAGCCCTCACTTTGAGATTGTTAGAGTCAAATTGAGCCATGTTTCTTTCATAGGTCATTTTTGGATATTCACCTTTATTTTTTCAATTTTAGCTATTTTTAGAAACTCATTTCATAAAACTCCTATATTTTCAGTTGTATCTTTTATGTAAGAAACAGGCCCAACGTTTGAAACTGGTTGGAATGACTCAAATCCTATTTATCTGTTATGTTAACAAATTAGAGTTACGTACTATGGTATTAAACTGCAATTTATATTGAATATCGAAGTTTATCAAAATAAATTGTGGAGGCTGATTGTAGTTAATTAAAGTATATATTTATCATTTTTGAGTGGGTTTTAGTTAAAACCCAATGAAATAGTGAAAAAAGCCTTTTTTGCCTTGACCATGGGTCAGTTGGCTGATTGATATTATGAGGAGAGTGTAGGTGGTTCTATTAAACCCAAAAAAAAAAAAAAAAAGATGCGACTGTTTGCAAAGATTAAAAAATGTAAATTTCCAATTCAATAATGTAAATCATGCACCCCAGCCCACATGCTCTATATGGCTTCTGATCTGTCCTTTTAGTGCGCCTCTGATCTGCACCAGTCACGATCTCTCTACTGGCCGGCATCCTACTCTTGGTGCATGACCAAACCCTGAACTTTATTAGATTAGCTACGTCCTACTTGCTGATGGGGTGGGAGTTTAAGACAGAAACCTAACTCCCTTTCGCCAAACAGGCATTTAACCAACCCCATCCCTTCATTTCTATGTCTTGCTGATGGCTTTCTATCATTCAGTTCCATCGGGATTTTGCTCAAGACGGCGCGGAGAAAACACGTTTTCAGGTTACATGAGGTACCCTTTTCATGGAAGTTGGAATGCTGCCGCGTCGCGCCGCCTTGAGTGAATTCTCGAGGGTGCTCGGGTATCGATACACCCATCAACTTCGATTTTATGGATTTAGTTTGTTTAGTTATAAGAAAGTGATTTCATCAGCTGATGATAAAGATTTCGTTTTGTATTTTGAATGTTGCTAATACTTCTTGTTGTATGAAATGCTTCACTTCTGTCAGTTTTTATACAAGGAGAGAATGGAATATGGACTCGGACTTGGAAAACCATGGCATGGTCATTTCACACGGTATGCTTTGCTTTCTAATTCTTCTTTTTTGAATTTTTTAGAATTTATCAAGCTGCAACTGAAAGTTCTTTACTTATATATATATATATATATATATATATATACCGGATTTGATCCAGTGAGAACTCACGGAGTTACCGTGAGAACTTTTTTGTAGGGCCCACTGGGGCTCTCATTTTGGGATGAGATTGGTGGGGATTGAAATATCTATATGGGACCACCATGGATACCAAGTTTGGCCCAATCCCATGCTCCTAACCCCATCATCCATGACCGACAAGCCCAGTTCATTCATATAGATATATAGTCGATCCAACGGTCCAATTCATTCACATTGGTGCCAAACCTTGGAAGGTGTTACTATCAAGTGGGTCCCTGTCTATTGCAAGGTTTGGATTGGGTGATAGGTAACCGTAAAAACAGTTCTCACGGTTTGAACCGTAAAAACAGTTCTCACCTGATCCAACGGTCCAATTCATTCACATTGGTGTCAAACCTTGGAAGGTGTTACTATCAAGTGGGTCCCTGTCTATTGCAAGGTTTGGATTGGGTGATAGGTGGGCCCCATCCATAGTTCTCACGGTTTGAACCGTAAAAACAGTTCTCACCTGATCATTTCCCTATATATATACATATATTTTGTTTGCATGAGACACAGGCATGGGAAGATAAGTCTGCTCATGCATGAAGAGAAGCACCCGACCATGGAGAACCAAGGAATTAAACCTGGGTAGTTAGGTGAGAAGTGGGATGCAGAGCCATATGAGCAACTCCTAATTCTCTTCAATGCAACTAATTAAGAATGTTGGTGCTTTCTGGACCTTATATTTAATAAAACCATGCAAAAGGAATTATATTTTCAGCTTAATACATTCGAGCAGAGCACGTTCATATGCACAGAGAAAAATGTTAGAAAGATCCAACTAGGTTGTTTGGTGCAAGTGCAACACTTTTAGCCCGTTTATCAGCTGAGTATTGAATTGTTGGGATGGTAAGCCACTAACTTTGGTTAAAATCGAAGAAGTAAAGATAGGTGAAGATGGACAAGTGGCCATATCTATCCTTTATTATAAAATAATTACCTAATCATGACCTTAGTAAATCAAATTCCAGCAAAATAGATACCATCTACAATATTGATATTCTTTCATTCCAACAGACTTTATAATATGAGTTTTTAGGATTTCAATACTAGGGATCAGACAAAGAGACCCTTTATAAAGTGAATAGACCCTCTACTTATCACTTTTTGTCACGAAGTCATGTGGACGGCATGCATGGTGTGCCCAGGGGATCTTGTACGAAGGTAAGTGTCAAAACCCATGTAACCAGGACCACATGCATGGTGTGCCCAGGGGATCTTGTACGAAGGTAAGTGTCAAAACCCATGTAACCAATACCCATAATCGCCATCTTTCACGAGGGCTGATCTAAAGCAATTCTTTTTCTTTTCGTTTTTTTGGCTGTGGGTGGGGGTATACTCCTAATGATGTATGGAGCCCATAAAGCACTTTGTTGGGCTTTATATATTTAAAGAATTGGCCCATTATTTTTTCTTTTTGGTAAAAGAATTGGCCCATTAGTTATACCAATGAGTTGGCTTACTTGGCAAGAACTTATCCATGTGAGTGAGTTAAAAAGACACTTTACTTTGGTTCTCGGAGAAAACTGGTAATAGAGAAGAAAAATGGATTTTGATGCATCTCTCTCATGCTAGGGTTTAAAGAAGAGACTCAGATAAATGTTGGAGGTGAGTGAAGATCTAATCCACTTCACACCAAGGAGAAAAAAGTAATTTGGCCATTCCTATGTTTATTTAGGGGAGTTTCACACTTCCATATATATGAGGGTTTTTTTTTTTTTTTTTTGTTTTTGTAATCTACCATTGGAGATTGGCGATGGTTATAATATTGTTATGAGATTCTCTAGTTGTATTTACAAAAGATATTTGTAATCTCATTCTTAATAGTGGAAGTTGTGGACTTAGTCCCGTGGTTTTTTTCCTTCGCATTGAAGGGTTTTCCACGTAAAAAATTGATATTTGCTCTTGCTCTTTTATTTACAATTATTACTTGTGTATTGTTGTTGTTTTACTCTTTATTCCCAATGATTTGCATATAGAAAGGAAAATATGTGGTGATTTACTAACAATATCTCCTAACAAAAGTTTCATCCCATCTGATCAATATCCACAGTGGATTTTCTTGTAAACTCTTAAAAAGTCTATCCTTATTTTCATACAATCCTTGTCCACCAAACCTCTGCCTCTCCTTACCCTTGTGGTGCCTTCAAGTGACCTAATTTGGGTAAAGAATATTTACTTTCTTCCGGATGCTTTAAAGCATGCATCTAGATTCCAAACTCTTTTAATATTGATTTCCATACTCATCCAATGAAAGGGGCTAATATCTTAAATCCCACATGCACCACCTTCCTACGTATCATCAATGACATAATTAAATTAACAATATTTTAGAAGCTGTTAATTACATTTTTTCTATCCTAGCTAAGGGCCGGGAATGGACGTCGGCCCTTAAGAGACTCACATGCACGAGGAGAGAGCCCACATACGCGCAGGGAGAGAAGCTTATACATGCGAGGAGAGATTGTTAAACATTATGCCCTAAAAGTCATCTATGATTAATAAAGAATTAAATTAATTTTACTTAAATATTCATCCAGTTTATTGTGTTCATACAATAATGGGTATATTGACTAATTCCATTGAGCATTTGATGATGAATAAGGTATGAGATGCCATTTAGGTTCATAGGAGCACTATATGTTGATGAGGAGTTAATTAGTTATTCAATCCAGCTAACTCGGAAGAATTAATCCATTAGTTTCTTGCTCTTCAAAACATCATAGATATGGATGAAACTTGATATTTCATTTATATGGCTGCCTAAGCTACTGGCATATTCTTAAATATGAGAGATGATAAATTCGTAGTAGAGACTACGCATCGATACTTAGGTGCTTAATTATACACTAACGGATTGCATGTGATTGACTTCCGGTACGGTTGTAGTTTACCATCAAAGGAGATCGAATGTCTTTCATATAAAGACATTATTTAGTTTATCCTCTAACCTGAGGTGCTTAATTACCTATTATTAATTAAATAGCGGTCCGATTTATTAGGAAATTAACTAGGGTAAAGCACGCTCAATCAATCACAAGCACACAAGAAACAAGAGATTTACGTGGTTCGGCAATTGCCTACATCCACGGGACTATGAGCGTTCCGCTCGATTTCACTATGCAGGAAATTGGGCAACTCGTTACAATGATATACCTCTAACACTTAGCCTACTCTCTCCCCCAATAGATCTCAATCTTACTCTCACAGTCTCTCCCCTTACAATGCTCTCTTGTTCTCCCTTGCTTTATGTGATGTAACTTACAAAGAATAACCCTAGAGAGTATATATAAAGAATTTGCCCTAGTTTACTTAAGCCCTAAGTAAACTATCCATCAAGGCCCAATGGACCTTTTGAGCCAAATCCAACATTCTCCACCTTGGCGAAAAATGTCCGACCTTTTGAAGAATTGTTATGCTTTGTGTTTATAACACCTGTACCGTGTGGGAAAGCTCTCCCACCATATCTGCACCTCACCGAAGATGGGGTACACCTTCAATCTCTAACAAGAGGAGAGATTGAGCAAGTCCAAGCAATGCCTGAACTTCTCTGTAGTGACTGGCTTAGTGAAAATATCAGTTGCATTTTCATCTGTGTGAATCTTCTCAATGGAGATCTCACCTGTAGCAACCCAATCTCGAATTCTGTGATGCATAACAGCAATGTGCTTTGTTCTGGCATGATATACCTGATTCTTCGCTAAACATATGGCGCTTTGACTATCACAGTGTATTGAGATTGATTCTTGCTTAATCCCGATTTTATTCACCAAACCTCTCAACCAAATTGCTTCCTTAGAAGCATCTGCAAGTGCCATGTATTCTGCCTCTGTAGTGGATAATGCTGTTGTAGACTGAAGCACCGATCTCCAGCTTATCGGTCCGCTTGCTAATGTGTAAACATAGCCTGTTGTGGATCTTCTTTTATCCAGATCCCCTGCAAAATCAGAATCTACATATCCCACTACACTTTCTGGTCCCTGTTTTCTTTCAAACAATATTCCCAAGTCTTTGGTGCCTTTTAAGTATCTTAGAATCCACTTTACTGCATTCCAATGCTCTTTCCCTGGATTCGCCATGTACTTACTCACCACACTGACTGCTTGAGCAATATCTGATCTTGTGCAAACCATGGCATACATCAAACATCCCACCGCATTAGCATACGGTATCTTGGACATATCTTCAATTTCATCGTCCGTACTTGGAGATTGACTGGCACTTAAATTGAAGTGACTTGCAAGTGGAGTAGACACGGGCTTGGCATTCTGTATGTTAAACTTCTCAAGTACTTTTGAGATGTATTTCTTCTGTGATAACCACAGCTTTCCAGCCTTTCTGTCCCTCCTTATTTCCATACCTAACATTTTTGTGGCCGACCCAAGGTCTTTCATGTCAAACTCCTTTTTCAACTGAGATTTCAGTTCTTCTATTTTTGACATGTTCTTACATGTAATAAGCATATCATCCACATAGAGTAGCAACATAATAAATGAATTATCATCATGCACTTTAAAGTAAACACAATGATCATACTCACATCGATAGTAGCCAATCCGCAACATGTAGGAGTCGAAGCGCTTGTACCATTGCCTTGGTGATTGTTTTAGCCCGTATAATGATCTCTTCAATTTGCAGACATAGTCTTCTTTTTTGACTTCTCTAAATCCTTCAGGTTGCTCCATGTAAATTGTTTCCTCCAAGTCACCATGAAGAAAAGCTGTCTTTACATCTAACTGTTCAAGCTCCATATTGAACTATGCTACTAATGCCAGCAACACCCTGATAGATGTGTGCTTCACAACTGGGGAAAAAATCTCATCATAGTCAACCCCTTCTTTCTGTGAGTACCCTTTTGCTACTAAACGTGCCTTGAACCTTGGTGTTTCGTTTTCATGTGGGACTTCCTTCTTCCGAAACACCCATTTGCAGCCAACTGATTTTCTATCTTTGGGTTTTGGAACTAACTCCCAGACGGAGTTCTTTTCGAGAGATTCTATCTCATCCATCATAGCACCCATCCAACCCTCCCTATCACTGCTGTTCATAGCTTCTTGGAGTGTGGTTGGATCACCACTACTGGTGATAAGAGCAAAATGGACTTCATCCTCATCCCATCCAAACCTTTGAGGTGGTTTGATGCTTCTCTTTGCTCTTCCCTGTGCTAGACTTATGGGTTCCTGCTGAACCTTTACTTCTTCCTCACCACCAGATGTACTGGCCTCTGTTTGAATCTGCACTGATTTCTTGCCTTTATTATCTGTAAGAGGAATTATTTCAACAACTGCCTTCTCAGCACTGTGCCCTTTGACTTCACCATCTTGTTCCCTGTGTAGCATAGACTTTTCATCAAACACTACATCTCTGCTGATGATCTTTTTCATGTTTATTGGATCCCATAGCTTGTACCCTTTCACTCCCTTCTCGAATCCGAGGAATATGCATTTGAGTGACTTCGAATCTAGCTTGGATCTCTCATCACTGGGAATGTGTGCGTATGCTGGACATCCGAATAACTTGAGTGTGGAATAATCAACTTCTTTACCTGTCCAGACTTCTTCTGCAACTTTGCAATCCAAAGTTGCTGATGGTGACCGATTAACCACATAGCATGCGTGATTAACTGCTTCTGCCCAAAAGCTTTTAGTCAACCCTGCATGTAGTCTCATGCTCCTTGCTCTTTCCAAAAGAGTCCTATTCATTCTTTCCGAAACTCCATTTTGCTGAGGAGTCTTTGGAACTGTAAAGTGTCTTGTGATGCCTTCATCCTTGCAGAATTGTAAAAAACTTTGACTTTTGTATTCACCCCCATTATCTGATCTCAGATACTTGACTTTTCTTCCTATTTGATTTTCAACTTCTGCCTTCCATTCTTTGAATTTTTCGAAGACCTCAGACTTGTGTTTTATGAAGTAAACCCAAACTTTCCTTGAAAAGTCGTCAATAAAAGTCACAAAGTATTCAGCTCCACCTTTTGACTTAACCGGGGATGGTCCCCACACACCTGAGTGAATGTAGTCAAGAATGCCTTTACTTCTACAATCTTTTCCTGCAATTTTAAAAGATACTTTCGTCTGCTTGCCATAAACACAGAATTTGCAAAAATCCAGCTTGCATGTTTTCACACCCTTCAACAACTGTCTTTTATGAAGTTCTAACATGCCTTTCTCACTCATATGCCCTAGCCGCATATGCCATAACTGAGACTCATCAATGTTGTTTTTGTCTTCCGTGGAGACTGCAGCTCCACCTACAACTGTGTTTCCCATCAATTTGTAAAGGTTGTTACCCACTCTGGTACCTTTCATTAATACCAGAATACCTTTACTCACTTTAAGCAAGCCATCATTTGCACTGAATGAACAACCTTTGGATTCTAGTGTGCCTAAGGATATCAAATTCTTCTTGAGTGAGGGAACATGTCTCACACCACCCAAAGTTCTAACAACTCCATCTGCCATTCTTATTTTTATGGTTCCCATTCCAATGGTTTTACATGCAGCATCATTACCCATTAGAACACTACCACCATCACATGGCTCATAAGTATCAAACCAATTACGATTAGGACACATATGATATGTACAACCGGAATCTAAAATCCATGTTTCAGATAGATTGTTACCTTGCGAGACCGATAGGAGTTCCACTTCCTTTTCTGAGGCAACGCTGGCGGAGTCACTGCTATCTGATTTGTCCCCAGCCTTATTCTTCCCATCTTTGCTCGCCTTGTAATGCCGGCAATCTTTCTTCCAGTGCCCTTTCTTCCCGCAATGAAAGCATTCTGAATCTTTCTTGCTTTTGGACTTTGATCTAGAGTTGTTTCTTTTTGACTTACCCCTGTCCTTGGACCTGCCACGGTTATGCGAGCCTTCCTTTGCTAGAAGTCCCTCTGCATGTGAATTACCTTTGCTAGGTTTTCTTCTGGCAGCATTAGAGATAATATCTTGAGTAACCTCCTCAAAATTGAGTGTCTCCTTTCCTTATAGCAGGGTAGTCACAAAGTGCTCATATGGGTCAGAGAGAGAATTCAACAATAACAGTGACCTGTCTTCATCATCGAATTTCACATCGAGCCTCAACAAATCACTGATCATCCTATTGAAAGTGTTCATGTGCTCCATCAGGTCACATCCTTCTTCCATCTTCAACCCATACAACTGCTTCTTCAGGTGTAGCTTGTTTGTCAGATTCTTACCCATGTACAGCTTCTCGAGCTTTTCCCATAGGTCTTTTGCAGAATCCTCTTCCAGGTTGAACATAACTTCATCAGAGAGGTACTGCTCAATAGAGCTCATGGCTCTTTCATCGATATCCGCCCACTCATCATCTTCCATCTTTTCAGGCTTCTTTGCCTTGCCAAGCAATGCTACTTTGATTCCTTGTTGAATCAAGATATTTTTCATTCTCCTTTGCCACAAGCCAAAATTAATTTTGCCATCAAATTTCTGAATTTCAAATCTGATACCTGCTGTTGTAGCCTTGTTTGCCATTATGTCTGAAATCTGCTCGTTTTTCAGAATTTCAAACGGTCAATCCGTTCCGTTAACTTTGTAGATCTCGTCGACGCGAATCTGTAGGAAGAAACGGAGCTCAAATCGGAGTCCGGATGGCTCCGAAAACCGAGAATGAATTTTAGCCGCTCAATCTGGTCAACTTTGTGGTTTGATCGAACTGCTGACGTCAGCGCTGCTGGCTGCTGCGCTGGGCTTTTCCTGCAGGTTCAGGTCAGAACTGACCCAGGACCTGAACCTGGTCCTGGCTGTGGGCTGGGTTCTCCTTAATGGACTGGGCCAGGTCAAAACTGACCTGGACTGGAAACTGACCTGCTGTGCTGGGCTTCTTGAGCACAGGTCAGAACTGACCCGTAATTGACCTGGCCTGTAAACTGACCCGCAAACAGACCCAGTCTATTTCTTCCTCTTCGTTTTAATCTGGGTTCTGTTTTAAAAAAAAAAAAAATACAGAGATCGCCTGCTGCCTTCTTCCTTTGCAGCGATGGTGCGATGGCGGGGACCGGCGATGGCCGGCGACGACACGGCAGCAACGGGGCGGACCAGTCCGGCGAGACTTGCGCAGCGGCGGCGGCTGGTTTTTTTTTTTTTTTTTTTTTTCAGTGACTGTAGACCGGCGTGCTCCTCTTCCCGTTCCGGCGACGAGCGGACGATGTGCTGCGCTCCGGCGATGACGACAGCGCGTGGTGCACGGACAGATCTGGCACCGATCGAATCTGCGGATTCCGGCAAGAACTGATGCCCTGTGCAATCCGATCTATTTGGATCTCTGCCTTGTTCTGGCAGCAAACTTCGGCAAGACAAGGGTGCGGGGCAACGCTGGTTCCGGTGTCTGGAACTTCTGATCCGCCTGGCCCGCCTTGGTGATCGTCTGATCACTTTGCCTTATCTGCGTGCAATCCTAACCCTAAGAAAACCCTAGCCTTGCTCTGATACCAATTGTTAGGAAATTAACTAGGGTAAAGCACGCTCAATCAATCACAAGCACACAAGAAACAAGAGATTTACGTGGTTCGGCAATTGCCTACATCCACGGGACTATGAGCGTTCCGCTCGATTTCACTATGCAGGAAATTGGGCAACTCGTTACAATGATATACCTCTAACACTTAGCCTACTCTCTCCCCCAATAGATCTCAATCTTACTCTCACAGTCTCTCCCCTTACAATGCTCTCTTGTTCTCCCTTGCTTTATGTGATGTAACTTACAAAGAATAACCCTAGAGAGTATATATAAAGAATTTGCCCTAGTTTACTTAAGCCCTAAGTAAACTATCCATCAAGGCCCAATGGACCTTTTGAGCCAAATCCCCAATGGACCTTTTGAGCCAAATCCAACACGATTATCCTAATTACACTTTGATGGGCCCAAAATTAAGAGGGCCACAAAATGGCAATAGTTGGATGGTTTTAGTGATCTACTTGAGTAATGGTACGTCTCTAACAAGAAATTCATGTTTATGTAAATAGGAGGATGTCCAAGATTTTGGGATATAAATATATAGTTTCTTGCTCGTAGGCAAAGCCTGCACAAATGAATTATGAGAAATAGTTTCTCAAAAAGCAATGATTGACCATTTCTAAAGATCCCAATGAATTTTATGTGGCTACTGATTAGACAATAACACGGTTCCCAAAGGCCCATTAGAGATATTATAGTTGGAAAGATAAACCTAATTGAATTAAGATGATATGCACATACATAAGACCCAGTAGTGGCAAGTATTCCGTTCAGGAGTTATGTTGTAATATGATTTCTCACGTAACTTATAAGTCCAGGTCCAGGTCCAGGTCCAGGTCTTGGGCTTCGGGTAGGCCCAAAATGGAATACCCCTAATCAATATAAGAATATGCTTCTAATTTAGGAATGATGGATATTTATTCTCTTTTCATATCATGCATGAAATGCTTTTGAGCATTAGTTGTATGAGATGCACCATGAAATTAGTCAAATAGAGTTAATCCATAATGAGACTCATTTCATATGTGGCATGAGATGTTACATGAAAAATAAGTATTTATTTATCCCATGGACCCCATCCGCTTAGAATTAATCCCAAAGGCAATATCCTAGTTTTGGGCATCCTAAGTTGTTGTCCTATTTCTAAAAAAAATATTATATTTTTAAGAAATAATACCTAGGTTACTAATTATGGATCACTTAATAACTAAGACTTTTCTAATATTAGTTTCCTAATTGACCAACTAAAAAGGAGAAATGATTTTAAAAAAAAAAAGGAAGATTGAGAAAATTTAATGTCCTAAAAGGATCCACGCACAAACCCAAAAAGGTGCTCCCTCTTGTTCTTTTCTTACAAGTATCTCATAAGGTGAAAATTACACCAAGAGATTAGAGAAAGAGTTTTTTCTAGTTGGGAGGGATCTGGCAAATTCAAATGGGAGAAGTATTCTCAAAGAGCCTATGAAGATTTCAAGAAATCCAGCAATCAAGGAGAGGGGTTGATCTACAACAAGGTTAGATTTATTTATTATTCTTATTTTTCAGATTATTTAAATTAATATATAATGATCCATGGGATGATTTTCTAGATTTTTAGAGTTTTTAAAATTTTTAAAATATTTTTTCTCATCTTTTGAAAATTATATTTTAGAGAGACCTCGCAGATGCGGGGAGTGAAACTCACACATGCAAGAAGAGAGAAATCGCACATGTGAGGAGCGGGGGAGACCAAGGTCGAACCATGGTCTTTTAGGTGAGAAGCGAGGTTGTCATCCAGCTAATCAACCCCTATTGATTCTATGTTTACACATAATCAATACAAAGTGACATGCTGGTTCATGAGATGAACCGGAGCCCACAAATGTATTAGATGTAATCCATGTGTGTGGATGAGATCTACGTACAAGAGACGTAGATCACAAATCTTATACTTAAATTGATTCACAACTAGTGATGAGATTGAGCATCTCATCTAACAAGGTTGCAGCAATGTGATCACTATGAGATAGTGTGATATGTCTCGATCATCAGAGTGTAAGACTCTAAATCATTGTGCTGGTGTATTGGATGTAGTGAAGGACCATGAGTGACACCTTATGTAAATCTATCTTTGATTTAAGAATTGCTCTCATAATTCTCAATTAATAGGCTCTTAATCATGAGAGGTTAATGGACTCAAGTTTCTACTATACATTTACTTTGGGTCATCAATGAGTGAGGCCAATTGTAGGTCAACACATCGATGTCTTTGGTACGTGGTAGTAGAGCTGTGGGAACATATAATTCTCAAGATGGAATATATCCCCTAAATATCCCTTTGTGCCAATTAATGAATTTTATCATTGGTAAGTGCGCACCCATCTCAATTAAGAGTTAATTGAATGATACTGATGATTACTGTGATTAATTGGGTCACAAGGATAATAAGAGATGAATCCAATTTGGTTGGACAGATTTATTCCAATAAATCAATGGATATAATTAATGGAGGGGCCTACTTGTAGCTACTGGGAAGTTTAGGGTCTTCTTGAAATTATTCCTAAGAGTAGAGTACAATATTTGCATTTATATAGTGGATTTATTTACAAATAACTGTGGGTCAGGAGTTCACATGAGATGTAGGGTCATATTCCCAGTTGGAGCTAGATTCTAAGAAATCCCTAGTGGTCCCCATGCTAGTCCTAATAAGAGAAATGTTACTAATCCTATTGAAACTCTTAAAGAAAGGAGGAGTAGGACACATACTAAGAATAAAAGTGAGATTTCTAATCTTGGATAGAGAGGATGTGTTTCATAAACTATAAACAAGAGGTGAGGGTTAAAAACCTCTGCACACACAATAATCTCTCAAGTTCCTCTCTCTCCTCTTGTTTCCTACTAGAGTGCTAGGTTTTCTTCTACTTAGAGATCCCACCATTCTCCTTGAAAAGTTCTCTAAGAAGGTCATAGCGTGGAAGAACACAAAGACAAGGGAGATCAAAGTCTGCGAAAAGAGTTTTTATAGAGATCAAGTTTTCAAGTTCTCAATTAAAGCGAAACCAAGCTCCTCAGGATCATTTGATCTTAATGTATGATATTAGGGTTTTAGATCTTTGGACTGGGTTTTTGGCCTTATGGTTATTTGATCCCTACTTCAAGTGAGATAAAAGTTTTGAATACCGATCCACGAGACCCACCTACTTTCAACATAAACAATTAGGCCCTAAAAGTTGTTTGGATATGGGAAAAGAGAGAATTTGAAATTGCTTTGTCTACATAAAGTGAACAAATCCCGTTTCGATTGTCAATTTTGGGAGTAAAAGAATCTCTTCGAATGACAGCTTTGAAAAGTAATAATATCAAAATTCTCTACCAAAAATTTGTCATATAAGCATTCAAAAGGTTTATATGCATTTTGTATTGTGTTGGTCCATTATAAGTTAGATTCTCTGCAGCACATTGCACATTAATTTTTGGGCCCCCCTAACACCAGTAGATGAAGAAGAAAGTTTCTTAATCAAAAATGTATGATCCATTGAATACATCTAGATGCCAAATTGTGACGCCATAGAGAGGAAAGTGACTAAGATTATATGTAGAGCTTTTACCCTTACCTTGCATGAGGCCTTTTAATGGGTTGAGGCCTACCAGAAATAAAACAGTGAGGCCCGTGGGCCAAAGCCGACAATGTCATGCATACGTGTAGGGCCGGAGCGCTACAAACCAAATACCTTTTAATTTTAATTTTGATGTTTATTACTACCACACCGAATGGTGGTCCTATGAACATGCCATGTGGCCTTTTTCTGATAAGGATTGGGATGCTCTCTTGGATCTCATTACCAGCTAAAAATCTCAAGAGATGTATGCTACAAACAAGTTTACCTAGATCAGACTTGAAATTCACAATTTGAGACTTATGTGGGTCTTAGTTGATTTCTCCAATAATGAGATTACTTATATTTTTAGATCACTTCCACAAATGTAAATTCTCTTTAGTTTACAGTGGTTTCAAACCATTAATTTGGTGAGCCGATGTGCCATTTCTAATCAATTTGAAATTTAAGTTGAGAAAACTTGAGTCATAATTTGAGAGGATCAAGTTTTCAACACCTTGCTGAATTGAGTTGTGAACCAAAAGAAATTAGACTATTGACATGTAGAGAACCTGCACAGCACAATAGTTACTTTGCTATGACCTTTGATAGCGGATCATAGGGTGGTGAAGTGATTCAAGTAAACCCCAATTAAAAACATAGTTGAAGAAAATTGTTATGGTTAGGAGTGTGTTGTGTGGGGAGATTTTCAGAACCACAGGATTACGCTAATTACAGCCATCAGATGAGGCTAAGCACTCTCACGTGCTATCTGCGTGCCATCCACGTGGCACCAAGCTCACCCCGGCTACCAGGACAGGAGGTCCGGCCGAAGTCAGGCATTTTCAGGCCACAAGCGCCGAACTGAGTCACCCCGGGTGCCATCTCGGCAGGGAGCTCCACCTCGGCTGAAGAAGCCGGGATGGAAGCCGAAGCCAGAAAGAGTCTCTCCTCATCCCCCACGTCACTAGGCACGTGGAGAGATAGGGGCACGAGCTAGTGGGACAGACACGACATCCAGCCGCTCACAATCTTCGCCATATCCTGACAGGGCGGCATCCAGCGGCTGAGGCCACATCAGGGCAAGGCCCGAGGGCAGATCCCACGATCCCCTACCGCCAAAGGCGTCCAACACGATCTGGCCCAACAAGACGCGCATTAAATGCGACGTGGGCTGATCCGACGCGCATTTAATGCAGAGTGGGCTGGATTGGACCGCATTAATGGCAACGTGGGCTGATCATGACTTCCCAGTCGAATCATGAGACCCATGCCAAGATATCGTCCAAAATATCTTCCAAATCGTCTATAAAAGGATTGCATTTCCACATGCAAGGTACGCACAATTTCATACACAGAGCTGTTACTCTGTCTCTCTTCTTCCTCTCCTTCCATTGTTCCAGTTCATTCACTGACTTTGGCATCGGAGAGCCTTGCGCCGCCCAGGCCAGGGTCCTCTGACCGTGTGTTCTTCCCTTTCAGGCTTTCGGACGGCACCCAGTCATCATCATCATCGGATAAGTCCTCTAAGGCTCCCCAGTTATTGTGGGTCATTATTTTCTGCACCTACAATTGGCGCCGTCTGTGGGAAAGTAATATCCCAACCTTCCCAAACCTTCCCAACCTTCTTAACCTCAACCTCTCAGAAGCCATGCCTCCGAAAGCTAGGAAGGGCGTAGAGTCCTCGAGAGCGGCGCTCGAGCTGCCACCACCGTCGACGGACGTCCCTCCTCAAGGGTGCTCCCGCACGGTGCATGGCACGTCTGCAGGCGAGGGCCGCTTAGGCTCTCAGCTCTTTGTCGAGTTCCCCCTCCAAGAGGGACTCGAGGCCTCGATCTCAGCAGAAGAAGTCATGCCACCCAGACGCGATGAGCGTCGGCATGAGCGTCCTCGGAAGGACAAAGCCGTGGCCGTAGGAGAGACGCGCCACGTTCAACCCCCTGCCACTGGAGAGGTTCTCGAAGCCCAAACTGCTCTCCTCCAGAAGCAAGAGCAGCTGATTCGCGAGCTCCAGCAGCAGCTGAGGGCAGCACAAACCGCCTCCTTAAGGCAGGTCTCTGAGCCTCAAGGGAAAAAGAGGGACGCCCCCAGCAGGGCAGCCCAGCCTCCCCGCGAGGATCCCAGAAACCATCTGGACCATAAACGGAGCCAGATTCATGACAAAGGCTCGAGCAACAGCCGAAGTCATCGAAGTCGCGATGGCCAAGCTCGTAGCCATCGCAGCCCGAGCCGCTCCAAGCGAAAGTCAAGGGCCCAGACTCCGGAAAAGGACGACAAGCAAGAGCGATTCGACAGACACGTCAGGCTAGCTCTTCAGCATAACCTGGACGTGCGGGACCAGAAGCAGATCTGTGGCCACACTGATCTAGGGGCCTCGCCCTTCACCAGAGATATCGAGCGCACCCCCTTGCCCAGAAAGTTCTCCGTCCCGCGGTTCGTCCCCTATGACGGACTGTCCGACCCATCCGCTCACCTCCGACACTTCTCCCAGAAGATGTCTATCTGGGGGAATGAGGGGCACCTGAACTGCAAAATCTTCTCCTCCAGTTTAGGTGACCTCCCCCTGAAGTGGTTCTGTTCTCTCCCAGAGCAGTCAGTTTCGAGTTGGAAGGAGCTCCAGCTCTCCTTCCTGAAGAAGTTTCAAGCCTACAGCGTCGTCCCCAAGAGAGAAGGGGACCTCCTCGCCCTGAAGATGAAGCAGGATGAGACTCTCGCCATCTTCGCTCAGCGATTCTGGGCGGTCTACAGCCAGATCGAGGGCACCAGAGAGGAGATAGCAATCTACGCCTTCCAGCATGCCCTCACCCCCGGCCACGACCTGCGGAAGGACTTGGCCGGGAACCCCCCAGAATCCATGCCAGAGTTGATGTCCCGGGTAAAGCGCTTCATCGCCCAGGAGGAAGACGAGATCCGAGCCCGAGATCAAGACGGGCATCCGGAGCCCGAGCAGAAGAGCGACCAGCCTCGGCAGAGAGGCGGGAAGCCCTTCCAGAAGCAGGAGCCCAAGCAGGCTTGGGACGCCAGTTCGGCGGCGCCCACACCACCCAGGTCTGGGGGCACCAGTAGGCCAAGGCCTCACGCCAGCGCCTATCAAGGCATCAACGTCGTCTTCAGAGAGCCGATACACCAGATCCTGAACAAAATAAAGGGTAAGCTGTTCTTCGAGTGGCCTCAGCCCTTGAGAAATGAGCCCACTAACGGCTATCGAAGCAAGCTCTACTGTTCCTACCACAAAGGTAAAGGACACAAGACCGAGGAGTGCAACTCTCTGAAGTGGCGCCTGGAGAGACTCGCCGGCGAAGGCCACCTCCCAGAGTTCGTCAAGACAGAAGGCGCCGGCGGCAGCGGGGGCCGAGTTCACCAGAGCACGGCTCGGGACCCAGACAGTGAGGATTCCGAAAAGATCATTAACGTGATCCACCTGGCGTCCTCGGTTTCCTCTCCCTCGTCTCGCGGAAGCTCGCATCGCACGGGAAGGTGATGGAAGCCGAGCTCGGGCTGGCACCCAAAAAAGCTCGCCTCGGCCGAACTGCGATCAAAGCCCAGATTCCGGCGAACTTCAACATCGTCTCGCCCAAATTCGGCCCCGACCCCGCCTGCCACAACGCTGACAGGCACAGGACACGAGCCAGAAGTAACTGAGACTGGACAGTCTCCCACCTCGGCAACACCCTCCGGCCTGCGGGATGGGAACGGTCATTCCTGAGCACAGAGCCGAAGGAAGGCCGGCCCGAGCTGGCATGGCCCGTTCGGGGTGATCTCACGGGCAACGAAGTCAGCCTACAAGCTCAGACAGGGCAAGCCACTGCCGAGATCGCGGAATGCGTCCCGCCTGAAGAAATTCTGTTTCTAAAAAATGTAGCAAGTCTCATTCAATGAAAGTGCCTTTTGCCCTGTCATCAAATCTCTGTCATTTCTCCTTACATGACTTCGACAGCTCCGGGTCCAACGCCCTGGAAAAGGCCTCGAGTCCAGACTCGGTCGTTTCCTAAAGCCCCGGGTCCAACGCCCTGGAAAAGGCCTCGAGTCCACACTCGGTCGTTTCCTAAAGCCCCGGGTCCAACGCCCTGGAAAAGGCCTCGAGTCCAGGCTCGGTCGTTTCCTAAAGCCCCGGGTCCAACGCCCTGGAAAAGGCCCCGAGTCCAACTCGGTCGTTTCCTAAAGCCCCGGGTCCAACGCCCTGGAAAAGGCCTCGAGTCCAGACTCGGTCGTTTCCTAAAGCCCCGGGTCCAATGCCCTGGAAAAGGCCTCGAGTCCAGACTCGGTCGTTTCCTAAAGCCACGGGTCAAACGCCCTGGAAAAGGCCTCGAGTCCAGACTCGGTCGTTTCCTAAAGCTCCGGGTCCTGGACCCTGGAGAAGGCCTCGAGTTCGGACACTCGGCCGGACAGCATGGGCCTACGCCCTGGATACAGCCTGGAGTTCTTACACTCGGCCGAATTCCTAAAGTCCTCGGGTTTAGAACCCAGGGTCAAACGCCATGGAAAAGGCCTCGAGCCCAGACTCGGTCGTTTCCTAAAGCTCCGGGTCCTGGACCCTGGAGAAGGCCTCGAGTTCGGACACTCGGCCGGATTCCTAAAATCAGGGTTTTTACACCCCTCAAAGATCATTGCCGAACTCACGCTTCCGCAGCCGAGACCAGTGGAATGATGACTCCACTTCGGCACAAGCAGCTCGCCTCGGCCAAAGCCAGCCATTTCGGCCAAGGGCAGCTTTCCAGAGGAAGAGAGCTGAGCCAGCATTCAAGCACCATTCAATGCACATCCAGAAATGAAGGAGAAACAAATGCGGAGAAAGAATGCACAAGTAAAGAAGCCCGTTTTTCATTGATTACTGAGAGTATTACAAGGCTAAGGAGCAAAAGCATTACATACAAGGAGACAGAAATACAGAGGAGCCCGGCTACTATGGTTTCGGCGACTCCACTAGGTCGATCACCGTATCTGATGGACCAGTGGACTCGGCCGAAATCGTGACCTTGCTTGGAGCGTCGCTAGCAGAGGAGGCTCCGACCGGTACCTCACCCGAACCAGGAGCAGAAGAGGTATCACCCTGAGGCACGGCCGAAGCATCGCTGGCGACCGGGGCATCGCTCAAGACCGGGGCAGCTGGAGCGTCGTCAGCAGCAGGGGCGATTGCAGGAGCTTCAACTGGGGCACTTCCGGCTGCAGGAGCGGAGCTCGGCTCAGGAGCCGAGTCCGAGTACTTCGGCAGGTCCCGATAGACAGGATGGTCTTCGGGGACCCCCGCACGTCTCAGTGCGGCCAGGCATCCTTCCTCGAATAGGATGGCGGTGATCTCCTCCACCTGCTTCTCATACAGCTCAGTGGCGTGATCCACCCTATCCTGGAAGGCGGACTGGGCCTCGGACAGAAGAGAGGCCTTCTCCTTCTCCAGCTCGGCGTTCTCCTTCTTCAGCCTCGCTGTTTCGGCTCGCCCAGCCAGCACTTCCCCGCGCAGCCTCGTCCCCTCCGCCGTCGATTCAGCCTTCAATCTTGCCAATTCCGACTCCAGCTCGGCGGTCTTCTTGTTCCTCGCCCAGACCTCGCCTTTCAGATGATTGGCCTTCGACGTAAGTTCGGCGACATCAGCCAGAGCCGATGCCAGCCGAGCAGCCTCATCAACGCTGGCCTTCTTCATCCGCTCCACTCCCGCCTGCAGCTCCTCCAGTTCCTTCTTCAGCTTGTCTCTCTCGGTCTCCAGCTGGGAGACCCTCGTCGCGTTCCTGTCGCTCCTTCCCACCACGGTCAGGAGCCTTTGCACGTTCTGCAAATGGAGAAAATGGATCAGACCGGGACAGTCGAGCTAAAATTATTCGAGGAAAATTGCTGAAAACACTTACCAGAAGGTTCGCCTGGATCGCCGAGACCATCAGGCTCTCGTTGTCGAACCTCTCATGCGTCTCCATATCTCGCGGCAGAGCGCAGGCCTTGGCAAGAGCCCCGATAACGTCGGCGTTCCCCAGCAGCCGATCCTCGACGTTCAGAGGCTTGCCGGGCTGCGTTTCCATCCTCGGCCTCCATGGCGGTGGGGCAGTTCGGGGTCCGGAGGACGACCCGGATCCCTGCCCCGCCAAGGTGCTGTGCTCGCGGGTCGTCCCGCCGGATGGCCTGCCTGCCGGCACGCTCCCCTTTTCAGCTGGAACCTTGGCTCCGGGGGCCCGCGCAGGGGTCTTACTCTTCGGAGGCTGTTCGGCCCCCGAATCCTTCTCCCCCGCCTTGGACTTCTTCCTAGGCGGGGACCCCTCCCTCGGGCGCTCCGGCGAACGTCGCCGAACCCCTTCACTCGAAGCAGGAGCGGAAGCAGGAGCAGGAGCGGAAGTGTCGCCAGCACCTCCCGAGCTCGAAGCTGCTCGGGTGCTGGCAGGAGATGGCGTCGCAGAGGAAGAGGACCCCCGCCTGAACTTGGCCGCTAGGTCCTTGACGGCAGGCTCCCTCGACCTTCCCGCCATATCCTCTTCCTGATCAGAAGAATAAGCGTCCACTATCTGCCTCAGGTTCGACGGTTCCGAACTTGAAGTAGACGCCTCGGACCCAGATGCAGCTCGGCTAGCGGCAGGATCGCTCAAAGGGATCCCGGAAGGCACGGCAAGGGAGACGGTTGGGCGATCAGGATGCGTCTCGTCCACCTCGGGTACCCCGGTCCTCTGGTAGTGGCCGCGGTATCTCGGCGTGTATCCGAGTAGCTTCCAGGCTGACCTAGTCTCGTGCCCCTTGTACCTCTCGACCTTGTTGATGTCGTCGGGGTTCCTCCTCCAACCCTCACTCGCAGCTCGGCGACGTCTCGCACCTGCCTCTGCATAACAAACAATAGAGGAGTCAGCTCGGCATCGTCAAAATCAAGCAAAGAAAATGAATGAAAAGGAGCGATGTTTACTTGGGACTGTCCCAGGGCGGCGCGGGACCGCTAGCCTCCTACTTTCGCCAGCGCCGAACTCCCAGTCCCCCGAAACACAGAAGAAGGCTTCTTCGGCATTCTTACTTGAATCTTCCAAGGCCAGGACGAAGCCTCTTCGCTGCGGCTTCACCCGGAGATAATATTTCCCTTCCCCGGCCTTGCAGATGTCGTAGGTATCCTCAATATCGTGGACACCTAGGTCGGTCCCCAAAATCTCGTTCAGCTTAGCCGTGCCCATGATGACCTTATAGCCATTGGGCATCAGCTGGCACGGGGTGAGGGACCATGCACTGAGACAGGCTCTAAGAAGAGGGTGCAGGGGGAATCTGACCCCGCCCTCGATCACAGAGATCAGAGGGAACGGCATCCAGCCGCCGGACCAGCGCATCGTGGCATAGTCGACGGAGTCTGCCGGCTTGAGCAGGACTCGCTCCGGAATATCGAAGGCAGCCCTGAATCTGGCTATGCCCTCTTCGGTGTCTAAACTAAACCTAGGGGTGCCCATGTCTGGAAAGAAGGATACAGCGAAAGAAAAAACCCGAAAGGCTGCTAAACCCTAGGGAAAAAGCTACACAGAGGCGTGAAGCAACTTACAGAGACGGAAAAGGGCAACTCGAGTATAGATCCAGACACGCCCTATGGTCGTCCTCGCTAGAAAGATCTTGAGCAGCAGAGTAGAAATCGGAGATGAAGGCAAAGGCGAAGAGAAATCAGAAACGAGAAGAGAAGAAGACGACCCTATTTATGGAGAAGAAACCCTCGGCGCGCGCTGCTTTCGAAATTCGAAAGGACGGATTTCGCGATCCGCGCCTATTCCATCAATAAGACAGCGCGATCAGTGAAGAGCCGACGCGTGTAACCGTCGACTCGCTTCCCAGTACAGGCAAGACAGAGCATTCATTGCTTCAGGACAGTTGAAGCGACATCAGGCAATGACCGCCGCATCCCCAGGCGAGTCTTCTAGCTTTCAACCACTAAAGGCCAAGGCACTCAAGAGGTCAAAAGCTAGGGGGCAATTGTGTGGGGAGATTTCCAGAACCACAGGATTACGCTAATCACAGCCATCAGATGAGGCTAAGCACTCTCACGTGCTATCTGCGTGCCATCCACGTGGCACCAAGCTCACCCTGGCTACCAGGACAGGAGGTCCGGCCGAAGTCAGGCATTTCCAGGCCACAAGCGCCGAACTGAGTCACCCCGGGTGCCATCTCGGCAGGGAGCTCCACCTCGGCTGAAGAAGCCGGGATGGAAGCCGAAGCCAGAAAGAGTCTCTCCTCATCCCCCACGTCACTAGGCACGTGGAGAGATATGGGCACGAGCTAGTGGGACAGACACGACATCCAGCCGCTCACAATCTTCGCCATATCCTGACAGGGCGGCATCCAGCGGCTGAGGCCACATCAGGGCAAGGCCCGAGGGCAGATCCCACGATCCCCTACCGCCAAAGGCGTCCAACACGATCTGGCCCAACAAGACGCGCATTAAATGCGACGTGGGCTGATCCGACGCGCATTTAATGCAGAGTGGGCTGGATTGGACCGCATTAATGGCAACGTGGGCTGATCATGACTTCCCAGTCGAATCATGAGACCCATGCCAAGATATCGTCCAAAATATCTTCCAAATCGTCTATAAAAGGATTGCATTTCCACATGCAAGGTACGCACAATTTCATACACAGAGCCGTTACTCTGTCTCTCTTCTTCCTCTCCTTCCATTGTTCCAGTTCATTCACTGACTTTGGCATCGGAGAGCCTTGCGTCGCCCAGGCCAGGGTCCTCTGACCGTGTGTTCTTCCCTTTCAGGCTTTCGGACGGCACCCAGTCATCATCATCATCGGATAAGTCCTCTAAGGCTCCCCAGTTATTGTGGGTCATTATTTTCTGCACCTACATGTGTATAGTTTGGTTTAAACTGATTAACCGATCCGGACCGACCGACCGTTAACCGAATTTACCGGTTATTCTTAACCGATCGGGCGGTTCGGTTAAAAATGTTTGAATATTTCGGTTTTCGGTTAACAGTTCGGTTAACAGAAAAAATCAACCAAATTAACCGAACCGAATCAAAATTATAGTAAACTATATAAATATATAATATATATAATAAAATGTGTACATGTATATAATATGAAAATCTATTAATACTTATATAAAAAATCCAAAATAAATATAACATACATCAATTAATAAGTATTAATTCATGTTACCAAGTACCAACTTAGTAACTTATCAAGTTACCATGTAATGTAGCACCTTCAATATATTATATATTTATATCTATCAAGATTAAATATGATAATCATGAAATTAATAATATGATAAAATAAATAAATATAAATCATTGACATTAAACTCCAAATCCTAAGGTTAAAGGTCCCAACAATTTAAAACCTTAAATATATTTTTTTAATTGGGAACCATAAACCATATAAAACCTTATGAATATAAACCCTAAACTCTATTAACTAGATAACTATAGTCATTTATAAACTTAATAATTTTAGGTTAACCGAACCGACCGAAATCCAAACCGATATTTTAGGTTAACCGAACCGATGGTTAATCCTCTAAAAAATTTTGGTTTGGTTAAATGGTTGAAATTAACCGAAAAATTTTGGTTTGGTTAAAAATATGTCAATAACCGAACCGACCGACCGATGCACACCCCTAGTTATGGTCATTGCTCTTGCACGTGGTTTAGTGGGCTGACCTTTTGCATGCATGTGAGGAGTCAATAGCAAGTTTGTGTAGTTAGTTTTAATTTTGTCAAGTGTTAGTGGCTAGTTAGTAGGAGGGTTGTTACTACTTTGTAGGAAGTAGTGGCTCAATAACAAGTTTGTGTAGTTAGTTTTAATTTTGTCAAGTGTTAGTGGCTAGTTAGTAGGAGGGTTGTTACTACTTTGTAGGAAGTAGTGGCGTTTCACCATCCTTAATTTCTCTTCTGTTTTTTCTCTTCATTGTTTGAGGATTATTTGGAGAATTTAATGAATGAAGTAGTCTAAGAAG
This sequence comes from Litsea cubeba, assembly GCA_012931725.1. NCBI lineage: Eukaryota > Viridiplantae > Streptophyta > Magnoliopsida > Laurales > Lauraceae > Litsea > Litsea cubeba. Next base: position 146,345,801 of record CM022946.1, read on the forward strand.
AAATCTATTCAAACTTTAGTCATAAGAATGACGGTTTCCCTCGAAGAAAACCAGCTCTTTTCTTTCAACTATGAGACTCTTTCCATCTTCACACTACACCAAAAATGGAAAATTGGAACGGATTACCTTTCCTAATCCGTGTGTTCCTAATCCGTTCATCCGTTCCAATTTCCTATTTTTGGAACGGATGAACGGATTAGGAACGGTTTAGGAACGGATGAACGGATTAGGAACATACGGATTAGGAACGGTAATCCGTTCCAATTTTTCATTTTTGGTGTAGTGTCAATTTCCTCTTCTTTCGTATTATCTCCAGTGGAAAAATAGGCCCCCAAGGTAGGAAAGGTCGAGGCAATGGATGTGAAAACAATCCGGTCCAAAAGGGCCATAACAGTTTGATATCAGAGCCAGAGCCGACTGATCAACGGATTATTCAATTAGAAGCTAAAGTTAGGTCCTTATCATCAGGGCAAAAAATCAAGATATGTTTAGAAAGAAAACAAAAGGAAGAAAAATGTCACGAGAGTACCTGTTTATATAATCCAAAAATTAGTGGTGGAAAGAGGAGGATTTGAGGAGAAAGAGAGTGATACAATTTGGATTAAAACAGAGTTTTTTTTGCAGTATAAGAGAAGTGGGATATTGGTTACGAGTAGTTCTAATATCGAGATAAAATGATTAGTTGTATGAGTGGGGAGATAAGATTTAAAAATAAAATAACTTTCGGTCAAAATTAAAGCCAAAATCTTTCTCTTTAATATAGTATAGTAGAAAAATAGAAAATAGAAAAATTTTCGAAGCAGACTTTATATTGCTTAAGCGATTTCAGGTTTGACTTGTGTCCATTGACACAGACTTAAACAAGTAGGAGAGCGAAACTCCCATGTCACACCACAAATATGGTACCAGCCAACTCTCAAAGTTGCAATTTTTTTCTCTAAAACTCATTGGTGGGGCCCAAATAGAGATCATCCGATCTTTCACAATGAATCTCTTCCCCTCAAATCTCGTATTTTCAAATTTTAGCTTAAAAGAAATTGTGTATACACTACCCCATTGAATAACCTGACAAAAATGTGATTTGGCCCCTTCTTATATGGTGTTAATTCATGGTGTTCAATCAAACGGCCGAACCCATTATTTTAAAATAATATATATAGAGGATTTTACTTGAAAATTCCCACTATTTGGCCGTTGCACGAATTAGTGCATCAGAAATAACACTACACAAACGGGGTCCGTTAGACCCCGTTTTGTTTTTTTTTTTTTTTCCAATATGAAATAAGTGACGCTAGCGTCGCTCAGTGTGAAAGTTAGTGACGCTAGCGTCACTCTTTGTCTCTTCCAAACAAACAGGAACATGGTTCTCAACCTCTTTCTCCAACCCCTTTCTCGATCTGGTCCTCAATTCCACATGAGACCCTGCAGAATCAGTGGCTTCATTTTCTTATCAACCTCTTTCTCTTTCTCCAACCTCTTTCTTCATCTTCCACCCTCACACTTTGCCCAATTCTTTTCTTATCCATACCGCCCCTCTTTCTCTTATTCTCTTCAAGTTCGGGGATTTTGGGGTGATCTCTTGCATACCGAGGCACGCAAACTCCCATCATGTCCCAGATCACATTCCGTGAATCGAAAGGGGAAGCCTAGAATCTAATTCATATTCATGCTAACATTGTCGTCATGCTAAGCGTCGTTATAAACTTATAATAATAGCATTTGCATTTGTCCACGAGATGAGATCTGGAGCCAAATCATGCTGCAATTATAAATTTTCTGTTGAGCTCCACTTGTTTCAGTCACTAGTACCTGGATCTCTTGAAATGGCAGAACAAAACCCAAACTCTAACTCCAACATTCCTTTTTCATCTTCTTCCTCCTCCGTAGATGCAAACAGCAGCGGCTTCTCTTCGGAGACAAAGATCTACCACAGCCTTCGGCCACCTGTCCCTCTCCCTCCGCCCTCCCTTCCTCCCTCCGTCTCCTCCTACACCACCTCCCTCCTCCCTACTCCTCTCCTTCGGCGTCGTCATCTCTCATTCGAATCCGATCTCTTCCTTCCGACCTCCCCAGCACTCTAATCATAACCCACAGCAACAACCCAGCCACCTTCCATCACCATCAAAGAAAAGGGAAGAAGGGAAAGGAGGGAGGGAAGAGAAGGGGAAAGATGGTGGGTTTATATAACGAAGAGTGACGATAGCGTCACTTAATTTCTCATTCCAATGATGCTATCGTCACTCCCAAAAAATACTAAAAAAAATTAAAAGAAGCGGGAGGAATGATACCGTATGGAAAATATTCCAAGGCACTACCAAGTGTGACGTCCAAATACCGGGTAGTTTCCAGTAAAAACCTCTTATATATATATATGGGAAGTATTCTAAGTACATCCATCCCTCACCATTTTTGGTGAGGGACACCCCATTTGAAAAGTGTCAAGAACAAAAGGGGAGTGTCAAGTACATAGGACTCCCCTTTTTGTACTTGATACTTTTTAAAGGGTGTGTCCCTCACCAAAAAAGGTGAGGGATGGATGCACTTGAATATTTTCCTATATATATCTATTATACATTCCAGGACAGCCTTTTACTGTTCCAAAAAATGTCCTACGTGGCACTGTGGCTAAAAGGGGCTAAAGTTGAACATAATTACAACTTTTGCCATCAAGAAAGAAAGAGAGGGAGGACAGTTGACTGAGGGAGAGGGGAAAGTAAGAGAGATAAAATGAATGAGGAAGAGAGAAAATGAATGAGGGAGAGGGGGCGTGGGGGGGTTGATGGGTTTATTTTTTCCTACTAACATCAATCTCAGCCGTCCATCACACTTTTTTGTGTACCCCATTTTACTATTCATTGCACTGTTTTTCTCAGATAACTAAAATTCGAAAAATAAAAAAGCAGGAAAGCCGGGTCCGATTTGGTTGGCCAGAGTGTTAAAAAAATTTAAAAGTTAAGAACATTAAAAAAATAATTTTTTAAAAATTTTGGAGTGTAAACTCTTAAATTATAAAAGTTAATAAAACAAAATACTAAAAACCCTAAACATTAAAGAATAAATCATATATACTAAACATAAATAAAAAAAAATATTAACCTAAACCATAAATTCTAAGAACACTAAATCCTATAAAGTCGTAAATCCCAAATCCAAATAAGTTAATTTACGAAAAAAATTTTATTGTGCCATACTGCTAGTGTGTGTATTTATATATATACTAGTGAAGCCCTGCACGTGCAATGCACGTGCACCAAACACACAGTTTTACGAAAAAAAAATTTAAAGAATTTAGTAGAAGCTGAAATACATTTAAAAATTAAATTTCAATAGAAAATGAGTGATTGTAAATTAAGAGGCCCGTGCAATGTCCAAATGCAGTTGACACTATTTTTTTCCTATACATTTGAAAACATTAAAATGATGATATAGTGAGAAAAATGAGACCTCAAAGACAATCGATATGAAACTTATATAACTTTTTGAGGATATAAATCACATATTTTTAGATATTTTATCATGAATATGTACAAAGAAATTTAAATTTACTTTATTTAACCTTTCAGGTCGACTTATCAGTTTTCTGGTAGACCTGACCTGCTAAAGTTGGAGTCAAGTCGAAAGCATAGTCAAATTGATAACATGCAGTTTTATAAAAAATAAAATTAAAAATTAAACCAGATGAGCTTACTGTTTTAACCAATTACCATGAACATTATATGTTCACTATAAAATCAGATTCTATTAAGGAAAAAAAATTAATTATATCCTACCTAAGAGAATGATGATCCTTTAACTGACTCCGGACCAACCAGTTCTTCCTGCTGGTCAATCATCATAAGGCGGGACATGTAGGTCTTGCCCGATGACCAACAAGACCTTATACCATACCATAGTAGGGGGCTAAGCCCCGGTCCCGGCCCCTACTCCGAAAGCGAAGCAAAGCGAAAAAAGGAGAACCGGCTCAATCGGCGCACCAAGCCCCTGAAGTAACAAAACAAATAGGGCGGGCGGGTTATGTCTAAGGACATCATAATAAGAAAACTGAAAAACGATCACATCACTGACTCTAAAGTTAGTAGTAACGCTAGCATAACAAGCAGTTTCTATGGGATTCTCATTTTTTTTTTTAAGGAAATGCATAACGCTTCATTGAAATATATGAAAAGAACAACAACAACAACAAGAAGCTTGCAATGATGAAAGAAATAAATGTGTTAGAAAATGATTAAAGTTTTTCAATTTAAACCTCATGAGTAAGGGCAATAATAAATAATTATATTCATGCCCTTGAAATGCCCTTTTATAATAACTTTTTTTTACAAAAGTTGTATATTAAGAAACTAACAATTGTACAGAACAACAATAATTTTACGATAGTAATCTATAAGACCTACCACTAAATTGCATTTACGATAGTAATCTATAAGACCTACCACTAAATTGCATTTATAGAATTATCTTTAGCAATCATTAATATTAGAAGAGCAGCAATATTTAGTAATAGTTATCACATTATCCAACTTGTGATTATTCTTCCAACAGGGGTATAAATCAAGATCAATACAACTATTATGTCAGAAGCGAAAAATAATAATACTAAGTGGGGTCCACATCGTGCAGTTTATTGGGCATATCTATATATATCTATAATAATACTAAGTGGGGACCTGCAAGTACACCAAACATACAGATAGATAGATATTTGGGGGTGGGCCCCACAATGGTGTAGTGAAAAAGTTTGCATTATAATATTTGGGGCCCTTTTCTCATAATAATATATTATTATATTATATTATAATATTTGGGGGTGGGCCCCACAATGGTGTATTGAAAAAGTTTGTAATTTCTCAAAATAATATATTAGTATATTATATTATAATATTTGGGGGTGGGCCCTATAATGGTGTAGTGAAAAAGTTTGCATTATAATATTTGGGGGTGAGCCCCGCAAAGGTGTTATAAAAAAGTTTGCAATTTCTCATAATAATATATTATTAGATTATATTATAATATTTGGGGTATTATAATATTTGATAGAGATATAGATATATAATATACATAATAATATAATATAACGTAAGTGAGGCCCACAAGTGTGTAGTGAAAACTTTTTGCAAGCTAGCCTCTTTTATAATAGTAGATAGATATATAATAATATAATATAAGGTAAGTGGGGCCCCAAGTGTCTAGTGAAAACTTTTTGCAATCTAGCCTATTTTATAATAGTAGATAGTTATATTATTATATTATATTATAATATTTGGGGGTGGGCAACACAATGGTGAAGTGAAAAAGTTTGCTTTATAATATTTAGGGGGGGGGGGGAGGCCCACAAAGGTGTAATGAAAAAAATTGTAATTTCTCATAATAATACATTATTATATTATAATATTTGGGGGTGGGCCCCACAATGGTGTAGTGAAAAATTTTGCATTATAATATTTGGGAGTGGTTTTAATATTTGGGGGTGGGCCCCATAATGGTAAAGTGAAAAAGTTTGCATTATAATATTTGGGGGTGGGACCCACAAAGGTGTGATATTAAAAAAGTTTGCAATTTCTCATAATAATATATTATTATATTATATTATAATATTTGGGGTGGACCCCACAATGGTGTAGTGAAAAAGTTTGCATTATAATATTTGAGAGTGGGGCCCACAATGGTGTAGTAAAAAGTTTGTATAATATAATATAATAGTAGATATGTAAGATATTATATACTATTATAATATATATAATGAAGTGGGCCCTAGAAATGAGATGATGATGATGAGATGAGAGATGAGAGATGATGAGAATTATAATATATATATAATGGGGAACATTCATATGCATCTTTCCCTCACCATAGGGTGAGGGACACTTCCCTTTTTGAAAAATTCCAAGTACAAAATGTACTTTTCAAGTAGATAGGGTGATGTACAAAATGCACTTTTCATGTGCAAATAGGGAAGTGTCCCTCACTCTATGGTGAGAGAAAGATGCATATGAACATTCCTCATATATAACTTATATAATGAAGTGGGCCCCACATATAATATATATTATATAATAGTAGATATATAATATAAATTATATATTATTCAGTTCGCAATTTCTCATAATAATATATTATTATATTATATTATAATATTTGGGAGTGGGCCCCACAATGATGTAGTAAAAAGTTTGTATAATATAATATAATAGTAGATATGTAAGATATTATATATTATTATAATATATATAATGAAGTGGGCCCTAGAAATGAGATGATGATTATGAGATGAGAGATGATGAGAATTATAATATATATATAATATATAATGTAGTGGGCCGCACATATAATATATATATTATATAATAGTAGATATATAATATATAATATATATTATTTAGTTTGCAATTTCTCATAATAATATATGATTATATTATATTATAATATTTGAAAGTTGGCCTCACAATGGTGTAGTAAAAAGTTTGTATAATATAATATAATAGTAGATATATAAGAAGTGGGCCCTAGAAATGATGTGATGATAATGAGATGAGAGATGATGAGAATTATAATATATATAATATATTTAATGAAGTGGGCTCCACATATAATACTTATATTATATAATAGTAGATATATAATAGATATTATATATGGGGAATCCTCCCCTCAGCTCATGCGCAGGGGAGGAATCCCGTCCGCCCCCTAGGTGGGGCCCACTGTTTGGCCCATCCAAATGGACCAAACAGTGGGGCCCCTTGAATAGCACATGTCCACCAAAATTTGGCCCCATTCGATTAAATTGGACCGTTGGATCGTATGACACACATATAAATATATATATACACCATTAAAATCTTGTGGCCCAGATGGAGATGATAGAAATTAAAGATTGGGCTGATTTTTTGTAGAGAGGAGGGCCCCTGTGTGTGCTTCAAATCCCCCCCATCCCCATGCCTAGGTGGGTCCCTATGTGGGCCCCACGCCCTTGAGCGGACGGGCTTATCGTGCACATGAGCTGAGGAGAGGAGGCCCCATTATATATTATTATATAGAATGGGCCCCACAAATGGTATGACCACCAAAAAGTTAAAAAATTGGCATTTTCTCCTCTTTTATAAGAGTTATTATATTTAATGAAGTGGGCTCCACATATAATATTTATATTATATAATAGTAGATATATAATAGATATTATATATTATTATAATATATATAATGAAGTGGGCCCTAGAAATGAGATGATGATTATGAGATGAGAGATGATGAGAATTATAATATATATATAATATATAATGTAGTGGGCCGCACATATAATATATATATTATATATATATAATGTAGTGGGCCGCACATATAATATATATTATATAATAGTAGATATATAATATATAATATATATTATTTAGTTTGCAATTTCTCATAATAATATATGATTATATTATATTATAATATTTGAAAGTTGGCCTCACAATGGTGTAGTAAAAAGTTTGTATAATATAATATAATAGTAGATATATAAGAAGTGGGCCCTAGAAATGATGTGATGATGATGAGATGAGAGATGATGAGAATTATAATATATATAATATATTTAATGAAGTGGGCTCCACATATAATACTTATATTATATAATAGTAGATATATAATAGATATTATATATTATTATATAGAATGGGCCCCACAAATGGTATGACCACCAAAAAGTTAAAAAATTGGCATTTTCTCCTCTTTTATAAGAGTTATTATATTTAATGAAGTGGGCTCCACATATAATATTTATATTATATAATAGTAGATATATAATAGATATTATATATTATTATAATATAATAATGAAGTGGGCCCTAGAAATGAGATGATGATTATGAGATGAGAGTGATGAGAATTATAATATATATAATATATAATGTAGTGGGCCGCACATATAATATATATATTATATATATATAATGTAGTGGGCCGCACATATAATATATATATTATATAATAGTAGATATATAATATATAATATATATTATTTAGTTTGCAATTTCTCATAATAATATATGATTATATTATATTATAATATTTGAAAGTTGGCCTCACAATGGTGTAGTAAAAAGTTTGTATAATATAATATATAGTGATATATAAGAAGTGGGCCCTAGAAATGATGTGATGATGATGAGATGAGAGATGATGAGAATTATAATATATATAATATATTTAATGAAGTGGGCTCCACATATAATACTTATATTATATAATAGTAGATATAATAGATATAATTATTATATAGAATGGGCCCCACAAATGGTATGACCACCAAAAAGTTAAAAAATTGGCATTTTCTCCTCTTTTATAAGAGTTATTATATTTAATGAAGTGGGCTCCACATATAATATTTATATTATATAATAGTAGATATATAATAGATATTATATATTATTATATAGAATGGGCCCCACAAATGGTATGACCACCAAAAAGTTAAAAAATTGGCATAATAGATATTATATATTATTATATAGAATGGGCCCCACAAATGGTATGACCACCAAAAAGTTAAAAAATTGGCATTTTCTCCTCTTTTATAAGAGTAGTAGAGATAGATATATATGATTCGAGTGGATGACATTTATATTCAACGGTCCTGATGATCTCTGTAAAATTTTTTTTTTAATAATAACATGGTGCCACAGAGGATCCGGACTCCACAGTAGAGATGCAGTAGGCCCTTTGCCCCTCTCTGCTGCCGACTCTTGTCAGTTGTCACCACCACCTCTTATTTTTTCTGTGATGAGCAGCAGCAGTTGTGTTTGCTGACAACGAAAGCCTCTTTATCCAACCACACCATTTCATCACCAGCAGAAACAGAAGCATAAAAAAAAAAAAAAAGAGAGTAAAATCAAGAGAAGCACGGAACAAGCAAGAGCAAAAGCACATGGTTGCTGCAAATCCTTCTGCACCAGCACCCGCAGCAGAAGCGTCAGGCTTCTTCTTGGATCCGTCGGGCATGGCTCTCCCAGGAGTAACCGCTTTACCCAACTCCAACGGCAACGCCTCTGCTTTGTCGGAGGACCCGAACAAGAAGATCCGAAAGCCCTACACCATCACCAAATCCAGAGAGAGCTGGACTGAGCAGGAGCACGACAAGTTCCTCGAAGCTCTCCAGCTGTATGTTTCTCACTTCTCTTTTTCTTCTTCTTCTTCTTTTCTTGAATTGGAATTGTTCTTGTTGTTTGTTGCTCATCTTATTGTTTTCTCATGGAAATTCTTCAATAGAATGAGGGAAAAGCTCGAATTGACTCTTGTTTTTTCTCCAGTTTAGGCGTAGAATTGGGCTTTTTCTGACCGTTTTCAGTTGAAAAATATCCCCAAATAGATGCGAGGGAGGCGATAGAAATTTGCGGAAAACAAAGGGAAAGCAAAGATGGTGTCTTTGAACTACACTCAATTTAGGGTTTTCCTTGTAAAGATCCTATTTTTAGGTAGGCGGCGAGAACTCTTGAAGGATTGTGAACTCGATTTTTGTATTGTGAATTTGATTCAAATTTCTGTTGAGATATAATTTGTAACTCAATATTTGTGAGTGTTTTAATGATAGAATTTGCGAGAAATTTTTCTACATGAGGCTATGGGTAAGCGTGGAAGAATCTGTAGAAGTTTCTAGACTCTCCCATCCATTAGCTTCTTACCAATCTTAGATAGTTGTTACCAATCTTAGATGGTTATACTGGGTGGATAGTGTAGGGGATGGATTTTTGGGCCCGCCCGGGATCGCCGGCCCCCCCACAGGGCTTATTGTATACACTTCGGGAGACGGACTTCGTATTCATGCATTTGTCCCAGGGTGGATTCGGAAATCATGCACCCCAGGGGCCCAGGATTTGAATCTGGGTGAAACCTACTAGCCCAAGTGGTACCAGAAGTCTTCCCAACTTTCTCTTAAAGCGAGAGGTTGAGGGTTCGACTCCGGGGAGGCCACTGGGATGCATGATTAAGGTTTAAATCACTCGAAGTGCACCCTGGGACAAATGCATGATTACGGAGTCCGTCTCCCGAAGTATATACAATAGGCCCTGTGGGGGGCCCAGGTCCCACCGCGGCTCGGGCGGGCCCAAAAATCCATCCCCTACAAAAAGGCCGGCCTTTTTGTAGGGGATCCGAACCATGTAGCTGAACCCGGATGCTCGGTGGGATCGCCACCCGCCGATGCCCACACAACTGGCCCACCACAGGGGATAGGCGGGGCCCATGGCCCCGGGCCTATTGTATACACTTCGGGAGACGGACTCCGTATTCATGCATTTGTCCCAGGGTGGATTCGGAAATCATGCACCCCAGGGGCCTCCCCAGAGTCGAACCCGAGAACTCTCGCTTTAAGAGATAATCTGGGAGACTTCTGTTACCACTTGGGCTAAATCATAGGCCTCTGCATCTGATAGCATTAATTCTACCATATCAACTCTAAAACGCTTCTTGTCTTTCTTTGGACACTTTGAAGCAAAATGGCCTGAATCTCCGCAAGTCCAACATTCCTTTTTGTCGGAACTGGATATAGGATCCTTCCTATAGTTCGGAATTTTCTTCTTGTTAGAAGAATTTTTCTTAAAATATCTTCTTGACTTGTGGTTTTGGTGCCTCTTAGCATCATCTCTAAAGCTTTTGGATTTCCTAAATTTATATCTCTTCCTTCTTCTCTTGGAAGAGTTATCTCTCCAGTGCTTGTGTTTTTTATATTTTTGCTTTTCTTTCCTATACATGTGTTCTTTACATCCCCACTGTATAGGAGCTTCAGTATCTCGTTCATCTTTGAACTTGATCTCTGCAAAAGCTTTTTCTAAAAGCTTCTTCTCTATATCACTCCTTTTCTTTCGAGCAATGTAGTCTAAAGTGAAATTAATTCTTTCTCCAAGAGTATCATCTTTCAGATACTGGGTCCCATCATTCCTACCTTGCCACTCTCTATAGTGGTCGAGGAGATGGATTCCTATATTAGGAATCTTTCTAAAGTACTCATCTTTAAGAGTATCATCATTAGCTTTATAGAACAAGGCCTTAAATTGATTGCTATATTGTTCTATATACTTTAGCTCGCATATCTTTAATTGTGATAGCTTAAACTTAGCTTGTTCCTCATCCTTGTTAAGGATAACTGTATTGGTTTGACCAATGAATTCTCTAGAAAAGAGGAACATATAACCTTCAACATCTCTATTGTTAAGATGTTGTTCTCTATATATCTGGAGAAGAGCTCTATCTTCTTGATTAGAGGCTTCCTATATCAACAACTCTAGATAAGGAAAACAACCTGCTAGTTTTCCCCAAAAGAATGTTCAGCTTAGACTCGCTGATCTCTGGAGTTTCCTCCTCATCTATGGAAGGAATTCTTAAGGACACATTAAAACTGTGTCGTCTGTAGGTAACCTTTTCAGGTTCTCCAGCAGCTTCTGAATAGGATACGATCCCAGTGCTGTTTATCAGCTCCTTAACATACAAGTTCAGCTGCGATTTAGTTTGGGCTAAATTGAGGCAGGAACTCCTCATAGATCTCAAGGCAGCCAAAATGGCTTGCTTATAGCCCAAGTGGTACTAGAAGTCTCCCAGATTATCTCTTAAAGCGAGAGGTCTCGGGTTTGACTCTGGGGAGGCCCCTGGGGTGCATGATTTCCGAATCCACCCTGGGACAAATGCATGAATACGGAGTCCGTCTCCCGAAGTGTATACAATAGGCCCGGGGCCCTGGGCCCCGCCTACCCCCTGTGGTGGGCCAGCTGTGTGGGCACCGGCGGGTGGCGATCCCACCGAGCATCCAGGTTCAGCTACATGGTTCGGATCCCCTACAGATAGGTAGTATGGTATTTTGGCTCTGAAAGAGTAACAAGGTAAAAGAGGATATTTTGATGACCAATTGAAAAGTTATTTGAAGTATTATAAAATTATGTCACATGTGATGTTCTGCATTGTGTGTCTCTTGTTAGCTTTCTTCTCAAAACTGCCTTAGCGCGGAAATTCTCCATTGCTTATCTATAAGCAAATACTTCAACTTGATATCATTGTTTTCAATGTTTTCTCTCATAAAATGGACATCAGGTCCAATATGTTTTATATGTTCAGGAAAGACTGGATTTATTGTAATCTGCCACGTTGATGAGCTGTCAGAATTTAATATTATTGGGCCTTTTTTTATATATAGAAATCCCAACTCATATGGTAAGATTTGCAGCCATAATAATTCACATGCTCTAGGAGCCTTAGCTTGGTGCAGAGCTTTAATAGAACTGGATTTTGCTACTGCTGGTTGTTTCTTACTTTTTCAAGCACCCGATGTGATACAATTTACCTGTTGTTGAACTGCTATCTAACTTCGATCCAGCCCAACATGCATCAATGTATGCTTTTACAATTAAATGATCATTTCTTGAATACAGAATTCCTTGTCCTAAACACTTCTTGAGATACTTCAAAATCCTAATATACAACATTTAAATTCAAGTCTTAGAAAACACAATATGTTAAATAAAATATGATATTACAGTATGAGTTTTGAGTGAGAGAAATGACTGAAACTAGATTATGTGCCGATTGTGGGACATGATACTTTAGGCAATGGTAAATTACGAGAAACGTTAACCTTTGTCAATAACCTGCGTATAGTTTCAATCTGCAAGATGAATTTTTGAACTACAACTTCGCCAATAACCTGAGCATAGTTTTAATTTGCATGATGAACTTTGCTATATATTGAGAGCCTGTATGATCTAACACTTTGAACGTATATTTTTCGTATGATTTGTGGCTCTTGAGTCCCGAATCATTTACCCAACAAGTGCCAGAGGGAGAGAGATGCTATGCGTGAACCACAGTTCCCATGAACTGATAATGATGAAACGCCTCACTCAAGTACTTCAAGTTTTTTTATTTTAAAGAACGGTAATGTTCCAAGTAGCACACGAACTGATTTGAACAATTATCCAAACAACCAGATTCAATGATTTGGATGCCAACGGAAACCAAAATAAAGAAGATGACCGATTTTCTCCACATACCACAACCAAAAGTTGAATAAAATTACCTAAAAAATTGATAAAGCAAGTCTGCATAACTTGAAAGTCCAAGCTGGTTTTGGGGGGGTGGGTGGGTTGTGTTGTTGAATAGGACTAATTAAAAATTCTTACTAAATTAATCCAATTAAACACAATCACTATTACACTTGAAGTAAACAACAATGTATAACTATTTAAGAGCAATAATCAAGTGAAATGATCCAAATAGTGTGTGCTAGACAATCTATGATGTTCCAATAAGATCAATTTGAATTAGCAACAAGTGCGTGTGTCAATTGTATCTAAGATATAACTATCTAGCACATATATCTCAAAACATAATTAAATGATAATGATGCATAAAGAGATAAAGAGAAAATGACGCGGGTGATTTATAGTGGTTCGGTCCCGGACCTACATCCACTTCTCAAGAGTTTCCACTCTTGGTTCCACTATATTGAGGCAAACCACATAGGTAAACCTCTAATCACATACCCACCTATTTTTTTGATTCGGTGGTTTGATCACACAGATCTAATCCATCAACCCTATTTTTTATAGTAGTTCGATCGCAAAGATCTAATCCACTTTACAACACAATTTACAAATTGAAACAAAGAACATTGCCTCTTGGACTATGTCTTGTGGATGCTCTTTGATGCTTGATTCCGAAGCTCCAAGCTTTGACCTCTTGCTCATCTCCTTGGTGATGAAGATGCTGCAATGGACCCTCCCAGGAACTTGATTTGGCGGGACCCTCCTAGGACCTTTATTTGGCGGGACTCGCACTGGATAATGACCTTTTTATGATAGATGAAACTGAGCGGGGATTGCACATCGTCACTATATTGGCATTATATGAGAGGGTATAGGTCACCCATACACCTCTCGCAGCAGTCCTTTGCTGTAACACCTCAAACCAGCCCCTAAAATGAGTCAAAACTAGCAACAAACCTTTTAGATAGCAGCTTTAACTTGCTATTGCAATCACTTCACTTAACTGCGGCTTTATCATGCCACATGAGCCACCCAATCAACCTTATACAGTACCTCCACAAGCAAGACACCACAACTGTTGGTTGCTATATTGGAAGGGTTTAGACTCCTGTAGGGACTTTCTAGTACTCTTTTGGTCAACGAACTGGAATTGGATTGTTATCGTTTGGGTAGGGTAACAAGGTAGGGATGGGGGAGGATTAATATACATATACATATACATATACATATACATATACATATACATATACATATACATATACATATACATATACATATACATATACATATACATATACATATACATATACATATACATAGGGAGACGGTCCTATCAGGACCGTCCTCACTAAGTCTTTTATGGACTCATCCATACCATTGGATTTTAAGTCTCATCCAACGCTTGTCATATGCTGTATATATGGACTGGAGGGAAATGAAAATGAATCCCAAAAAAATATCGACCAAAACGACACCGATTCTCTCCCCTCCTCCCATCTATTCGCCGATGAACCCATGGCACGTTTCTCTCCCATCTCTCGTCTCCGGCATCGGCAGCAACCTCCTCAAATCCCTAAATCGCTCCCCCTCTCTCTGTCGCACGCATAGCAGATCACGATCGTCATCTCTGGCTTGGGGTTTCTGGTTTCGACGGGGAGCTCTATTTTCATCTCCGGCACAACACGGGTTTCGTCCTCGACATGGAGCTCTCCGACATGATATGGATTTCGTCCCCACTGACACGGAGCTCAAATCGTCGTCGCCAAGCCCCCCATTTCATTTTCCCCTTTCCCTTGTTCCCCATCCGGTCTTCCATCACTCGCCTGTGATATACTCATCTTTGACCACGATTTGCCGGCAACATGATAGTTTTTCCCAGATTGATTCTGCCTTTAGTTGTCATGTTCAGTTAGGCATGAAATACATGGTTTGGGATGCCTTTTTGGCACATGTAATCAGGATGGATGTTCCTATGTTAAAAAATTTCCCTGTAAAATGCCCTTTTGGCACATGTAATCATGATGCCGGATTGAAGTTTTTTTGGGATGTTCCTATGATTCTTTGTATAATTTGTATCTTGCTAATAAACGGTGTTTGGATTGCATGCAATCTTGCGAAATCCTAACTAAGGGGAAGCATTTTTCCATGCCAATCAATGCTATTTTTCCATGCCAATTATACCACACACCCACCATTCACAAGTCCCTCACCCTCAAGTCTACATACAGTCATATAAAGCTGGAGACTGACCACTGCTGATTGTTCCTGTGGAGGTGCTGATTCATGGCATCCAGCTCTTTCAGAGACCGCCCTCCTCTAGATTTGCTAAAGTGAGAAATTGTGGAGTCCTCAGCCTCAGCAGGCAAATGTACAGTCATTTTTGTTGATTCATGGTATCCAGCTCTTTTAGACCTATAAACGAACATTGAAGAAGCAAAGAACGGATGGCTATGATCTTCCAGTTTTGTATCCTCAAGAACATTCAGAGACTGTTGGCTTATTTTCTCATTTTCAATTTTTAATAGTAATGGTAAGAGTATTGTGGCTGCAATCAGCTAGATATGGGCAAGAGAAGCGTCTTTGATCATTTAGTTTGCCCAAGATCAAATCTGAAAAACATGAAAACAATGGTTTTAGGTAAAATATCTGTCAAATGGGTTAGTGCTAAATGGGTCAGTGGGTCACAGCCCATGACAAATAAAGCCCAATCTTGTGGGACAATTCATCTCACGTGTACAGCTATGTAACTTTTAGTTTTGCCTTATTAGGAGATATGATTAGATTATGATTAGATTATAATTAGATTAGAATGGCTGTAATCTAGTTGATTGCTACAATCACTGTATCATGTATAGCAACTATATCTCTATATAATGAAGCATCGTGACCCTAAAAGGGATCATCGAATTCACAAAGAGTTCTCTTCCTTCTTCCCTCTCTGGTTTTGACATGGTATCAGAGCCACACTTCTGAATGAATCTCATCCATCTTCCAAGCATTGGAAGTTGTCATAGTCTCTAAGAGACTCTCTGGAAATATTTCTTCATCTTCCAAGCACTGGAAGTTGCCAGATCAAGGTGTGATCAGACGTGGCCCACCCTAGATCAGCATCATTTTGTCTGGATATTGAAACCAACCTGGTCGCCTGCTTCTCTAGTATATTGTGGACAGATTCTAAGGATTTTTTGCACACAGATCACAGATCTGTGCTTTGGGATAGCATCTAGTGGCTGTTCCTCGACTGATCAATAGTGGCCCACCTGCGATCATCTCACAATCCTCCAGTTTCACTCCAGCATTGGTCGTCCATATCTTCTTGTTATTTTGGAGATTTTTTCAGCATTTTTCAGAGATCAGAGGTAGGCGTTTTGCTCCATCTTGTGGTTGTTCAATTTCTTTAAATAGTTTTCATCACAGCCGCACAAAATCCTCGATTCTGATCGGATCTGGATGAAACTTGTTCTGCTAGAAAGGGAATTGGATAATAGTATCTAGCATCTGTCATAATCATCAATCAGATTCTTCTGTGGGCCCCACGGACTGATCCTTCTTCCAATTTTCTGGTCGTCTGGGCCATTTTTGTGCAATCTGATTCTTCTGTGCACTGTGTGTGCTCCTGCTGCCACTTAACAGTGTATGCAATGCATCTGATTGCTGCTGTGTGCTGTTTTTTTCACAAAACAAGCATATTTTGTGCTATCTGGTGTTGGATAAAATTCAGATTTAAGGGCTGTTTATCTTCTTTGATAGCTGATATGGACAAAAATGAAATTAAATTGATCAAATTTAATGGCAAGAATTATACTTCGTGGTCTTATCAACTTCAAGTCTATCTTGAAGGAAAGGAAATGTGGGGACTTGTTTCAGGCTGGGATCCTCGACCTAAGGAAGATGAGAAAAAAATACTTTCTTGGCATACTAAGGATGCTAAGATAAAAACCTGGATTCTTGGCTCTGTTGAACCTCAATATATCTTGAACCTAAAACCGTACAAGACCTCCAAGGAGATGTGGGAATATCTGAAACAAGTGTATCACCAAGGAAACTCTGCCCGTCAATACCAACTTGAACTGGAGATTGCTCAGTATTCTCAAGGCACATCTTCTATCCAGGACTATTATACAGGATTTCTCAATTTATGGGCGGAATATGATGAAATCAAATACCTCAATGTATCTGAGGCAGCCCTTTCTGAGATTCAAACATTACAGGCAACTTCTCATAGAGATCAGTTCCTCATGAAATTGAGATCTGAATATGAGATCGTTCGTTCCAATTTGATGAGCAGAGTTCCATCTCCATCTCTGAATGAGTGTCTCAATGAACTCTTGCGAGAGGAACAAAGCCAGCTCACTCAGCATGTTCTGAAGCAACAATCCTCTGGGAACTCTCCGGATGTTGCCTATGCTGCCACTGCTAGTTACACTCCTGGTGTTTCTCACGGTCCGGGAGGGATCGTCCATCATACTACTTCTGCTAATAAAGGACAAACCCCTGCAAGAGATCTCAGCAAAATCCAATGTTTTGGATGTAAGAGTTATGGACACTATGCCTCACAGTGTAAGACCAAGTTTTGTAATTACTGCAAATCCAATGGTCATGTTATCAATGAATGCAAACGGCGGCCACAAAATCGCACTCCCCGAGCATATCATGTCAACACTGCTGATGCTACTACTTCCAGTGATAGTCTTTCCGCACCAGTCATGCCTTCGCCACCTCCTGCCTCCACTACTGCTCCTCAGATCACCCCTGAGCTTATTCAACAAATGATCATCAATACTTTTTCTGCACTTGGCATTTCAGGTAACCAACATTCCTCTTCTTCCATATGGTTTATTGATTCTGGAGCTTCCAATCACATGACCTCCTCCACCACTCATCTCTCTAACCTACAACCATACAAAGGGAATTTGCAAGTCCATACTGCTGATGGTCAAAAGCTTCCTATTACAGCTACCGGTGATATCATTCATTCTTTACCTCTCACAAAAGTCTTTCTATCTCCTCATCTTACCACAAATCTTCTGTCTGTTGGACAACTGATTGATGATAATTGTAATGTTTCCTTTTCTCGCTCTGGTTGTGTTGTGCAGGATCAAGTGTCGGGGACGGTGATCGCGAAGGGGCCTAAGTGTGGACGCCTGTTTCCTCTTGTGATGCCTTCCTCTCAGAATAAACAAATCTCTGCTTTTTCTTGTTTTTCTCCTCAAGATGTTTGGAGGCTCTGGCACAATAGATTAGGCCATCCTCATTCAAAAATGTTATCTTTGATGTTGAAAACTGGTAGTATTAATGAAAATAAAACATCTTTTAGTCAAATTTCTGATGAGTGTTCTGTTTGCAAACTTGGAAAAAGCAAAGTTCTTCCATTTTCTTCCAAATCTACTATGGCTTCAAATTGCTTTGACATTATTCATAGTGACGTCTGGGGGATTACACCTGTAATTTCTCATACCCATTTCAAATATTTTGTCACATTTATTGATGATCATAGTAGATTCACATGGGTTTATTTCTTACACTCTAAATCTGAAGTCTTTGATATTTTCCAAAAATTTATGGCGTATGTTGAAAATCAGTTTTCTACTCGCATTAAAGTTCTCCGATCTGATTCCGGAGGGGAATATATGTCCCATCAGTTTCAAAATTATTTGCAAAAACACGGGATTTTATCACAGCGATCGTGCCCTTACACTCCTCAACAGAACGGAGTTGCAGAACGCAAAAACAGACATATCCTCGATACTGTTCGTTTTCTTCTCCTAGAATCATCAGTTCCCGCAAGATTTTGGCCCGAAGCGTTAGCCACTGCAGTTCACTTGATCAATCGCTTACCATCCTCTCGCCTCACAAATCAAACACCATATTTTCGTCTCTTTCGTAAAGATCCTTCGTATACCCACCTGCGCATTTTTGGCTGTGTATGTTTTGTTCATCTTCCTCCGACTGAACGTACTAAATTAACTGCTCAGTCCGCCAAATGTGCATTCCTTGGCTACGCATCTCACCAAAAGGGGTATATCTGCTATGATCCTGTGGTCAACCGTCTTCGCATCTCTCGAAATGTCACATTTTTCGAAAAACAAAGTTTTTTTCCTAACCATTCCGCGGATTTACCATCATTTTCTCATCTACCAGATTTTTCTGACCCAATCTCTTCTCCACTCCTTGTCTATGAACGGCGTCGTTATAAGGATGTTCCACTACTGCCTTCCCCTCCGGATCCCTCACCGGCACCTGATCCTGACCACGTTTCATCACATGATGCTCCATCTCCACTTCAGCTTCGACGCTCTACCCGTCTCTCTAAGCCTCCAGAAAAATATGGGTTCACTCACACCTCCTTGCTTGCTACTCTCTCCTCTATTGCTATTCCTTCTTCTTACTCACAGGCGGTGAAGCATGACTGTTGGAAAAAAGCTATGCACGAAGAATTAGCTGCATTACAGGAGAATCATACCTGGGATATTGTTCCATGTCCCTTATCTGCAAAACCTATTGGCTGCAAATGGGTTTTTTCAGTCAAACTTAAATCTGATGGCTCGTTGGATCGATATAAAGCACGGTTAGTAGCACTGGGCAACCGACAGGAATATGGCATTGACTATGAAGAAACATTTGCTCCAGTTGCAAAAATGACAACAATCCGTACTGTTCTTGCCATTGCTGCTTCCCACTCATGGCCTCTTTACCAATTTGATGTCAAGAATGCATTTCTTCATGGTGATCTCAAGGAAGAAGTCTATATGCGACTTCCCCAAGGCATTACGGGTGTTTCGGCAGGAGATTGCGCACGCTTAAGACAATCTCTATATGGTCTTAAGCAAGCTCCGCGTGCTTGGTTTGAGAAATTCAGAGATGCTCTCCTTCGTCTACAGTTCTCTCAAAGTGCCTCTGATCCGTCTATGTTCCTTCATCGCTCCTCAAAAGGGATTACTGTCCTCTTGGTATACGTAGATGATATCATCATATCTGGGACAGATTCTGACATGATCAACCATCTACAAGCATCGTTACATGAATCTTTTCATATGAAAGATTTAGGGCCACTCACATACTTTTTAGGCCTTGAGGTTCATCAGTCAGAGAAAGGTCTAATCCTTGATCAACACAAATATGCTATGGATCTCATTGAGACGGCTGGTCTTACACACTCAACTCCTGTAGATACACCTGTTGAGGCCAATCTACAGCTCGCGCACGATACAGGTGATCTTCTTCCTGATGCCACAATGTATCGCCGTTTAGTCGGCAGCTTGATTTACTTGACTATCACTCGGCCCGATATCTCATATGCAGTAAATCTGGTTAGTCAGTTCATGACACAACCACGTCATCTCCACCTGGTTGCTGTTCGGCGTATTCTTCGATATGTTCTTCATACACCATCTCGTGGTCTTTTCTTTCCTGTGGGCAATTCGACTTCTCTCATTGCTTACTCAGATTCTGACTGGACTGGTTTGCCCTGATAGTCGACGGTCTACCACGGGTTGGTGCATGTTTCTAGGGGACTCGTTGATCTCCTGGAAGTGTAAGAAACAAGATAAAGTCTCCAAATCATCCACAGAAGCAGAATATCGTGCTATGTCGGCTGCCACCTCTGAAATTGTCTGGCTTCGGAGTCTCCTTTTTGAGCTTGGATTTCCACAATCTGGCCCTACACCTCTCTATGCCGACAATGTGCCATACGGATTACTGAAAATCCTGTCTTTCATGAACGCACAAAGCATATTGAAGTGGCTTGTCATTACATACGTGATGAATTTATACGTGAAGCAATTACTCTCCCCCATGTTCCTACCAGACTTCAAATTGCAGACATATTTACCAAGGGACTTCCTCGGCCACGACACCAATTCTTAGTTGGCAAATTGATGCTCGTGGATTCACCCGCATCAATTTGAGGGGGGGTGTCAAATGGGTTAGTGCTAAATGGGTCAGTGGGTCACAGCCCATGACAAATAAAGCCCAATCTTGTGGGACAATTCATCTCACGTGTACAGCTATGTAACTTTTAGTTTTGCCTTATTAGGAGATATGATTAGATTATGATTAGATTATAATTAGATTAGAATGGCTGTAATCTAGTTGATTGCTACAATCACTGTATCATGTATAGCAACTATATCTCTATATAATGAAGCATCGTGACCCTAAAAGGGATCATCGAATTCACAAAGAGTTCTCTTCCTTCTTCCCTCTCTGGTTTTGACAATATCTGCCCTAGAGGAGTCAATATCAGGCTGTAGACATTGAGCAACAGATTCTTTAAGTAGACTGTTTTAGTAGGCTGTTTTAATGAAGCCTTATCTGCGCACTGTAACCATCTAGGACTGCAGGTGATTTTACCACCATTAGATTTTTTATCTGTAGTAATTAAAGGATTGGGTAGCCTGCATATGAACTGTGCATTCTTAAGTATATGGTGGATACATTCTAAAACTGTGCATCAAATTCACCATCAAAATGAACATTCAACATACATGTCATCATCTCAATATCAAATTCACCATCAAATTGAACAGTCAACATCTTTGTCAAGATCACACACAACTTGAACATCCAACATCAAGTCTAGAAAAAACATAGAAAAAATAAAAAAGAAAGGCTTTCAACTCAACATCAACACGAACATGCACTATCTTGGATTGGCTCCCCTGCTCTCATAAACATCAAGAATCAGCAATCGAGATTCTAACGGAGCGCCTAGCTGCCTAGTCTGGCCTGGAAAGGAGAGGAGCGACAGAGACGAGATTTTAACGGAGCGTCTCGTCCCGGCTAGGAAGGAGATCAGGAGCGACGAGTGTTCTGTCACGTAGGAAAGCTCCTTGTCAAAACCAGAAACTGTGTAGTCCCGGAGAACTAAGAGAGTGATGGAGATACAAAGATCCCAGGCCAAAGATGACGATTGAGATCTGTTGTGCGTGCTGATGGAGAGAGGGGGGACGATTTGAGGATTTTCCGATTTTGGGAGATAAGGAAGAGACAGAGGAGGTTGCTGCCGGCGCCGGAGAAGAGCGATGGGAGAGGAACGTCCCGCGGGTTCGTCGATAATGAGATGAGATGGGAGGGAGAAGGGAGAGAGGAGGGCATAGGTGCCGATTTGGGCGAGATTTTTTTGGGTTTTCATTGTCATTTCCCTCCGGTCCATATATACAGCATATGACAAGCGTTGGATGAGACTTAAAATCCAACGGTTTGGATGAGTCCATAAAAGACTTGGTGAAGGACCGTCTCCCATATATATATATATTATAGCAACAATAATAATTAGAAAAATTATGCAGACAGCGACAATGGATTCAATGATATAGAAAGAAAATAAAGAATTTAAAGGAAAAAGACTAATTAGATTGCAAAAATAAAAATCTAACCACTTTTTTTATTCTTTTTTCATTTTTGGACCTTTTCCCATATAAAAGTAAAGAAATCTAAGAAAAGTCCTAGTATGAGATAGGGGGATCAAAACAAGAAAGAATTGGAGGATCCTCCTTGCTTTATTACAAAATATGGTGGGACTCAATGATCAATGGAGTCTTCACACATTCACCATGGATGGTCAATCTTTGGATTCATCACCATTGGTAATAGATGCATGGAGTCTTCACACAAGGGAAATCGACCCTCAATGGAAACCACAATAATGAGAGGGAAAGCGAGAACTTTTATATTCGTAGAAATGAGAGATTATAAGGTATTTATCGAGGTTGAGGAGGGGAAAAAAATTTTGCTTATTAGGGGCCTAGAAGGATTTTCTTTCTCTTCCATGAAATTTTATTACATTCCAATCTCCTTATACTTTGATGGATTTTTCTTTTCTTTCTTATGCCAATTTATTCCCTTTAATTGATTACTTGTCAATTGTCTTGCTAGATTTAAGATATCTGAATCAAAATAAGACAAAATTGGAGGATCTTACATGCTCTGATATATGATTGATGGAATGTCATGACCATTGGCAACAAAAACATGGAGTCTTCAAACAAGGAGGATCCATTGCTCAATGGAAAACCACAATAATGAGAGGGAGTGTGAGAATTTTTTATTGTCTTACAAATGAGGGATTGCAAAGTATTTATAGAGGAGGGATGACAATTCTGCTATCATGAACTTAAAAGGATTTTCTTCCTCTTAAATGAAATTTGATTGTATTCTAATTTCTTTATACTTTGATGGATTTTTCTTCCTCTCTTCATTATCATCAAAAGCTTGTCCCAACTATGTTGGGTTGGGTCTATCCTGGGTAGGGTTGTCAAAGGCCCAGCCTGGGGTAAGCCCTTATCCTACCCTCATATGTGGGCCAAGACTAGGTCGAGCCAAAGCCCTTGGTGCCCTTGACGGGCCTACAACACCTAGGCCCTTATCCTACCCTCAAGGGCTAGGGCCAAGCCAGGGCCAAAAGAAAAGAAAATTCCCTATATATACCACCATCATCTTTCAACCTAATGTTAACCCTCTTCCTTTGTTTATCTGGGGATTGACAATGCAACGCAAAAGAATGTCAGAATAAAAAACAAGGAAAGTTTTTTTTTTCATTGGTGGGCCGGTGGCATGGTAAAATATCTTTTATAAAGTAAAATATAAAATAAATAACAAGAATTCTTTTAAACTTGGCTCAGACCATTATGTATCATCTAATACCTACAGATTCCAACCATGATGATTGCATTCTTTGTAATGATTTCATTCCAAAATGTGAAATGTATTGAAAATAATTTCAGAACCTTTAAAATATGTTTTTTTACTTCATATAAATCTAAAGGTCTATTCAAATATAGAGAAAAGGCAGAAAAAATGATGATATAAAACTAATTATTTAATTTTATATTGCAAACACTTTTCTCCACTTATTTTTCTATTTGATTTCACCTCACCTAAAAAAGTCCTAGCATAGTAGAAAATCAACTCCACCCAAAACATACTTCTGGTAGTACTACTACTGTAATTTATCCTTGTAAGTTGTAACTATAGTTGCTTGCAAAGGTAAAACTTTAACCTCAGTTACTAATAACATTAGATAGTAGTTTCAAGGGGAATAAAATGGAAGTAAGAAGTTGGTTCTAGAAATAAGTTTTGAAGGGCTACTAGTTTTGTTCAATAATTTTCTCAAAATGAGAAAAGAGATTATCTTTATCAAGTGGGAATGGAATATTTAAAAGAGAAATACAGCTATGTAACCCACATTTAAAATCTAAAGAAACCATTGCTATTTGTATATTGTCCATAACAGGTATGTGTATAATATAATATAATATCATAAATGTATGTATTTATGTATTTATTAATGGAAAGCGGGCTGGGCCAGGCTTGGCTTGGTCAAGCCCTATCCCGGCCCTTAAGGTTGCGGGCTTTTCTAAATCGGGTGTTACCCTACCCTTGGGCTTTAGGGCAAAAATAAAAGCACTTGTTTTGCAGGCTTTTACAAGTTGGGCAAGGCTGAGCCCCCTTGTCAATGGGCTGAATTAACAACCCTAATCCTGGGCTAAACCCTTGAATAGGTTTCACTTCTTCAGGTCCAACGTTACTACTTCCATCCATGATCTCTTTGGCCCACCTCTTTCCTTGGCAGGCCATCAAGACTTTTCCTCATCGACATTGTTGCTGCCCTATGTTTGGATGTCCAAACGATCTTGAACGATTCTCTCTGACTTAATCACCTATTGACACTACCCCTAAATGCTCCCGAATGGGCTCATCTCTAATTCAATCTTTCCTAGTTTCACCACACATCTATCTTAAAACTCTCATCTTTGCTATACCCTTCTTGTGCTTTTGTTGCTTTTTTACTGGCCAACATTCTACTCCATAGGTCATAGCTGGTCTAAGTGCTATCTTGTAAAATTTTTCCTTCGATCTTGTTTGTACATGCCGATCACAAAGCACTCTAGAAGTAAGTCTCTACTTTACCCATACCATTGTTCTCCTATGTTTGACATCTTCCTCAATCTTTCTTTCCTTACTAATTATCAAGCCAATGTATCGGAATGAATCTCTTAAGCTTCAATTCTCGCATGCATTTCATCTTTATGCACATCCTCATTGAAGTTGCATTAGTATATTTTGTGTTTGTACGACTTGTTTTAAACCCCTTTGACTCTAAAGCCTCCTGCCATCTCTCAAGTTTACATTCATGCAATCTCTTGATTTGTCCACCAAGACTATATCATTTGCAAACAACTTAGACCGGGGTACCTCCTTTTGAATGTGAGTAATTAACGCATAAATAATTAATGCGAAGAGATAAGGACTTAAACCTGATCCTTGATACAAACTATGGTCTCTAGAAACTAACCTCTCTCCACAGGTAATTCTCACACTTGTTACCACTCCCTCATATAATCTTTTTGTCCTCTTCATTATAAAAAAATCGGCTAAGTCTGAGTCCTAGTAGACCCGACTCAGTAAAGATCGAGTGACTCGACTCGATAATGGCCATATTCGAGTTAGCTCGGGGACTCGGCCCTTATTGAGGTGGGTCTACTAGTACTCAGACCCGACTCGAAGGGACTCGGTCGAGTCACATGAGACTCGTTCGAGTCCACAATGGACTCGGCCAACCATCTAATCTATGCTGTTGAATCATGCAAAATATTATTTTTCTTGTGTCGCTGCATCCATTGCACCATAGGAAGTTGTTGGTTGATAAATTTTTGCCCGCTTCTCCAACATTAGATCTTATGGTCCATTGAAGCATAGACATAGATTTTCTTTCATGTAATTAATGACCCCAAATAGAAATTGCGCATTAATAAGGGGCGGTCTAGAGGGAAAATTTTTCTTTCATGTAATGTAATGACCCTATATAGAAATTGGCCGTTAATAAGAGGTGTCTGAGTCTCCTCTATTACAAAGATATAGTTGACAAAGATATACTCCTCAAGCATGCCTAGGATTTTATTTCTCCTTGCTTCAAGACAAGAGGCTTTGTTTCTCCATTTTGAAAAGACAACACACTTGCATTTGTCACTTGGCCTAATTTTTTTGTTTGGTAGGGTAAAAATTTGAATTACAATACAATCAAATCGTAAAAAAAATTATCAAAGCGAAAAAGGTTTTTAACAAATTTACCCCATGATGGGGGCTCTCATATGGGTTTTTTTTTCTTTTTTTTTATTATTTTTTTTAAAATTTTGTGAACTGTTAAATGGGACTTGACCTGACTCGGTTGAATCCCATGCTACTTGGTCGGGCGAGTCGACTCATACTCGGCCCTGGCCGAATTGGGTCCCGAGTCCAAGTTTTAAATCATTGGTCCTCTTATGTGAGTCAATTATTGTTAATTGATTACATGTCAATCATCTTGCTGTAGGAAACTTTATTGGAAAGTAATATATTAGGAATGTTGATTATCTTTATTGGGATGGCTGACCATGGGTTATGCACAATGGAGAAGTCATCAATGGGCTTGGCCCATGATGTTTAGTCTCAATGGGCTAGCTGACAACGGGCCTATTCTTTGGTCTCATCTTTTTAGCCCCACGGCCTACAATTCTCTTGGGGTATGCCTGAAAACATGACTCTTGATTTACCTTGTAACTCTTAGAAGAAAGTTTAATTCGTTTGCCAAATGAGGTAACTCTAACGGTACATGTATTAAGAATATTAATCAATTGATAGTTTTTTTTTTTTTTTTTTTTTTTTTGTGATTCAAAGAGAGTAGTTCTCTTGCTTCCAACATCGTCATTGTTGTTGAAGCTTTGTCTCATTTATTTGGGGTCGGCTTTGTAAATTATACTTTTTCACATCTATGGTTTCAGTAATTCCGAAATTCATCATGTTTTTTTTAATCATTACTAGCATCTAATTCTCTTAGACCATGTTAACCAAAAGTTGTCACTTGATTTACCTTGTGACTCTTAGAAGAACATGTTAACTTGTTTTAGATAACTGTAAAGTTACATGTTATGAATGTTGTTTAATTGAGAAGAGTTGTTTATGAGCCAAAAGGTCCCATTTGGCACTACTTTGTCGATTTGTTGTTTTATCTGATATAGTTCGGACGTCACAACATCATTAATATTATTTAGGAAATGATGACATCATTCTCTCCTTCCTTTTCCTTTTGAAAATTTACAGCTTTGATCGTGATTGGAAGAAAATTGAGGCATTCGTGGGCTCAAAGACAGTTATTCAGGTACCATCAAATGCATCATTGGTCGCTTGCTAAATTAAATTAAGTTGCAATTGAATTGTCACTTACAAGTATGTAAAGAGATTGAGTTAGTTTAGTTGGAAATATATGCTTCTAGTTTTCGTGTCTTTGGGTGTATTTGGTTCGGCTTGTTAAAAATCCAAAGTACTTTCTTTAACGTAGCCTTTAAAATTCTACTTCTTCACAGCAATTTTTTAGTGGAAAATATTGTTTGGTTAACTTAAAATTTGTACCTACTTTTTAATAGGAAAAGCATTCGAAGTTGTTTGGTTCGAACATAAGAAAAACATTTAACATATAATATAATCTAATAAAAAATAATTTCACGTTTGTACGAAAATAAAGCAGATATTTTTGAAACAATGAAGTTTAAATTTTTAATCAACTATTGGCCTTGGATACACCTTCACCTCAGTACTCCCATACTTGCAATTAGGCCAATTTCAAAAGTGCATATCAGCTTACCAGACTTCACAACAATGTTCTCTGCCTTTAGATGGTCTGGATTCTACCAATGGATGGGCCCATATCTAAATTTTCATTCATCTCATCATCATCTGTAGATTTTAGAGAGGGCTATGGACATCCCTTTCAAGATATGGTTATTTCCTTGAATAAAGGATTCTCGAGTTACATTGCATTTCCGGAGAACTATGGCTTTCTGCCACTTCCCGCCAACTTCCCGCAAACACGAAAAGTAACTTGAGTAAAGCAAAGTAGGCAGTAACTTGCTTACTGGGAAAGCCCATTTTCGCTTTTTCTTTTTAGGAAGTTCTTTTAACAATGCAACAACCAAACAGCCATTTAAAGGCTTTTGGGCTTTTAGCAAGTCAAAAGCCCAATAAGCCCTTGTATTAATTCCAACCCAACACGCCCTTAGTTATCTAAGGTTATTTAACTGAAACTTACTATTATAGCTCTCAATTTCATTTTTTAGACCCTGTTTCAATTTGAATCCTTATTGAAACATTTTGACCACTTAGGTGCTTTGGTGTTTCATTTTAGAGTTGCATTTCAGAAGATAATAAAAAAAATTAAAATATAAAATTTAGAAAAAAATGAAAAAAACTGAAAGCTGAAAACAGCACATTTAATTTATTCTACTAAAGCAATAATTAATATGGATATGATATCTATATGCCAAATAAATAACTATCCGAGTGAAGAAGTAAAACGGAGAAACAGTGGAATGAAGGGAACCACTTCTTGTGTACGGTCCTGAAAGAGCTAAAGGCCCATATTTTTAAATGAAAAGACCAAAAGTGAAAAGACCATGCAGACTCAGCCTCAATAGATGGCATATTGGTCAAATGCCAACTCAGGAAAAAATATAAAAAAAGAAATAGTTAAAAAAATACTCGCCTTTGTTAAATTTAATTTGAATTATGAATATCGACTAGTTCGTGGGTTTGGGGTGGGAGTTAATTTTGGGTGAGAGACCCCAAAATTGACAACTAGGCTCAATTCACAACTATGAGGTAAGATTCTAACTCTTGGCAGTGTAAAAGATTTGCTTTTGCTACTACTTGTCCTTAGACTCTGTGGTTGTTGGAGTATGTGGCACCAACTGTGGTTTCTGATTTAGTAACCAATAGGTATTTTACCCCAGGAAATGTCCTACTGGCAAACTGCATACTACTCTTGTGATGTCCATCTCATAGGCCCCACTTAGATGCCAGCCTGCTTATTAGTGGGAGTGGGGTAGACGGAAAGGTCTCCTTATATATAAGGGTTGGGAAAAAAATCAGCCGTGTCAAATCATCCTAGCCCTTGATTTAACAGCCAGTTACAGCCTTGAAGGTAAGTGGTATTTTTTCGATAGATTTCTTTCAGATGCTATCGAAAAGTGGGTAAAGTTTAAAGGTGGGCCCAATTGGGCCCCATGGAGCCGGACTGCACACATCGTTGCTTGTAGGAGAACATTTCTCATTTTATTCTCTTGTTAAGTAAGATCATATCCTCTGGAGGTTGTACCCTTTTTGGTAATTTTTTTAGTATTGATGAAAGAGGTTCATCCATTCATGTCGTACCTACTTTATTAAATGGATTGCGGCAAGTACGGTTAGTTTCCATCTGGTTATTGCAAGCTTTGGTATGAGCATCAGTAGGTACACAAATATTTCCAAGGAGAAGACATCCGTCAATAGTTCAATGTCTTGCATTTGTTTGACTGTTATGCTTCTATGTCGTCGTCGTTCCACCCACCCACCCACCCACCACCACCACCCCCCCCTCCTCTTCCCTTCCCTTCTTTCAAAAGTCTATTTTCTGTATCTACATTAATGTTTCAAGTTCTTGCAGATACGTAGTCATGCACAGAAGTACTTCCTGAAGGTTCAGAAGAATGGGACGAGTGAACATGTACCACCTCCTCGACCCAAGCGGAAAGCAGCTCATCCTTATCCACAAAAAGCCTCTAAAAATGGTTGATATTTCATATTTGACTTACAACTCTATTATGATAAGTTTTTGTGATGTGATGAATGATCTAGCCCTCATACTATGAGATTTTTTCAGCTCCGCTTCCATCACAAGCTATGGCACCATTTCAATCTTCATCATTTCTGCTCGAACCAGGCTATCCTCTTCGGACAGATTCATCCTCATTGCTTAGGAACTCTACTGCAAATGCAACTGTGTCTTCCTGGACCCACAATTCAGTTGTGCCACTCAGTGCATCGCATGTTACAAAAGGTTTTGTTTCTTGATGAACTTAACTCTCTTTCTGTTTCCAAAGCAACAGTGTGTCCTTTCAGTAAACAAAATATTTTAATGGGTTAATTATTATAGATGACATAGGTCCTGCTGGGTGTACCATAGCAAATAATTGCTGTTGCAGCAGTACTGAAAGCGCTCCTGGGACCTGGCCAACGTGTGAAATAGCTGACCAAGTGAATCACGGTCCTCCTGTACAAGGTGAGTAAATCTTTTTTCACACAATCATAATCAATAGTGTCTCAAAGCAAGTTGCATGTGCAGAGTCAGGAAACGGATCAAATGCATTAATCACTGACTTTGTGAGGGAACATATAAAATGTATCTAGCCATCGCTTAGTTAATTTTTTTTTTCAAATTTAATGTGAAGTACAAGTCCATGGAGAATTTTCTCCTACGAGCGGACTACATGTGCAGTCCAGCTTTGTGGGGCCCACTTCAGCCCACCTTTGATAAGTGCAGCTCTTTTCTCACTCTTATCCACCCATGATCCGGCGCCATGCCTAGTTTTATGCTCATCAAGCCTTTAATCACCGTTGGATGGAATCACAATAAAATCTATGGTTAGCAGACCATTAAAACTTAAACCGTTAAATCAAGGGCTTGGAAGCCTTGGATGATGGGGTTTATTTTTTGCATGAATCTTATCCATAAACAGATCTTTCCATCCATCATATCCCAATGATAGATAAGGATCCAAGTGGGCCCCTTCAGCCAGATTGCATTTGTGCATATGCAGTCTGCTTGTAGGTGAA
This sequence comes from Litsea cubeba, assembly GCA_012931725.1. Taxonomy (NCBI): domain Eukaryota; kingdom Viridiplantae; phylum Streptophyta; class Magnoliopsida; order Laurales; family Lauraceae; genus Litsea; species Litsea cubeba. The sequence continues at coordinate 146,376,433 of CM022946.1, forward strand.
AATCTTTCCCAACTACAAATAGTAAGATGGATCTTTTTGAGTTTGTCTTGAGGAAAATCAATGGTATGTGATAGATTTCTCCGGCACCATTCCTTTCTTCAATGGATGTGCATGCACGCTTGCTTGTGTGTGTCCAATGTCCATGCATCTGAAGGACTTAGCTTGCATATGTTTGTGTTTATCTGTTTGTATAGTTACTAGCGGTGAGGCATATATGACAAATCTATGGGTACAATCTAATCCATTGTCCAGAGGAGTCTATTTCAATTGCATGATTGCATCTGAGAGATATTTTTGTTTTGATGATGTTCAATTTTTCTTTATATCACATGCAATTATTTTTTTGTGTCACATTATTATTCTTGTATCTCTGTTGGCACATTATTTGACCTTTTTTTAATCAATAATGATGCTTTCATTACTTTTTTCATGTAGCTATGCCTGACTTTGCGCAAGTTTACAGCTTCATTGGTAGTGTCTTCGATCCAAACACAACTGGTCATTTGCAGAAATTGAAGGAGATGGATCCGATTGATGTTGAAACAGTAAGTCCTATATCTAATATGTATGGCATTTTTTATATTATAATTACTGAGGCCTGATCTCCATTTATCTGTGTTCAACAAATTTTCCTTTTTATCTAGTGAAAAATCTTTATGATTTGTCCAATTGTAATTATGATCTATATAATAACGCTTGCCTCATGTATCTCATATTGATAGTTGCTGTTGTGCTATTTTATTAATGATATGGCTTCAGTCGCTCATATTGGCCGAAAGAACTACTATGTATCTGCCGATATGGCTCCAAAATCCATTTTTATAATGAAAAACTTTGGCTGGTTTTGTTTAATAGGCATTGAATTTCTTTGGATTTAGAAATGGATCCCATGAGAAACCCTCTCCCTAGTCGGTTTCAATGGGTGAGAAAAGATTCTTTCTCTATGTTTGTTTCCAATCTTCCTGAGCAGATCTCTAAGGCTGAGCTAGAGGCAATGTTTTGGAGAGCCGGAAGAATAGTGGATATCTTCATTCCTGTGGAGAAAGAAAACAAGAGAAATAGGGGTTTCGCCTTTGTGAGATTTGCAATGAATAGAGAAGCTGAAAGCTTTAAACTCCAGGTTGCTTGGATTAGAGGACAACTATAGAACTGCAGGGAGGCAAGACACAGTGGTTAAGGCCTGGGGTACCAGAGATTCCAGGTTTGATGAAACAGAATCTATGAAAAATAGAGATGCAGGATGGATCGTGGATGATGGGAGGGAGAAACGGGTGAGAGTAGCCCCTTGGGTGGTCAAGGAGCAAAAGAAATATCTGTTTACGGTTTAGCTGGTTTCCTGAAGGACAAAGAGAATGGGCTGTTGCAGGCAGGGATGTGGCTAGAAGGATGCTGGGGTAAGATGCCGGATGAGGTCCAGATGCTGAATAAGCAAGTTGTGTGGATGCAGTTCCTCTCGGAGCAAGAAGTTGATGAGGTTCTTCATTGCGCAATCTCCAAAGGCATCCCATCCCCCTTTTCTGTGTTGGAGAGATCGATGGAAGTGCTGGGGCCTCCCCCAGATCCTGTTTGGGGCAACAGTGAAGGCTGTCCCGCTGAATATATGGCATGAGGATGTTTTTAAGATGATAGGGAATTGCATCGGTCGCACTGTCGAGGTAGATCAAAAAACCACATCAAAAGAAGCTTTGGAAGAAGGAAAGATCAAGGTGGTATTGGAAAATGCAGGATCTCTGCCGGTCTCAATTCCTCTATGGGTGGAGGAGCTCAAATATGTTGTGCTTGTGGAGCGAGAGGAAAGGGCGGACTGTCTTAGAGACTCCGAGGAGAGAAGGGAAGGATTAAGAGAGGAAATAGGCTACATCTGTACTGGATGCAGGGGCAAAAGGGAGAGTTGGGAGCATGGTTTAAAAACCCAGACTCAGGACCCGACTTGCCCAGGGCCGAGTCCGAGTCGACTCGGGCGACTCGAACGGGCCTCATTTCAGTGCTCAAAGCAGAAAAAAAAAAGAAAAAAAGAGAAGAAGAAGAAGAAAGGAGGAGGCCTATCAGCTAGTACCTACCACCAACAGCCAGCTGCAGCACAGCAGCTGGCAGCACTGCACACAGCAGCAGCCAGCAACTTTTTTCTGCACAGTGCACAGTGCACAATGCCCAAAACCCTTTCCTCTTTTTTTTTTTTTTTGTTATACTACTTTCTCTCTCCCCCTCCCTCTATTTAAAGTACTTTAAAAAAAAACCAACCATTTTCTCTCTCCTCCCTCTTCATTTTCTCTCTTTTTTATCTAAGGTTTCAAGTTGAGTGGAATCCCATTTCCTTGATACCGAGACAGGCCGACCTGACTCGGCAGGTGCTAATTCCAAGTCCTATTTCTTAAACCATGGTTGGGAGGATGAAGTGGAGAAGATGGTGACGTCAGCCATCGCTATTCAAAATTTGAAACGCCCGCCCAGTCGGAGAACAAGGAGGGCTATTTTGGCCCTCGTTGTGGGATTCGGGCCGAGCTAGCGATGGATATCCTGGATCCTGGGCTGGATAAAAATCTTGTTTATGTGCCCGATAAAAGGTCGAGAACTTTCTATCTAAATAAGTTAGGGTTCGATTTGGGGGGGAAAAGGTAAGAGATGAACGCGGAGAAGAGGAGATTGAGAGAATAAGCGAGACGAGAAGCCAATCACTCTTTTCAAGAAGAACTGAAGGATGGGAACTCTAGCGACGACCACGATGGGAGCAGAGGAGACCTATCGGCAGAGGAACCTGGCGATGAAAAGGAGACCTTGGTAGGTTCTAAGAAGGCGACGGCATGTGCGATGTGAGAACTGGGAGGCAGAGTTTCTTCTCTAAAGGAAATCATGGAGCCTAGGGGGTTCTGGAGGGGAGCTGCATATACACCCCTAGACAACAAATGACACCGAACGACGGAGGAGAAATGGAACGAAATATTCTAACGGCATGGAGAAAAAGGTGGAAGGGGACTGGGACCAGGGGCGGGGCTGCAAAAGGTGTGATGTAGAACATGTGAAGAAATCAGATGGATGGGTCGCAATGGGAAAGTGAGCGGGAGCTGTCCGCTCACTTTCGATGAAGGCAGGTCAGCAACCATGAACCTCTGGTAGTAAAGATGGGGTTTTGTTGTCTACACCATAGAAAGGCATCGTTTCAAAGGAAACTTAACCCGAGAAGAGCCCAGAGCAACTGATCCGAAGGAAGGAGATAGATGAGGCATTTAGGTCCAATTGATGTGGAGATGGTGAATACCCAGACGATCAGGAGCAGGACTGGCTTCCAAAAAAAAATAATCCAGTGTGGAGAGGCAATAGGGGTATCAGTGGAGGAGGATAAAGGTGGATGGGCCACGATCATAAAACTTTCTCAAGAAAGGGAGGAACCAAGCAAGGAGGGGTAAAACAATGAGGAAGGGCATCAGAGAACTAAATAATCTAGGGTGCTCTATCAATTATAATAAAACCAAAAATAGGGAGGCAGATAAGGTTTCTTCAGAAATGGGGTGAAGGAGAAGTCAAGGGGATCGGCTAAGTCAAGGATGAAGATTGTCTCTTGGAATGTGAGGGCTCTTGTGTGAAGGACTGAAATGTGAGAGACTGAAATGAATAGTGATCGATCCCTTTTAGGGTCGTTTGTATCTCATATAAATAGGGACTGAAAATCCCTGATTACAATCAATCAATCCTGATTACAATCAATTAAGCAAATCTACACTAATCTAGATCCTAATAATTAGCTAACTAATATAGTATGTACATGAGGCTGTGACTAATGATAAGAACAAACAATGGGCCTAAATGGGCCTGCGAGATTGGGCTTGGAGCAGCTTCATTAACACCCCCCCTCAAATTGATGCCGATGAGTCAACCAGCATCAATTTGTCTGTTAAGAATTGATGACGTGGTCGAGGAAGTGCTTTGGTGAAAATATCAGCAGTCTGGAGACTGGAGGAGATGAACGGAAGGGAAATAACATTGCGAAGATATTCATCTCTGATAAAATGGCAAGCAACCTCGATGTGTTTAGTGCGCTCATGAAAAACTGGATTCTCAGTAATCCGAATGGCACTGGTGTTATCCGCATGTAACGGTGTAGGAGATTTCTGTGAGAAGCCAAGTTCCTCAAGGAGACCTCGAAGCCATATAATCTCTGAGCATGCGGCAGACATGGCACGATATTCTGCCTCAGTTGATGATTTTGAAACTCTGTCCTGTTTCTTCACTTTCCAGGAAATAAGAGCATCATCTAAGAACATGCACCAACCTGTGGTGGACCGACGAGTATCAGGACAACCTGCCCAATCAGCATCAGAATAGGCAGTCAATGTCATCTTAGAGCCAACAGGAAAGAACAAGCCTCTATGAGAAGTGCCAAGAAGATAACGAATAATGCGCCGAACTGCTGCCAGATGTAGATGATGAGGCTTTGTCATATACTGACTCATTAAGTTGACTGCATAACTGATGTCAGGACGAGTAGTAGTCAAATATATAAGACTACCGACAAGCTGGCGAAAATATGTCGGATCGGACAGGGGATCACCACTGTCACTATGGAGTTTGAGATTCAGTTCCAGAGGAGTATCCACAGGGGTGGAGTTTGACAGGCCTGCGGATTCAATCAAATCCATGGTATAACTTATGTTGATGTAAAATCAACCCTTTCTCGGAGTGATGAACTTCCAATCCCAAAAAGTATTGCAGAGGGCCCAGATCCTTCATATGAAAAGATTGATGCAACGAAAATTGGAGATCTTGAATCGTTGCTGTATCTGTCCCAGTGATGATGATATCGTCTACATAGACGAGAAGAATGGTGATTCCTGTTGATGCGTGATGCAAAAACAACGATGGATCATAAGGACTCTGCTGAAACTGTAGCTTGAGTAACGCCTCTTTGAATTTGTCAAACCATGCTCGTGGTGCTTGTTTTAGCCCATACAACGATCGTTTCAGAAGAGCAACTTGATTTTCTGATGATTTTGTGATACCTTGAGGCAAACGCATGTAAACTTCTTCCTTAAGATCACCATGAAGGAATGCGTTTTTCACATCAAATTGAAAAAGAGGCCATGATTGAGATGCAGCTATAGCAAGGATGGTACGAACAGTAGTCATTTTTGCGACAGGCGCAAAAGTCTCTTCGTAGTCAATGCCATATTCCTGTCGGTTGCCAAGGGCCACAAGCCTAGCTTTATATCTATCCAAAGTGCCATCTGCCTTTAACTTAATAGAGTAAACCCATTTACTCCCAATAGGTTTAACCGAAGCTGGACAGGGAACAGTCACCCAGGTTTGATTCTGCTGTAGAGCACCAAGTTCTTCTTCCATAGCCTGTCTCCAGCACTCTTGTTTTGCTGCTTGTGAATAAGAAGTAGGAATGGATACAGAAGATAAAGTAGCAAAATATGAAGAATGAGAGAAGCCGTATCGATCTGGTGGACGAGAGATACGAGCAGAACGACGAATAGCAAGTTGAGGCGAACATGATGCTGGATCAGGATTCTGGACTGGTTCTTGCAAAGGAGGCAAAGTAGTGGCATTTGTTCTTTGTCGACGAGTATACACCTTGTCCGGATAAGGTGGAAGGAGACAATCATCAGCAAAGGATGGTACTTTAGAAAAGGAAATTTTTGGAGACGAATCAGGATAAGCCTGAAAGAAATACTGATGTTCAAAAAAAAACAACATTCCTTGAAATGCGAAGACGCTTGGAAGTGGGGTCATAACAAACAAAACCTTTTTGGTGGGAAGCATAACCAAGGAATGCACATTTTACAGATTGAGCGGATAACTTGGAACGTTCGTTGTGGGGGAAGATGAACAAAACAAACACAACCAAAAGTGTGAAAAGATGTGTATTGTGGTGCAGTTTTGAAAAGACGAAAATATGGAGATGTGTTTTGAAGTTTTGGAGAAGGAAGTCGGTGGATGATATGAGTAGCAGTGGTTAAAGCTTCTGACCAAATCTGGGTTGAACGGAGGATTCTAATAATAAACATCTGACCATGTCTAGAAGATGACGATTTTTCCGTTCTGCCACACCATTCTGTTGGGGAGTATAGGGACAAGTCCGTTGGGAGATAATCCCTCTGTCTTGTAAAAATTCCTGAAATTGTTTGGACACATATTCCCCCCCTGAGTCGGTTCGAAGAACCTTAATACAAGTTGAAAATTGATTTTGAACATAATTCAAGAATTTTTTAAATACATCAAAAACTTCAGATTTGGCATGTAGAAAATAAATCCATGTAAACCGGCTATAATCATCAATGAAAGTTACGAAATACTTATACTGTGAATGAGAAATAATTGGTGCAACACCCCAAACATCACTATGTATTAAATCAAAACTTTGGGTAGCAGAAGAGATATGTAAAGGAAAAGGCAAAGTTTTGCTTTTACCCAGCTTACAAGTGTTGCAATCAAAAACAACATCTGATGATAAAAATTTCATTTTATTAATATGACCAGAGTTTAACAAAGATAACAAGATGGTTGAATTGGGATGGCCTAATCTATTGTGCCACAACTGCACATTATTCCTAGAAACAACTGATAAAGCAAACAAGGACATATCTGGAGTCGGTGTTACTATGTGAAGAGGAAACAAACGCCCACACTTAGGCCCCTTCACTATTACCTTCCCCGTCTCCTGATCCTGCACCACACAACCAGAGGAGGAAAAACAGACATTGCAGTTATTATCAACCAATTGACCAACATAAATTAAGTTGGTAGATAGATTTTTGGAACAAAGGACATCATGTAAAGGTAGAGAATGAGAGATATCACCAACAGATGTAATAGGTATAATGGTTCCATTAGCAGCATGGACTTTAATCTGGCCATCATATGGTTTAATTGTGGAGAAATTTTTGGAGGATGATGTCATATGATTAGAGGCACCAGAATCAAAATACCAGTGAGAAGGAGATTGATGTTTACCGGATATACCAAGAGTGGACAATGCCTGGAAAATCATCTGTTGGATCATTTCAGGAGAGACTGGAGCAGCAGAAGCAGGTGCTGAAGAAGATGCGGAAGATGAATCAATGGTTCCAGTAGCAGTAATCGCCTGGTAAGCTTTCGGATTTCTGTTTTGAGGACGTTTGCGGCATTCATTGATCGAATGTCCAGATGCCTTGCAGTAATTGCAGATCCGCTGCTTGCACTGATTTGCAAAATGGCCGAAAGTTTGACACTTGAAGCACTGTACTTTACTCAGATCTCTGTTCGGACCTGTTTCCCCTTGGAAGAATGACCAACACTGACAGAGGAGGTTGGTGATTTAAAAGTGGTACATTGTAAGCAACCTCCATAGTACCTGGACTAACCTGCTGATGCACCTCAGATTGCGTCAATTGTCGCTGTTCCTCTCGCAATAATTCATGAAGACAGTCATCCAGAGAAGAGAAGGGACCCTACTCATGAGATTGGATCTGACCGATTCATATTGAGATCTTAATTCATGAGAAATTGATCCCGATGACTAGTTGCGAGTATATTCAGCAATTCTGGAAGAACTTGTGCGGAGACATCTGCATATTTGATTTCATCTAATTCTGCCCATAAATTCTGGAAACCAGAATAATATTCTGAATTGAGGAAGTGCCTTGCATATAGTTTGCGATTCAAACTCCAAATGATACTGGCGTGCAGAATTCCCCTGATGATATATTTTCTTTAGATAGTTCCACATATCCTGGGCTGTTTTGTAAGGTTTCAAATTCATGAAAAACTGAGGTTCCATGGACCCAGAATCCAAGTTTTGATTTTAGCATCTTTTCGTGTTCCAGGACACAATTTTCTTTTCATCCTCTGTTGGTTTGGGATCAGTCCCAGAGATATGGCCCCATAATTCTTTACCTTCGAGGTAAAGTTCGAATTGGAAAGACCAGGATGGATAATTGGTACCATTAAACTTGATTAAATGAATTTCAGATTTCTCCATTTGTAACAACCAGCAGCAAAGATCAAGCCAAGATCTGAGATCTGGATGACCACGTGGGACCCACAGAGATTGACAACCAGTCACAATAATTGCAGAAGGAAGAAACACAGCCAGCCAAACAGTCAGCCAAACAGCAAAGAGCAGCACAACAGATCAATAGTAGCACTGCCAGCGAAACAGTCAACCAGCAACCAAAAAAAAAACTCCACACGTCCACAGTCGTTAGTGGAAAAAACTCCACGTGGGCCCCAGATGATGATCAGAAATCTGATCAGATAGTGAGGATAAAAGGACAACCAAATACGACACTAGTGGAAGAAGATCCACTCCAATTGGATCAAAATCCACAATATTGGACGGCCGTGATGAAATCTTCTTGATATAACATAAATATCACATAAAATTATAGATGGCCTACCTCTGATGAGCCATAAATCTTGAAAAAAATGATCATAAAACAGAAGAGCACCAGACGACCAAGATGGGTGATTCCGCTGATATGGTGATTATGATCACAGGTGGGCCACTTCTGAATCTGAGTTGATCCGGCCTACTTCTGGATGATCAGAGTGAAATAGGAAGCTCTGAAAAGCTTCCAATCCTGGAAGATGACCAACAGCAGCTGATGATGATGATCACTTGTGGGCCACTCCTGATCTGATATGATCAGGGATGATCAAAGAAGATCAATAGCTTCCAATGCAGTGGAAGATGACTAAGAGATGATCACAGATGATTAACCTCGCTTTGATGGCTCTGATACCATGTGAAGGACTGAAATGTGAGAGACTGAAATGAATAGTGATCGATCCCTTTTAGGGTCGTTTGTATCTCATATAAATAGGGACTGAAAATCCCTGATTACAATCAATCGATCCTAGATACAATCAATTAAGCAATCTACACTAATCTAGATCCTAATAATTAGCTAACTAATATAGTATGTACATGAGGCTGTGACTAATGATAAGAACAAACAATGGGCCTAAATGGGCCTGCGAGATTGGGCTTGGAGCAGCTTCATTAACATCTTGGAGGAGCTTCTTGACGACTGCTGGTGAAGTTGCTGAGGAGGCAAAAGGTGCAGATTGCATGCTTCAGGAAACCAAGCTGCAAAAGGTAAACGAGTCTGTAATCAAAGAGATTTGGGTGAGCAGATTCGTCAACTGGGTGGCAGTGGATGCGATGGGATATTCTGGAGGCTTGCTGATGCTATGGGACAATAGATTGGTCTCCATTATTAACAGTTGGAAAGACTCTTTCTCTGCGTCAGTATTGGTGGAAGATTTAGATTATAAATCGAAGTGGCTGATCACATCAGTTTATGGTCCAAACGAGAAACAAAGAAGACATGAGTTCTGGAGAGCGCTAGAGGTTGTTAGGGGGAGATTGGGGGGAGCATGGTGCATAGGTGGAGACTGGAATATTATACGGTTCCCTAGTGATCACTCAAAAGGAGGGCACTTGACCATAGTTACCTAATTCGGTCAGTGTGCTCCCGAATCTCGCACCGTTCGTTTCGAACAATCCGCTATTCGATTCGGTTGGTTTGAAGTTTTTGAAAATCCTTAGTTCGCATCAGTTCGGTGGAGAAGAGGATGAAAAGTAACTCATGATATGAAGAAAACGATGGAGAAGAAGATGAAAAGGTTAAGTGAGTATTGCCCATTAGTCATTTACTCCTTTTCCATTGGTTATTTCCCTTTTTTTGTGTGGGAGAATGGGATGGTAATTAAATGCACTGTTCCATGTTTCATTTCTCTTTCTCTCTCTGATTTGACTAGAGTGGACATTTGGATGGTAATTTAATGGACTGTACTTTTCTTTTCCCTACCTCTCTCTTGACTTGACTAAAGTAGAGGTTCTCTACAATTCGGAGAGAAACTTTAGAGGCTAGTGTGGCCTCTCATTAAGAAATCTAAACCCATTAAAATGAGTGTCTTCCTTTTTTGTGGATGAGTCCATCAAAAGATTAATCCTAAAAAATCTCATGGAAGCCAAATATTTTTTTTGGATTACTTTTTTTAATTATAAAATAGATATGATTATCTCTGTTAATTTAGAATTATGGCCCATTTATAAAATCTAGGCAGGTAAAAATAAGTCTTTCACAAATGAATTAGTGGTGCGCAAATCTTAAAAAAAGGGAATTTCTGTAATTATTAAAATAATTAAAATGTAAAACATATAATTTCACCCATTTATTCTTGTGTACTTTAGTCATATGAACAATACAGATAGATCTAATGGTGGATTTTACTCCGATTAAACTAAAATTTAAGTCATAAGTTACGTAAAGGAGATAATGGGTGGTTAAGATTTCTTAAATTGGCGCTATTGATAATCTAAAAAAAGAGATATTTCGATGAAATGAAGTGGGATCTCTTGTAAAAAAAAAAATCAAATTATATGGAATTAGTACATCAAACCCATCGAACTCGAATTGCGAATCAAACGAATTGAGTAAGCCTACTCTATCGAATTTGCGAATTGAGGTAAGCTTCATATTGCGAACTACGAACTCAAATGCAAATTATACGAATTGCGAATCAGGTAACTATGCACTTGACTAAGGAGATGTCTTCTTTCACAAATTGGATTAATTCTCAACCTCTAGTTGACTTACATCTCAAAAGGGCTAGCTTTACATCGTCCAACCATCAAAATCCTCCCACCATGTCAAGGCTGGATAGATTCTTGGTTTTTAGTGAATGGCTGGAATTGTATCTTGATGTTTGCCAGATAGCACTGCCAAAGCCTGCGTCTGATCATTGTCCAATCTTTCTCGACTCCAATTGCGAAAGCTGGGGTCCTGCTCCATTTCGTTTTGAACTCATGTGGCTGGAGGAGAGGAAGTTTTTGCAGATGGTGATGGACTGGTGGAAGGAGATACAAGTGGAGAGTTGGGCGGGTCACAGAATAATGGTGTAGCTGACGTTGCTGAAAATTAAATTAAAAGAAAGGGCCAGAGATAAGTTTGGAGAGATGGGGATGCAAAAAGCATCTATTCTTAAAGGGATTCAAGCTATTGATAAAAAAGAAGAGATGGGTCAAATGTCCTCTGAAGAATTTATGAGAAGGCTAAACCTTAAAGAAGATTTCCAGTGAAAAGTGTGGGAGGAAGAGATAAAGTGGAGACGGAGATCAAGGTGTAAGTGGTTAAAATAAGGAGATAAGAATACGAAATTTTTTCATGGATTGGCTTCTGCTCATGGTTTCTCGGCACATACCGAGTCACGTCGCTTGGGACTCGGACTCAAATCATGTGACTCGGCCGAGTCGCGGCCACGAGACTCGACCGAGTCCCATGTGACTTGGCCCTCCAATTGAAGTTGGGACTCAGCTCGACTCGGCCGAGTCCCATGCAACTCGGTGACTCGACTCGGACTCGGCCATGAACGAGTTGGGTCCCGAGTCTGATTTTTTAAACCTTGCTTTTGCTAGAAGAAGAAATGAACGAGTTGGGTCCCGAGGCTTTTTTTCATCACTTTTGGGGAACCTTGAAAGAGGATGTTATTGCTTTTTTGGATGAGTTTCATGCTAGGGGAAGGTTGTCAAAGGGTATGGGTGCCTCCTTTATCTGCCTAATTCCCAGGAAGGAGAAATTGGCATCAAGGATTACAGGCCTATTAGCCTCATTGGAAGTGCTTATAAATTCTTAGCTAAGGTTTTAGCGGGACAACTTCAGAAGGTGTTACCTAATATAATCTCTATGGAGCAAGGAGCCTTTGTTAAAGGGAGGCAAATCTTGGACGGGTCCTGGTTGCGAATGAATGTGTGCATTCAAGAACAAGGACAAGAACCCCAGACTCGTTTGTAAGTTGGACTTGGAAAAGGCCTATGACAGAGTGGGTTGGAGATTCCTGCAATACCTTCTTGGAAGAATGGGGGTTCGCATTAAATGGAGACGGTGGATGTAAGAATGTGTATCTTCTACCCACCTCTCTATCATGATAAATGGGTCTCCAAAGGGTTATATAAAGGCTCAGAGGGGTCTAAGGCAAGGAGACCCCATATCTTCTTTATTTTTTGTCGTGGTAGCTAAGGCCCTCAGTAGGATGGTGAAAGAAGTGGAAAGAGCGGGCTTAATTAGAGGATTTGGAGTGGCATGGGATGTAAATCCCATCTCCCATCTTTAATTTGCAGATGACACGTTGATCTTTTGTGAAGCCAATGAAGACCAAGTCAGAAATGTTAAGGCAATATTGATATGCTATGAAGCTGTTTCGGGCCTCAAAGTTAACTTCTTTAAAAGTGAATTAATTGGCATTGGGGTTGAGGAGAAGAAGATGGTTCGGTGCGTTGATATTCTGGGGTGACTGATAAATCTCTATGGAGCCCTAAGTATGAGTTCCCCTAAGTATGAGATGGGGCCCTATGTTATCCCAACCACCTATCTAGGACTTTCCATAAGTATGAGGATGACTAATAAAAATCTATGGAGCCCGGTGGTGGAAAGAATGGAAAAGAAGCTAACTACGTGGAAAGTTAATTATTTATCACTAGGGGGCTGGGTGACTCTCATAAGGTCTGTACTATCCAGCCTTCCAATTTACTATATGTCCATTTTTAAATGTCCAGCTTCAATTGCCAACCGAATTGAAAAACTGCGGCGAACCTTCCTTTGAAATGGCAGAAATACGGAGAAGAAGATCCATTTGGTGGATTGGAAATCTATATGCAAGTCTAAATTTGAAGGGGGGTTAGGCATTTGGTCAATTAGGTTGATGAATCAAGCCTTGTTGGGCAAATGGCTGTGGAGGTTAGGGAATGACTCAGAAGGCTTATGGAGATAGTTGGTCATGGCAAAATATGGTAGGATGAGAAATGACTGGGAGGTTAAAGACATGCATTATAAAGCCTCAGCTATATGGAGGGGGATTACGTCTACCAAAGCAAGCTTTAAGAAAAATATTAGATATCGAATAGGGTCTAGAGAGAAGATTCATTTTTGGCTTGATGTTTGGGCAGGTAACATCCCATTGGCAGATTGTTTTCCAGATTTGTTTCGGTGCGCTTTGGATAAAGAGGCTAAAGTTCAAAATTATTTAGAGAGGCAAGGTCCGGGAGTGCATAAGGTGGGGACCTAATTTTAGGAGGAGCCTCAAGGAGCAGGAGAAAAGCCAGTTAGCATCACTCTTGGGTTTGTTAAATGGCATATTCATTCTAGAGGATGGGCAAGATGTTAGACTCTGGAGTGCCTCTAAAGATGGATCCTCCTCTTTCTTCTCGGAGATCTCTATGGGGGTGAGAACAAGGAAATCCAGAGCCTTCATTTGGCAAATAAAGGCCCCGCCTAGAGTAGTCATCTTTGGGTGGCTAGCTATTCAAAAGAAAATCCTCACAATGGATAATCTAAGAAGCAGAGGGAAGATTTTGGTGAATGCGTGCCCTATGTGCTTGGAGGAGGAGATGGCAGATCATCTTACTCTAAATTGAAAGGTTGCTAAAATGGTTTGGAGCTCCGTTTTACGGTGGTTTTCATTTAGCTGGGTTTTTCCAAGCTCTATCCAAGAGCTCTTTTCATCCTGGAAATCCCTCATTGGCCATCCCAGAGGCAAGGAAATGTGGAATCTAGCTTTCCTTGCAGTTATATGGGCTATATGGAAGGAGAGGAATGCTAGATGCTTTGAAGGAGTGGAGAACTGCGAATTTTTGTGTGAAAGGATTAAATTATCCATTGCTAGTTGGGTTTTGATCAATCCCAAGTTCCAAGGTCTCTCGGTTGATCAAATCATGCTAAACTGGAAAGAAGTTACTGGTTTTAATGTGGAATTATAGTGTTTGTATTTTCTCGTCTTTTGCCTTTGCTGTGTTTGTTTTAGTGGTGTTCTTATTGTGCTTGGTTTTTGGTTGTTCTTTGGGTGGTAAGCTTGTCAATATAGATCTCTTGTACTGCTTGCTTTTCTTTTTTATAAAAGTAGCCATTCAGAAAAAAAATAAATAAATAAATAACTTTTTGGATTTCCAAAAGAAAATGTCATTCTACCAAAGGGGCTAAAGGTTCATGAGGGGCCATCAAGTGATTTCCCATTTGACAAGAAATGACTACCTTGCCATCACCCTAAGGATAGTGATGGCCCCATCTAGATCTACTCTGAGTCTTTGACCCTTTAGTCTTCACTACCCACCTTCTTAATGCTATTCTGAGAACTATTTTACTATAAATTACTAGGAATTCAATACCTAGGCAATGAAACAACACCAATTATAGTGGGATTCTCTTTATGGTGGCATCTGGGGGTTGAGACTATTGCAATTATAGTATAGAGTGGAATGGGAAGGATTGATCACGGAAGAAAGGATAAACTCATGGACACACAACGCATCAATGATTAGAACAACTCCATCAAAAGCTATTACATATGTGGCTACATTTAGATTAAAAAAGGCAATCTTCTCACCAACCCACCCCCTCTTCAATCACCAATTCACCTTAGGAAACCCAATTGCAACCCCAATCCTAGCACCATAGAATCCAAACCCATCTTGACAGAACAGTCTTCTCAAAACCTAAAGTCTCCAGTTCCACCCGGTTTCTACTGAAACCCCATCTCTCAAACATCTCTCATATCCCATAACCATAAACAAACCATACCCCTTCAAACCTAGACCTAACCTCAACCTTAGGCCTCAAATCCCCAAAATCCCAAGAATCCCAATCCCCAATCCGAACATGGAAAAAAGGCAAATCCCATCTTGTGTTTGATACTTAGTAGCACGAAGCGCGGGCGGGGGAGCGGATGATCACAGAAGTGTGGGAGCGCCATCGGGAGCGTTCAGGAAAAATTATGAGTATTTTTATGTTTTTTTAATATAGTTAAATGTCAAACAGAAAATATCATTCTACCACTTATATTGCAAAAAATCAAAATTTTTATAATTTTTATATGTAATTATAGCTGTTCTCTGTATCTTAGTTACACAAAGTGGGGCAGGAGCGGTATCGGTGCTGGTGGATTATAGGAGCTCCTCTTTCGGGACAGGAAACGTTTAGGAATAATACATGAAAATATGTAATACAAGTAAACATTATTATGCGTCATTCATATCAATTGCAAAGATTGGCATAGTGACTAAGTAACATTATGGCTATATTAAGTAATTGAGCAAATTTAAGTTGATATTTTTCTAATGTCTTATCATTACTTAATTTTTTCTCTAACTTGGTATCTTCTGTATTTGTTTCTTTTGGGATTTATATGCCTAAGAGTTTCTATCTTAGTTGGGCGCGGGTTCCTTTCTCAATGGGAGCGAGGTTCCGAGGTGGGAGCGCCACCCATATAGGAGTTTCCTGCAACTAAGGTTTGAGAATGATCAGATGAGAAGAAGAAAGTGTACCCGGTTCTCTTCCCCTCTTGAGGCAGCTCGATCGCTCCCTCTACTTCATCGCCTCTAGTTATCCTCTTCTACCTCGGTCTCTCTCTCCCCAAAAAGTTGAAGTCGGGTTGAAGCCACCCCGCTTTCTCTCGCTTCGGCAAATAGAAAGCAGAAGAGAAAACCAAAAGAAAAAAAAAGCAGCGGGTTTCAGCCTCTTTTCTCTCCTCGAGGCACGTGCCTTGATCCTCAATGGAATTGCAATAGGTTCGCTTGCGTACTCTTGAGAAAAGATGTACACAGCAGATCAGTAATCAGTATTATGAGAATGAGTTCTACTTTAATCTGCTCTTTAATCTGAAGCAAGAAAGGTTGATAGTTGATGACTATAACTGCCGATTTCAAGAACTACAATATTAATGTTATTTAAGGGAGAAAGATGTGGATGATGTAGCTTGTTCTATCAGAGGTCTAAGATCAGACATATGGAACTATATGAAATATTGCCAAACCATTCAAGAAGCGTAGAAAAGAGCTATTCTTGTTGAGCACAGACTTGGACAATTTTTTTTTTTTTTTTTTGAATAATAGACTTGGACAATTTCACGAGTTAATTTAAGTCTCAAGACAGAAAGTTCCAACAAATAAGAAGAATCCAAATTGTCGACTCACATGCATCGTCTTCTACAGCACCACTCACGGAAGAGGAAAGTCCACTCATCATATGCGGACTCCTCACCATGAATGAAAAGAAGAAGATTGGAGATGGATTACGATATTTTGAACAAAGGTACAGTGCAAAAGCAAGTTTTGTAATCTGATTATTGACGGTGGCTATGTCATGAATGCCGTAGCACAAGAGGTTATCATCAAGCTTTAATTGTCAATTGAATAACACCTTAAGCCCTACAAAGTTGCGTGGGTTAATGATTTTTTTCATTCTTGTAACTCGCTGATGTTTAAAAATTTTTAAGAGTGGCATTATGAGGACGATATTTGGTGTGATGTGATCCCTATGAATGTACTTGTATCCTTCTTGGATAACTATGGTTTTTTTATCAGAAGGTGTCAAGGTGCACACTGATAATAAGACACATTCCTTTATGTGGAAAGAACAAAGGGTCAAGACAAGATCCCTCCATTGCAGCCAACCACACCTTCTCTGTTTTCATCATCAACTTTAACCAAAAAACCAAAGAGTGAGCAAAGGAAGAAAATAAATCATGATTGCACTAAAAAAATCTGAAAAATATGACAAGATACACCAAAGGTGACATTGAAAAACAAGATCAAGGATCGGAAGATTTTACGACAAAATAAAATGAAATAGTATGTAGGACACCTAAAATGGATCATAATTCGGATAAACTGGAAGACAAAGGGACCATAAGCAATAGACTGAGGGTCGCGTCTTCCCAGCTGTATTGCCTGTGTAAGCTGTTCCAAGAGATGTTTTTGGTTCTCTTGTTTTTTGGCTGTTTTTGCTCTTTTTGGGAACGTTTTTAGCTGACCCAACTTTTGGGTTTTTCGGATTGGCCTGCCTTGTGGGCTTTTCTTTTTCTTCCTCCATTAGCTTCTTCTTGGTTGTGCCTCCTTAGAGTGCAAATGAGGGGGATCTTTCATCTCTTGTACTTTGTACATCATTTTGTGATCCAGGCCCTAGGGTTAGGGCTTGAGTGAAAGTGCCGACCCACGTGTCTGCAGACACTATAACACATCTCTGCAGAGACTTCAACCCGAGGACACATCTCCGACGATCAAACCACTCGATTTCTATTAATTATCAATATAGACTGAATTGGAAGAAGGAAAATCGTACATTGAAGACGTGTGGATTTAATAAGCAACAAGCCTAATGATCGAACAGGTCTGATCGTAAAGACGATTCAAGAAGAGCTGAATGGATCATCAGAGAACAAATCAAATGTTCTAGTGATTTCACAAGAAGATCCATCCGCTGAAAGTCAACCCCCCAAACCCCCCGCCCCGGTTGATTCTATCTTCAAGGATCAACGAAGGGCATTTGAAGATTTTGATCAATTGAAGCTTTTGATTGCAAGTTACCATTTCATATAAAAAAAAAAAGAGATTATGATCAATTGGTATGAAGTCAACAATTGAAGCATGTAATCGTCAAATCACACATCCAAGCTATAGATTCATTCAGAAGAATCGATGCGTCCGATGTACTAGGTGGGGGAAAGATTGAATGATGCTTCCAAGCCATGCAAAGAGAATGAAGATCGACAAGAAAATCAAACGTTTGTACGATGCATCTTTGACTCAGGAGGACATCTATGGAACTCGAGGTCGAGTTCTCTACAAGCTCACAGGCCCAATGGGACTAGCCAATTAGTATGGGAGTTTTGAAATAACTGCGAATCTTTAAATTTAGTTTGATTTTAATTGTTTCAGCAAATTTTTAGAGATATAGTTTCCTTATTTGTTTGGTTAGAGAAGATTTAGAAGTTAGAAACCAACTATATGTTGAACAGATTTTGACTGAAAAGAGGTCATCAGTCTTATTTGGTAAATCAGAAAGGTATACAACCCCCATGTTCATCACCATGTCCAAGGATCTTCCTCAAACTCAGGTCCTGAAAAAATGTAATCGGTAGAGCAAAAATGTCACCAAACAATTTAGACGCTTAGTTAAATGACCAATCGATAGAACGTTAACGGACATTCTAGGTTCATTCAAAGTAGAGTGTCAAGAAATAGTAGTAGTGACTAGTGAGAATAAGACCGTCAACTTAACAGGAAGATAGGATCCATCTGCTTTTCTTAATGAATTGATAGATTTAGGTTTACCATATGAAGAAAATAATTGTTCCATACTAGTAGTTATGTACTCATGTGTCCAGTGGCACCTGAGTCAACTACCCAAGGTAATGATGTAGAAGAGGTATTGGCTAATGCATGTCTATCTAACTGAACCAAATGGAGTTTGGCAGAAAATGATGAATCCTCATTTTATGGAATGATTATGAAGAGCTTCAAGCTCCTTCTTAAGGGCACTCACCACTTCCCTCAGAATATCAATAGAATGATCACTTTTACTTTCCACATTGGTAGCAACTGTATTGTAGGATTTTCCACACTATTGTTGTTTTTGCCAATCCCGAAATCTCTGTGGACAGTCGATCAAAATCCAAAATGTCTCCTTGGTGGTGAGTACAAGCTAGGTTATATTTCTCTTTTGATGGAAGCTATCGCTTATTTTCCTTATTTCCTTTTAAGTTTGCTAGTAACAAATGCAAACCTTTCTAGCTGGGGCTCAAATGATTTCATAATCCTTTGATAGCTTCCTTCCCATTGAAGAAGGGACAATATTGTTCCTAAGCATGTTTGTTTGCATGAGGGCTGGAATGGAATAAAATTAAGGGTCGTATCAAGAGAAAAATAAAGAGGAGGGAGTGATGCAAGCCCTAGGGTCATGGCTTACGGGAAAGTGCCGAAGCACAATACGGTGTCGAAGCACGTGTCTGTAGACACTTCAACACATCTCCGCAGAGACAAACGAGGTCGCACCTCAGGATAAAACCCAAATTTTATTAATCAACTCTCTCTAAAATTTCATTCTCTACAATGAAATATAAATAAGAAGAGAACACATTGTAGCTAAGAAACCTAATAATGTAACTTAAGAAATAAAATAAGAATCCTAATAAAATTGAAAGCCTAATAATCCTAATTAAAATTCTGTAATAAAATTAGAAAGCTAATAAAAAATAATTAGGGGAATAAAAATATCTTTTAAACTATCTTGACCCTATGTGTGGCCCGCAGGTCCATCATGCATCATTCTCCCCGGCTTGGAGAGAACTTGACCTCGAATTCGGTTAATGTCCGCCCGGAAGAACTTCCGTTCCTTTGGTTGGACTTTAGCTTTTGTGCGCAACATAAAGATTGTATTTGGCGGTTTCCTCCAATTTGAATTAGGTCTGACACTTTGCTTTTCCTGACAGCTGGATTTTGTGTGGATGTGCAATTGGACCGTTTGATACTTCATGTGTAGAATTTGCACCATCAAATCGCAATCTCCAAGTTTCCATGGTTGATCCCTGAAGATAAAATCAATGTGGAGACTTCAATCACTTGTTCGTCTTTTCGTGTTGCCTATATATTTTGATCACCATTACCCAAAAGAGGAAATTCGGGGCCACATGTAGTCATAGAATCTTCTGTGTCTTGTTCTGGCTTCTCAGTCTGCATATCATCTGCCACGGATTCCACAACATAGTCTGTTGTTATTCACGATGTCTTTCCTTGAGGCATAACTCTTCCCAAATGAGACCGTTTAGGCATGTGTGGCACACGAATTGCTTCCTACTGTGCCTCATGAATGGTCTTGCAATCATTCATTCTCTACACTATATTCGATTTCAAACCTTTGAGAAAACTAGTTAAATCATGTTCATCATCATCCTCTTACCTTGTATCTTGGAGCCTTGAAAATTGGTGAGAGTACTCAACAACGGACATCTCTCCCTGTTTCAAATCAAGAAATTGCCGAAAATAGTCTTTCTTCTCAGAATACCATTTTCCATAATTAAGTGCATATTTGGCTCTTTGAAGTTTATTGTAGAATCTATCGATATGCAATTTCATATTGACTCTGATGTAAAAATGGACTAACCTTTTCTATAAATCTGCTCTCCATGAACACGTTGGCGAAAACGGATCTGAAATCCGATTCTAGATGGATCAGATATTGCGAAAACAAATCCTTAGCTCTTGACTGGTCAACTCTACACTTTGTCCAGATGATGTCAGCTGCTCCCACACTAACAGATGCTGATGTATCTTCAAAACGGGCCAAGTTGTCAAGAACTGAATTTAATTATGGCTAAATTTCTGAAGACCATCGAAATTTTTGGTGATGCAAGACACTGAAAATGTGAAGTGACTTGCAAAGGGAGTACAGCCAAAAAGTTGCTGGAAAAGAGAAGTTACTGCTCTTCTCTCTTACTTTTCCTTCTCTTCCCTTACTTTTTTTTTTAAAAACCATTTCAACCACCGGACCAGCCCCCTTCTCTCCTGCTGCTTCTCTTCTTGTTTCAACACGCGGTGATGGAGGCTGTGGCGACAATATTCCGGTGAAGCGCGAACGGCTATGGTCGGCTTCCTCAATCGGACAATGGTTGACTGCAACAAGGAGGTTGAGTCAGAGACATTTCCCTCCCTTCCTTTTACTGTTCTACAAGCAAAACAGATCTGCTGTCCTAGCGAAGGACTCGCCTACCTTCTTCGTCCGCTCTGTTTTTCTGAGTAAGAGTTTGGATCCCTTCGTTTTCTTACCAGAATTGAGCAGCCCCGTTTTCCATCTACTGAAACGAAGTCCAGATCCTCTATCTCTCTCTGTTGTTCTGCAGGGCAGATCTGAATTCTCTCTCTCTCTCTCTCTCTCTCTCTCTCTCTCTCTCTCCTCTCTCTCTCTCTCTCTCTCTCTCTCTCTGACTGAATGGGGTTTTAAGGTGGGTTTGGTTGGACACAGGGTTTTGGGATTTGGAGTTGGGATTCAGGTAGAGCAGCGATGGTGGATGGCCTGGGTTTGAGATGGCTATGGAAAGAAAAAGAGAATGGGAACTAAGAGTGGTTACCTGATCAAACTGATTGGCAGTGGTTACCTGATCGTTTTCGTGGAAAGGAACACCGGAAGTTGATTGGGATTAGGGATCGACAGGGGAAGGATGGTGTCGATGAAGATGGGTGATGGATGGAGATGGGATGGATAGGTTCCGATCGGTGATCGGAGATTGATCGAAGCGATGTGGATCTTTGCTTTGTTACCAAACTGTCCTACAGTTAGGGCTTGTGGGAAAGTGCCGAAGCACAATACGGTGCCAAAGCAGATGTCCGCAGACACTTCAACATGTCTCCGCAAAGACAGTAACGAGGACGCACCTCCGGGATAAAACCCAAATGTTATTAATCAACAACTCTCTAAAATTTCATTCTCTACAATGAGATAGAAATAAGAAGAGAAAACTTGGTGGCTAAGAAACCTAATATTCTAACTTAAGAAATAAAATAAGTATCCTAATAAAATTGGAAGCCTAATCCTAACTATAATTCTTTAATAAAATTAGAAAGCTAATAAAAATAATTTCTAAACTATCTTGACGCTATGTGTAGCCTGCACTGTAGGTCCATCCTGCATTAAGAAGTTGAAAGTAAAGGGCACAAAATGACAAAAAAACTACTATTAAAAAGCACTAAATGACAAAAAAAGTACTCTTAAAAGGCACTAAATGACAAAAGGGGAATGAGTAAGTTTTTGTCATTTAGTGCTTTACTCTCAACCCCCTCCTCTTTCTTTTTCTCTTGATTTGACCCTTAATTTAATTCCACTCCAACCCCTCATGCAAACAAATGTGCCCTGAAGGAGACAGAAGCGCTGCTGAAGCAACATGTTTGCCCCCTCAGACTGGTATTCCTAATTTAGCCCTCTATGAAGGTCACAGATACGTTGGTGTCAATATATTCTCTCCACTCTTTCGACGTTGGAGGAGGCTGATAGTAGCTCAATTCTTCCCACACACCCCTTTAGGGCAGAAAATGATTTCCAGCAGTCCAATTGCCTTGTTGGAATTTAGCAATCTCCAGTTGTAATTCATAAATTATTGCATAGTTTTTCTTTATGAGTAAGAGGTTGCCACACCATCCCAAATATCCTTTGATGATTTTGAAAATATGAACGTCCTAGAGATACTGTTCCATGAATTAAAGAAGTCGTGACAGCCACACTATCTTTGGCTTCCCAATCACTGTAAATTGATCATCTTTAGTTGGTAGTTTAATTTTCTTGTTGATATACCCAATTTTCTTTCTTAGCAAGGGCAATTTAAGTAGAATGGGACCAATCAAGGTTGTTGGTCCCATTGGAATCTGCTGTTGTTAATTTAATCTAGTACCTCTTGTATTTCCATCCTTCCCATTGATATGGGAACTGTGGACAACACCGCTGCCATTCTTAATACCACTACTGGTTCCACTTTCTTAGGTCATTGGATGCAAGTAATTAGAAACTACTCTTAATAAATAAAGAACTCACTGGTTGGATGCCCTGATGGAGTCCCAGTGAAATAGTCGAATAATATGGATTACAGTAATACTGTAGTACTGATTTGCAGATGAGCCGAACAGTCTACTGCCAAGGGATCCAAACAATCCACTGCTAGATGAGGACAACAAATCGAACACAGCAATGGTAACTGCTTGATCGAACAGAAAACTAATTGAACTCCTTTGTCGAAGAACAAATCCAGTTGAAGCCAGCACTGCTTCTTGTTCAGTTTAATAAAACCTACAATCGAAATCCTCAATCAAATGATTCGAAGTCCCAGTCGATTCGAGAACTCCAGACAAACCAGTTGAATAAGATCCCTTGATTACAGGAAAAAAAAAAACCCTGTCGATTCAAAGATCCTGATGATTTGAAGACTCCAATCGAACCAGTTGAATAATATTTCTTGAATAAAGCTACCATACAAACAAGAAATCCAAATTGATTCGAAGTTCCAGTTGATTCGAAAACCTTCAGTCGAACCGGTCGATTAAGATTCCTTGAACGAAATCCTCAGTTGAATAGTTCAGCTGAACCTAGTCGAATAAGATTCCTTGAATGAAATCCTTAGTTGAATAGGATTCACTCAGCCAAACAGATTTCTCCACAACTCAAGGCATAATGGCATGTTCGGAATAAACTACCACAAAGAACCCAGTAACAGTAATACTACTGTTTGGTTTCAGTAACACTTAAAGAGGAATATGAAAAAAAAAAAAAAAAAAAAAACTCTTGCTATGGAATTTGGTTTACTTAATCAATCCCTAAGAAATTCCCTTTTCCTAGGGAACTTTGCTCTGTTACTAATGTGAAAGTAAGAGGAGGAAGAAGAAAAAAAGAGAGTTAGAAGTTAGGGTTTTAGTAGAAGAGAAGAAGATGGGAGAGAAGTAGACGAAGAAGTCTTTATGGGAAGAAACAGAGGATTCGTGCATTGTTTATTGTGCAAAAATCCCTCATTATTTATGTAAAGAGCTTAAATAGTTAATACCTCAATGAGGTCAAAAGACAAATAGAACCCTATGTTCCCTTTCAAAATGACATAAAAACCAAATTAGGATCATTACATTAGTTTTCCTATTAGTTCAGATGCCTCTCATATCATTAATCACCAGCATGGCCATATTGTACTGGTAGAAGCTTTAGTATATATCAATTCAAGCATGCTTTTGATTAATATTACATCTAACAGTGTTTTAAAGTGCTGTTCAATCTATTTGTTCAGGAATTTAGTAGTGAGAAGTAATGATAATGATTGCCATTTATATCAGGTTGGATGGCTTTCATGGAATCTACTTGCGAATTTTACTAATTTTTCATCTTTAAGTTCATTTAGGTCATATAAGCAACTACACTTTTAGTTGTATTATCGTGGTGTGATGTGTGCGTGGGGATTAAACTCGTTTAGCATTATAACATTATTTTCTTTTATTTGAGAGGTGAAATGAAAGACCACTTTAACCACGTACTTAAGTAGATGAAGATGTGTGCATTGTTCCCATGTACCTAGCATAATTCTGCATCAACCATTCAGCCAAAGCAAGACTGTATTATACTGAAAAAAATTATGATTTGTTGCGTGAAATCGCAGAAATATTGTGCTTTGTGTTTTTCTTGTGTGTAAATCTAAATGCAAGTTATTTTTCTTCAAATTTTCTGTACATTTTATTTCATAGTATATCATAAACTGCTGCTTCTGCAGCACCAATAATGACAATATGCTTATATCATTTCTGATTATTTATTTATTTACTTTTCAATGTTAACATGATTTGAACCTGCAACCTTATGGTTGAGACAATGACCACCTTCCAACTGTGTTACAAGCCCTTTTCAAATAGGATGCAACAAGAAGTTTGGTTTAGAGCACAATTTACTGTCATTTTTATTAGTTCATGCTTTTTCACATAGTAGTTTGTGATACTTTTATTTTTGATCTGTGTATGCATGCATGTGATATAAATGATTCAATTATGCTGTTCCTATTAATTTATTGACTTCGGTGGCTGCCCAGATCTTGTTGTTGATGAGAAACCTCTCTGTCAATCTGTCTAGCTCCGAGTTTGAGGATCACGTGAGTGTCTTCTTTTAACTCTTTTCTCTTTTAATCATTTGGCACTTCATGTAGTTTGGATGATAGTGTATGTGACAGTTCACTATGGATTATGAAGTTTGAACTCCATCCCTATGTACTTCGAAAATAGAGATTCACCTTTTGATTTCAGTTTGAAACCCCTTCTGTTCTGTTTTATTCTTTTCACATAAAATGAGTTTTATTTTGCATCTTTAAGAGTTACTCCACAATAGCATGATAGATGCATGATATTCATGATCTGAAAAATAAAAAATGTTCTCTGGATAAAGTTATCTATTTTCAATGGCTTCTGACAAAGGATATTTAGCTTGCTTTTATCTCTGGTTACACAGAACCCTGATCATAGGACAACTTTCTGATGGTTGATTTTTGTTATAAATTGGTATAGTCTATTTGTTAAAATTTTAAAAATGTTCACACTTGGTGCCAATTAATAGGATTCTGCACATAAGAAGAACTTACCATTGTCCAAGATCTTAACATTGAATTAAAAATTGTACGTTGCATGGGCTCGTGAATGTAAACTTTGTCTATTTGTGTTGCAACTGTGCCAGGCAGCTGTTGGGGAGATGCGGAACTCTTCCCCTCCATGAATCACTTGGGAAATTCAACAAACACAAAGGGTGCACAATACAATCCAAGCAACCACAATAAGTTCTATGGAAGAAAATAGAGTAAGAACAAAGAAAGCACACACCAAATTTCCATGGAAATGATCAAATTAACGGTGCAAAATTGAGTTACAAGCTTCTACTCAAGAGCTGCTTACTTGAGGATATCCTTCTCGTGTACAAGATTCCCCCCACCCATCCACCCCCTCTCTCCTCCTCTTTGCCCCCTCCTCTTTTTTCATTCTCTTGCTAGAAGAGAGAATAAAAATAAAATCTCACCTTCTCACCCACAAACAAGAGAGATGCACCTTGGTATTCTAGGGCTTCTCTTCAATTCTCTTTACTCAACTCTATTGTTGCTTCTCTTGAATTAGGAAATAAGAGGAGAATGGGGCTTTTAACTTTGTCTACACTTACACATGTAGGTCACACATGTGATTTTAAGTTGAACCCAACATGGACCTTGACATTGTTGACACCCACTCTAAAAGCTTAAGCTGATAGACAACAGTGTAACAATGTATATCAAGGTTACAACAGACATGATGATGGGCCCAAAAGATGCAGCAGCAGCGGGCCCTGTCATGTCACTTTGGGATGGACTAAGGCTGACTCTGTTGGCCTATAGGTTGGGCCCAGAGCTCAGTATCTAGACTGGCCCAGGCTGACTCAGTTGAGCATCATTTACCAGCAACCTGCCATTTGCATCAAAATCAATAGAAGCATACAAAGACTGCTAATGAATTGAAGCCTCACGGGATGATGTTTCGGTTTCCGGTGCATAACCAGCTTATCAAAAGAAGGCTTCTCTGTTGAAACATCATCTATTACCAAGCCAAGAAATGACAAAGAAGCAACGTTACAAAATCAATGAAAAGATAAAAGGATTGCAAATGAGTTGAAGCCTTACTCAATAATGCTAGGGAACCATTAGATAAACAACAAACTAGAATTTGTAAGTGGGTTTGGATAAGAATGAAAATGAATTTTAGCCTTTTCATTATTCATGAAGGGGTGAGATTTATAAAAAGTGTGCATTCATGCACGAAGAAGGTGGGTGTCATTTTGGGGCATACTTGGATGCATGCTATGGGAGAAGGGGAGGGATTTGACTATTAATTAGATCATTGCTAACGGGGGTGTTACCTGTATTTTGGAAAATAAGGGGTGTTACTTATTAGAGTGCAACTCAACCACACAAGAGTCTCACGACTTGAAATTCGCGCCTCCCCTCAAATTCCGTGCCATGTTTTTTTTTCGTTTCAAAATGTGAGCATAGGTCAAATCCATACGTAATGCAGAACGTCAAAGCATGTTTACATAACTGAAACAACTCTTACAAAACTAGACAAATCGAAATAATAATTACATTATCGAAATCAAAATCTAACTAGAGTAACTAAACCATAGATCCAATCCAAAAGCCTCTAGCAACTTATCTAACCCTGCTCGTGTCACCCATTGTTCCCATCACAATCCCAAAATTTCAAGGCTCAACACCTAATCTGCACAAACTGGAGGGTAGAGGGCGGCGAGCTTACACTCAGCAAGTAAATCAATCACACAACCAAAGCATAGAAAGTCACCGAAACGAGAACTTAGAAAAGCACACATAATTCTTCTTCTTTTCTTTCTTTATTCCTTTTCTTTTTCTTTTTTTGGTTGTACTATTGGTCAGTAATGGTACTTTAAACTTGAAGACCCAGGGATCGATCCCTGGGCATAAAGGCAGTTTCTAAACATAAATCAAGACTTAAGCAGAATAAGGACATCTAATCATGCAGCAGCTAACAATCAAAGAACAAATCAATGGATTAAACAAACTAGACTAAAAAATTACTGTCATTGGCTAATGGCTAATCAAGAACAAGAATTCTGAGAATCAATACTACACTGAGAATTAGGCACATCTCAGTCACACATGGGTACAAATTTACGCCCCCTGTACAATGCATAAACATCTCCTTAAGTACAAAATTTGCACCCCTTGTACAGTGTGACTCACTATGGGCCACCTGTTAACCCAGCCAAGTAACAATCACAGACCTATCGAGGTCACGTGACCAAGCAAAGCTCATTCATCGAGCAAACCTTTTGAAATCCAATACTGTTAGCGCCTCAAAACAGGAGTCAAGGAACATTTCAGAAAAACAAAACACAACATTGATATCATAATGATTTATGATCAAGCAATCACATAATCAAGCTCATATTCATAATAATCATATGTCCCAAGACTTAGAACCAAACAAAGCATATTCTACTGGAGGGAGTATTCCAATTTCATACATAATTTATTTTCTATCTAGAGGCCTTATACGCAAGCCATACTTGGTCTGTAATTCATACATATAATAGTGGACAAAACTCCAAATGTGGGACGAAAATTATGTCAGAGTATTGAGATACAAGTTTTGCAAATTTCCAACAATTTCCGAAAAATACAGTAAATTCCAGCACATTGGAATTTCAAGACATGCTTCCTGTTCGAAGTTTCATAATTTTTCTACAACTCAGATTGACACCAAATTTGAACTGAAATTAAAGACACGTGTGCCAATCCTTAGAAAAATCAGCAAGTTGATTTGATGGCATTCAGATACTGAAACAATTCGTCCAAACACAAAACAGAGGATCTGGAAATCCAGGATAATTACAGAAAGTTTCTTTTGTAGAATGATCATAACTTGCTCGATACAGATTTAATTCAGGTGATTCCAGTTGGGTTTTAAAGATAAAAACATCAGCTATTTTTGAGAAATTTTCTAGATTTTTCCCAGTTCCAGAGACTGGTTCGATTTTGCACTCAAGTTCAGGTAATTCTTGGGTTTTTCCTGCAACGGGACAGTTTAGACCAGTATTTCGATCAAACTCCTTCATCCGAACTTGAAATTACGCTTTCTTAATATCAATTTTGTAGCCGTCAAAAAGATGACAAAATCTTGCCCATGATCACTAAATTAGTAAATTCTGAGATTGTTTGCCCACTAGAATCGAAGCTCCAAGTTGACTGTCCCGCCCGGAATTTTCTTAAATTCACTAAACTTGAAACCCACAGTATGCAAAATCTTTCAAAAGCTCATGGAACCAACCTAAACTGAAAATCTGAATCAAATACAAGTTGGAGTACATGTTTAAAGCAAAATCACAACAAGAATTCAACGGTACAATGAAATGGAATTGGTACATCAAAACCTGAAATCGGTTGACATGAAGAAGATGAAAAACGTGAAATTATCAACTTGATATATTCGTAATTCATTCAGCACCTCAATAGATGTTTTCATGAATTCTGATGACCTCTATCTTATAATTTGTATGTAAGCAAGTAAATGTGTTTGCATGCAACAATGTCTGTTACATCAACATATGAGCTACTCCTTTCAAATATGTCAGGAAAGCATCATAAATTCAAGTGAACCTTAGGAACTCATATATGGCTCATGTACATGACTACATGCATGCAAGCAGCCATTGCATGACAGAAGACTCATTTCAATCTTTGATGCAGAGAAGGTTACTTTCATCATATGATGTTGAATCTGAGGAAAGTAAACCTGGCGGCACAGACAAATCTATTCATGACAAGTCTGAGAAGGCTCCATCCAGGTATGCAAATCTAAACGAATCATTTCTTCTAATATTCATCTCATATCTACACAAGCTGATGACTGCAAGTAAACATTCCAGGGCAAAAGGGAATTGATTAATAGGTTAACATCCAAGTGCTCAAGTACCAAAGATATATATGCTTATTGGATAAAAGACATATTAGCTATAAAGTTTGTTCGTGGAGCTTTCTACTGTCACTGCCCAAGCAGAAACTTCAGAAATCCAAGAACAAGACATTGACAATCAACATGTAATTATGAGGTATCCTGTACAGTGCTACATATTTTGTGTTTCGAAGCTTTGAGTATCGACAGTGTATTTGCTGTATGATTATTGTAAATGCTTGTTAGGTTCCTAAGAGATCTGGGCTACGTGTAATAGCTGTTTGCCTGGAATCCTTTTTGGACTTACAAAATACAACCCACTGTAGTATCAATAAAAAAGGCCATTGTAATCACTCTTCAGTTTTTGTAGGAATTAATATCATTGTCTTGTTAGAACCCTGTTTGTTTCCCTTGCACAGTTGGAAATTTTTTTTTTTTTTTTGCATGTCATAATTCAATATTAACATGGTTAACTGGCTTATTGAAAGTTATCCAGCAAACGTACGATAATGCAATGTGCCTTTTCATGCCACACTGAAGTTGTGATACAGTAGGTGAAATCTGCATTGTGGGTTGACAAGTTGAAGTGATATTTACTGGACTGAATAACAAATGAGATTTTGTTGAAAAAATTTAAGAACGGTAAAGAAACATGGTACATACTACAAGTGTTTCATCTATCTGGTGAAAACTATAGATATGGATCAAGACTGCACAGGGATTGTGCAACGACAGTTTTGTCTTTATATGCCTGTCTCAAGGGATATGTGGTTGGAGAAATAACTGAGCTGGTGACAGATCAGATTCTTTGGGGGAAGAAATTGATGTCTTCTTTAATATGTGTTTGGTAGTGAGATTGAATTTTTAAGCTTTCAGCAATTAGAAAGGCATCCCTGGATGCATCCTTTTAATTTTCTTCTCAGCTCTCAACCGGATTGCCCAATTTAACACCTCCTTCCTTTCAATTATAAAATTCCTGTCCTCAATGTACCTTTAGCAAGAGTCTACTTTGATATTCGCCTGAGGTATATTCGTATATAAGGAAAAATAAAAGGGATTTTCTACTCTCACAAGGAAAAAAATTTTCTGAGAGGTCCTGAAAGGTACCAATGGTTTGTTGTGGTTGTGAACCCATGTCAGACTGAAGGTTCAGAGAGAGGGACTCTTGGAAGGTTTCTTTTATAACCTCTATTGTTCTCATTTTATTTTATTTTTATTTTTTTCTAGCTTTCTTGAAGAAACTCACCCATGAGTGTTGCCTAGGTGATCAGAGTGGATAAACAGAAATTCTCCATTCCCTCCCCAACTTTTTACAGTGAACCTACCCTATGATCAATCGTCTCTTTTTACTAAGTTTGCTTTACAGATTTTAGAGCAAAAGATCACAAGGCTGTTTTACTTGATAGGAGCAAAACTCCCTCTAGGATAGGGAGGGAGTCTGTCCTAAGCCAAAAATAAAAAAACCCATCTTGAGCTTACAAATACTATATATGAATGAAATATTCAAGGGGAGTCATTCCTAAGTTAGGAACGGTGTGACTTGTGGGGGCACTGAGCGCTTTTTTATAAACCTATGCCCTTTACCTTATTACCAGTACCTGGCTCCTCCCATGATTAGCAATTGTCCAAATTTGACACATATCCGATTTGTAGAGCTATTCAAATGATCATGTAGTTTTTGACACCCATCCCACTTTATCATCATTTATTAGGCTGCTATACTGGCAGGCAGGTGGGAAACATCAAACACTTAACCCTGGAGTGTCTATGAGAGCCAATTCCTATCACTATGCTACACTGTGAGGCTTCTCTCTCTTTTATCTAATGTCTCCAACGTGAAGCAGCAAGCATTCCACTCCAATCGCATTCTTCAGCTCTGAATATTACTCGTTGGATTATTGACTTAAGAGGCAACAAAACATGTGATGTGGCTAAGACATGGACGTGGGCATGTGTAAGTTGTATGTGCAATAATTCTTCCGAAGACATTCTAGGTAGGTGTAGCAGAATACCAGCTTTGCATGTTCGAGGGAAAGAAACTGGTGCTCTATACAACTTCATGAGACATAATCCTTTTTCTGTTAGCTGCTCAGTTGAAGATGGTTTGTCACAGTAAAAAAAAAAAAAGTGCCTGTTTTTAAATGTAAAATTTATGGCTTGTGAAAATATGTTGGGATCATTGAAATGACATGCTAGAGTAGGTCATATTGGTGAAGATAAGGACGGTTAGATTGGCTCGAGAGGCCAATACTTGGACCATTAATGAAACAAATATCCTTATGACATTATAATCATATGTTATAGGAAAAGTTTCTATAAAACCATTTCCAAAAGCTGAATGGTACACAACTGCCTCTGACATCCGCGGGTCTCTGATAAATATCAAAAGTAGGGAAGGGAACCAATATTTTATCAAAAAGTCCACATGGACGTACTAAAGGGGTCAGTTGGTATCTCATGAGATAATATTTTATCAAAAAGTCCACACGGACGTACTAAAGGGGTCGGTCCATGGTATCCCATGAGATATCGATATCTCATGGGATACCATGGACAGACCCCTTTAGTACGTCCATGTAGCAGGGCTCATATTTTATAACATTTATTGATCACTTCTTTTTCTATGGCTGCGTTCACATGATTTCACACAAATATGAAGCCATAGATATTGTTCTTGCAAAAGAAGTCTAGACCCAAACTAACAAGAAAATCAAGATCCTTAGAACCAATCAAGGTAGTGAGTACACCTTTGCTATTTTCAAGATCTTTTGACCTAACATGAATTGGTTATGGACTACCCTCCATGGCTAGATGCGGCAGTGAGAAGACGAAATAGCTAGGATCCTATTATATCCACGACGGCTGATGAAAATCTTCCATCTCCTTTTAAAGAGATACACTTTTAATCGCAATATACATCCTAAATAAGGTCCCATGTAAGTCTATTTTGAAGATACCTTATGAGATTTGGGTTAGAGAACATGAGCCAAACAACCCATCAGGTCAACTGACCAATTAGCCAGGTCCAGCTGGTCAGCTGGCCCAACAAACCAAGTCAACACTGCTCCAGCTCTTCAAACAGACTGATATGTCGACCTTGGGAGGAAAAGAACGAGTCCCATTTAATAGTTGTGCAAGAACTGGATGCAGTGACACAGCCAGGAGTTTCTCTTAAAGGGAGGGGAGCAAAAGTTCATTTTAACGAGGAATTCGAAAGAGAATTAAAAAAGGTAATTACATTCTTTCCCGGCCAATAATTTTATTACATTATAATGGGTACAAAAAGTTTAAAACTAATTATTACCCTATACCCAAAAATGTTAAAAAAGATTAATTTAGATTGCTTTTTATATCCAACAATGTTTAAAAAAAAATGGGCACAAAAGACTAGAGTGGAATTGTATATAGCATAATTTTTAGCATTTTTTTTTTCTATTTTGGTGAACTTGTTAGAAGTGATATTTTCAACGTGAAGACTTAGAAATCAATCCCTGGGCATGTGTGTGAAACTAATGCCAACACGAATGGGCTATGAGTGTGTTGGCTATAATTTTAGTATTTTTTACTCATGAGTATATGATTATAATTAAATAATTTTTTAGATCATAATATGGGGTTGCCATTTATAAAAAGTCCTGATCTTTTGCCCATTGTTTATAGCTCAAACCTTCTAAAACTTTCATAAAATCACAAACCTTGATAGAACCTTTGCCAAGTAATTATTATAAAAAACTTTTAAGCGCCTCTATTTTTAGTAAGTCACATTAAACTTCTTACTTAAAAATTAAATTAGATCTAATTTAATCTAGATCTTGAATTAAAATGTTATAAATTCAAGTTTTGATCATAAATTAAGCGAACTTTGCTGAATAAGAATTTCAAACTTTAAGAGGATTAAGATTCTAGGCTCAATAATGGGCAATATAAAGGAAAAAAAGTCACGGCATAATGCATATCTTATTGGTGATTTGATGAGTTATATTTTTTTATAAAAGTAAAAGACCAAAATCCCCTTATGTGTTTTAAAAGTAAAA
The DNA here is from genome assembly GCA_012931725.1 of Litsea cubeba. NCBI lineage: Eukaryota > Viridiplantae > Streptophyta > Magnoliopsida > Laurales > Lauraceae > Litsea > Litsea cubeba. Next base: position 146,409,229 of record CM022946.1, read on the forward strand.
AAAAAAAAATTTGTTGAAAATGGATAGTTTAGGAGGGGATAGGATCAAAATTTATCAATGGATATTTTTCTCCTATTTTACAGGGAAGGAACAAATTGCCCCCTCTCAACCCTATGTAGCTTGGTTCCTGCTTATCCTTCCACAGTAATAAACCCATGTACATTGTACCTCTCATTGAATGGGGTAAAAAAGGTAACAGGAAGAAGAGTCTACAAAAGAAGAGAAGAGGACAAGTAGGAAAGTTTTATTACTGTGAGCAACTGTTTTGTGTTTCCATTTACATAGTAGTGAACTGTGAATGATATTTTACTAATGCTTTACATCCAGTCAATCAATCCAACTGGTATCAAAGCACTTGTTCATGCAGCAACTTTCCTTAAGCCACAAACTCATCCCTGTTCATTGCTTACCTTTTATTCAATCTCAGCTCATCCGTCAATGGTGAGCTCACAGGTGTTATCACACCCTGTTTTGTCTCTCGACTCTCTTCATTATCTGATTACCATCGTTTCAGTTAATTTGAATGCACCCAACTATTTAATATGACGACCTCAAATCCTATCGTTCATTCAAAGCATCGGGGTCGAAGCTCACCTTAAACAAACAGTGCCAACTGAAGCCATTCTCAATGACAAAGGTCTTTATGAGGCGATGCAAACTCTTGCATTCTCCAAGTAGAAATACAGTGACCCCCTTCTTTGGAGCTGGATTTTAGGTACATTATCCGAAGCAGCTCTTTACTATGTTGTTGGGTGCAACATTGCTTAAGAAATATGGGCTGCCTCAGAGGAAAACCTCTTTCAGGCAACCAAAGACCGTGAGGTCCAGCTGAAACAGCAAATGCAAGATTTTAAACTTGGTACCTGTGTGGGGAGATTTCCAGAGCTACAGGATTAAGCTAATCACAGCCATCGGATGGGGTTAAGCATCCTCACATGCCATCCGCGTGCCATCTACGTGGCACCAATCCGACCTCGGCTACCGGGACAGGAGGTCCGGCCGAAGTCAGGCAGCTCCGGACCCTTAGCGCCGAGCTGGACCACCTCGGGCTTCATCTCGGCAAAGAGTCCACCTCGGCAGGGCCGCCCCGGATGACATCCCCGCAGAGAGCCCTACATCGGCTGAAGCCACCTCGGCTGAAGAAGCCAGGACAGTATCCGAAGCAAGGAAGAACCTTCACTTGCGCCCCTCATCCCCCACGTCATCAGGCACATGGAGGGATAGGGTCACGAGCTAGTGGGACAGACACGACATCCAGCCGCCCACTATCTTCACCAGATCGCTGACGTGGCAGCTATCCAGCGGCTGAGACCACATCAGGGCAAGGCCCGAGGGAGGATCCGCTGGTACTCCTACCGCCAGAGGCGCCCAACACAATCTGGCCCAACAAGACATGCATTTAATGCAATGTGGGCTGACCCGACTAGCATTGAATGCTGAGTGAGCCGGATTAGACTGCATTTATTACTTTGTGGGCTGATCATGACTTCCCAGTCAGATCATGGGACCCACACCAAGATATTCTCTGAGAGGTACGATCCAAACCTCTATAAATAGACCTTCATGCACCATGCAAGGTACGCATAATCCCATTCACAGAGCCCTTACTCTGCCTCTCTTCTCCCTCTCCTTCCACTGTTCCAGTTCCCATACTGACTTTGGCATCGGAGAGCCTTGCGCCGCCCAGGCCAGGGTCCTCTGACCGTTTGCTACTCTCTTTCAGGCTTTCGGACGGCATCCAGACATTCCAGACACCATCATCTTCTCGGATAAGTCCTATAAGGCACCCTCTTATTGTGGGTCATAATTTTTTGCACCTACAATTGGCGCCGTCTGTGGGAAGGTAATATCCCAGCCTCTCAAAACCTTCCCAACCTTCTTAACCTCATCCTCTCAGAAGCCATGCCTCCGAAAGCTAAGAAGGGCGTAGAATCCTCAAGAGCAGCGCTCGAGCTGCCACCACCGCCAACGGACGTCCCTCCTCAAAGACGCTCCCGTACGGTGCATGGCACGACTGCAGGCGAGGGCCGCTTAGGCTCTCAGCTCTTTATCGAGTTCCCACTCCAAGAGGGACTCGAGGCCTCGGTATCATCTGAAGAAGTCGCGCCACCCAGACGCGGTGAGCGTCAGCATGAACATCCCCGGAAGGACAAGGCCGTGGCCGTAGGAGAAACGCGCCACGTCCAACCCCCTGCCGCTGGAGAGGTTCCTGAAGCCGCTCTCCTCCAGAAGCAGCTCCAGAAGCAAGGGCAACTGATTCGCGAGCTCCAGCAGCAGCTGAGGGCAGTGCAAACTGCCTCCTTGAGGGAAGTCTCTGAGCCTCAAGGGAAAAAGGACGCCCCCAGCAGGGCAGCCCAGTCTCCTCGTGAGAACCCCAGACATCATCTGGACAAAAAACGGAGCCAGATTCGTGACGAAGGCTCGAGCAACAGCCGAAGTCACCATAGCCGCGATGGCCGGACTCACAGCCATCACAGCCCAAGCCATCCCAAGCGAAAGCATCGAGCTCGGACTCCAGAGAAGGACGACGAGCAAAAGCTATTTGACAAACGTGTCAGATTGGCTCTCCAGCACAACTTGGACATGCGGGACCAGAAGCAACTCTGTGGTCACACTGATCTCGGGGGCTCGCCCTTCACAAAAGAGATCGAGCTCACCCCCTTACCCAAGAAGTTCTCCGTCCCGCGGTTCGTCCCCTACGACGGACTGTCCGACCCATCTGCTCACCTCCGACACTTCTCTCAAAAGATGTCCATCTGGGGGAACGAGGGTCACTTAAACTGTAAAATCTTCTCCTCCAGTTTGGGTGACCTCCCCCTGAAGTGGTTCTGCTCTCTCCCAGAGCAGTCAGTTTCCAGTTGGAAGGAGCTCCAGCTCTCCTTCCTGAAGAAGTTCCAAGCATACACCGTCGTCCCCAAGAAGGAAGGGGACCTCATCGCCCTGAGAATGAAGCAGGGCGAAACTCTCGCCAAGTTCACCCACCGATTTCGGGCGGTCTACAGCCAGATCGATGGCGCGAGGGAGGCGATAGCCATCTACGCCTTCCAGCATGCCCTGATCCCCGGCAGCGACCTGCGGAAGGACTTGGCCGGGGACACCCCAGAATCCATGTCAGAGTTGATGTCCCGGGTGAAGCGCTTTATCGCCCGGGAGGAAGACGAGATCCGAGCTAAGGATCAGGACGGGCATCCAGGACGGGCTCGGCATAGAGGCGGGAGGCCCTCCCAAAAGCAGGAGTCCAAGCGGGACTGGGCCTCCAGCTCGGCGAAGCTTTCGTCATCCAGGTCTGGGGGCAATTGGAAGCCCAGACCTCCCTCCAGTGCCAGTCAGAGCGTCAATGTCATCTTCAAGGAGCCGATCTACCGCATCCTGGCCAAGATAAAATCCAAGCCGTTCTTCAAGTATCCCCCGCCCATGAAGTATGAACCCACCGAAGGCTCCCGGAGCAAGCTCCACTGCGCCTTCCACAAGGGCAACGGGCACAGGACTGAAGAATGCAGGACTTTGCAGTGGTACCCGGAGAAGCTGGCCAAAGAGGGCCACATCCCAGAGTTCATCAAGGAAGGTGATGCCGGCGGCAGCGAGGGCCGGGTTCACCAGAGCACGGCCCCGGCTCCAGACAGCGAGGACTCAGAGAAGATCATCAACGTGATCCATCTGGCGTCCTCGGCTCCCGCTTCCTCGTCCCAGGGAAGCTCTCAAACCCGTGCCGAAGCCAGGCGGGCTTCGCACGAGAAAGAAGTGATGAAAGCCGACCTCGCCCCGGCGTCCAAGAAAGCCCGCCGCGACAGACCAGCCATCTCGTTCTCGGATCGAGATCTAGAGGGAGTCCAGGTCCCTCACAACAACCCCCTGCTCCTCACCATGAAGCTGAGAGACTTCACCGTAAAGAGGATCCTCGTCGACTCCGGCAGCTCCTCCGAGGTCCTCTACTACGACTGCTTCAAGCGGATGAAACTCTCCGAAGCAGACCTCACGGAGGTGCGTGCACCTCTGCTAGGGTTGTCCGCCACACCAGTCTACCCCAAGGGTAGAATCACCTTGGAAACCCAAGTTGGCGGAGCCTCCGTGTCGGCCGACTTTCTGGTTGTGGACGCCCCTTCTCCCTACAATGTCATTCTGGGCAGAACGTGGCTCCACAAGCTAGAGGCAGTTCCATCTTCCCTCCACCAAAAGCTGAAGTTCGTCCACGAGAACGAGGAAGGCAAGATGGAAGTAGTCACAGTAAAGGGAGACCAGCAGCAGGCTAGGCAGTGCATGCTGGCCGCAGTCCCAGCCGTGAAGGAGCCAGAGCGCGTCAACCTGGCCGAGTTCGAGAAAGGCCTCGACGAGATCGGCCGAGACCCTGAGAAGAAGAGCATCGAGGACCTGGCCGAGGTCAGGCTGGATCCGACAGACCCAGACCGTTTCTTCCTGATCGGCACCCAGCTGACGGACGAAGAAAGGGCCGAACTCTCTCGGTTTTTGATGCAGAATATGGACGTCTTCGCTTGGAACCCAAGTGAGATGCCCGGGGTCGACCCTGAGGTCATGTGCCACAAGCTCAACGTCGACCCCGACCACAAGCCAGTAGTGCAGAGGGCCCGCAGAACCGGGCTGCAGCAGACAGATGCGGTCGTGGAAGAGGTCGACAACCTGCTAGAAGCAGGGGCCATCCGGGAAGTCCAGTACCCGGTATGGCTGGCCAACACGGTGGTCGTCAAGAAGAAAACTGGAAAGTGGAGGGTGTGCGTAGACTTCACCGACCTGAACAGGGCTTGCCCTAAGGACAGTTTCCCCCTCCCGAAGATTGACCAACTGATTGACGCCACCGCTGGCCACGACCGAATGAGCTTCCTAGACGCCTATCGAGGCTATCATCAGATCCCGCTTTACGAGCCCGACGAGGAGAAAACATCATTCATCACCCCCCGCGGCACTTACTGCTATAAAGTAATGCCCTTCGGGCTGAAGAACGCGGGGGCGACCTATCAGCGCCTCGTCACAAAGATGTTCCAGCCCCAGCTCGGCCGAACGGTAGAGGTGTATATCGACGACATGGTCGTCAAATCTGTGCGCTCCAGCGACCATCTGGCGGATCTCGGCCAAGTCTTCGGCATCCTTCGCGCCTACAAGCTCAAGCTCAACGCTTCCAAGTGCGCCTTCGGCGTAGCCTCCGGCAAGTTCCTCGGCAGCTTGGTGACGCGAAGGGGGATAGAGGCCAATCCGGAGCAGATCACTGCCATCCAGGGCATCCAGAGTCCCTCTACCACGAAGGAAGTTCAGAGGCTTACAGGAATGGCCGCCGCACTCAATCGCTTCATCAGTCGCTCATTAGATAAGTGCAGACCTTTCTTTCAGCTTTTGAGGAAAAATCTGAAGTTCCAATGGACCCCTGAGTGCGACCAGGCATTGGCCGCACTCAAAACTTATTTGATGTCACCCCCATTACTCTCTACCCCAACTCGGGGGGAGATCCTGTATTTATACCTTGCGGTCTCGGATCACGCAGTGAGCTCCGTCCTCATCAGGGAGGACGAGGGAGTTCAAAAGCCGATCTATTACACGAGCAAGACCCTGCTCGATGCCGAGACCAGGTACCTCTTGTTGGAGAAGCTTGCGTTGGCTCTCGTTACCGCCTCCCGCAAGCTCTCCCATTATTTTCAATCCCACACTATTGTGGTGATCACGGAGCACCCACTCCGTTCATTGTTCAAAAAAGCTGACTTTTCAGGGCGCATATCAAAGTGGGCAGTTGAACTGGGGCAGTATGACATTCAGTACCGTCCCCGAACTGCGATCAAAGCCCAGATCCTGGCAGACTTCATTGTCGAATTCGCCTCCCCCAACCCGGCTCCGACCCAGCTCGGCACTGTACTGGGGGGCACAGAGCAAGAGCCAGTAGAAACAGAAGTCCAGCAGTCTCCCACCTCGGCATGGAAGATCTTTGTCGACGGGTCGTCCACCTCCAAGAGAGCTGGCCTCTGCATAGTTCTCCAATCGCCAGAGGGACTGGTCATAGAGCAAGCCTTCACCTTGGACTTCAAAGCGACGAACAATGAGGCAGAGTACGAAGCAATGATTGCAGGGTTGAACAGCGCCCGAATCCTCGGAGCCCAGCATCTGGAGATCTTCAGCGACTCTCAACTGGTAACTAGCCAGCTCGCTGGGGACTACCAGGCTAGGGACGACAGGATGGCGGCCTACTTAGCCCTGGCGACAAAGTTACTCTCTCAATTCCAGAAAGCCGAGGTCAGGCAATTATCTCGAGACACCAACACGCATGCAGATGCGCTTGCAAACCTGGCCTCCGCTGTCGAAGCAGGAAAGAAGAGGACCATCGAGGTCGGGTCAGTATCAAGGTCAAGTCTTGAACTACATTCATCTCGGCTTGTCCTCTGTGCTGACCTCGGCCCCAGCTGGATGGATCCAATCGTTGCCTACCTTACGGACGACCAGCTCCCCGAGGACAAGACTGAAGCCCACAAGATCAGGCTCAAGGCAGCCCGCTTTTGGCTCTCTCCAGAAGGCAAACTCTACAGGAAGTCCTTCACAGGTCCGTACCTCCAATGCGTCCACCCGTCCAAGGTGGACGACTTCCTCTACGAGATTCATGAAGGAATCTGCGGCAGCCATATAGGAGGTCGGTCATTGGCCTACAGAGCAATCAGTCAGGGTTACTGGTGGCCCTACATGCAGAAGGACGCCCAGGTCTACGCCAGAAAATGTGAGAAATGCCAGAAGTTCTCCCACTCCCTCCATCAGCCAGCGCAGGATCTGAGTCCCCTCTCCAGTCCATGGCCCTTCGCTCAATGGGGCCTGGACATTGTGGGGCCTCTTCACCGAGCTCCAGGGAACAAAAGATGGCTAATAGTGGCTACGGACTACTTCACCAAGTGGATAGAGGCTGAACCGTTATCCTCCATCACGGACAGGGACTCCAGGAACTTCGTCTGGAAAAACATCCTCACGAGGTTCGGCATCCCCCGGACCCTGATTTCGGATAACGGGACTCAGTTCGATTCCAAATCCTTCAGAGATTTCTGCCAAGAGCACGGCATCAGAAACCATTACTCCACTCCGGCATATCCACAGAGTAATGGCCAGGCAGAAATCTCCAACAAAGTGATCCTGGACGGCCTCAAGAAGCGACTGGACAAGGCAAAGGGCAGATGGACAGAAGAGCTTCCGAGCGTGCTGTGGGCGTACAGAACAACTCCAAGGAGGTCCACCTCGGCGACACCATTCTCTCTGGCCTACGGGATGGAGGCGGTCATTCCCTTGGAAATCGGCCTTCCTACCCTGAGGACAGAGCTGGTCGATCAAGGTCGGAATGAGACGAACCTGGCGATGGAGCTGGAGCTGGCAGACGAACGACGAGAAGCAGCAGCCCTAAGACTGACCGACTATCAGCAGCGGTTAGCCAGGGCATACAATCAAAATGTCAAAGAAAGAAGATTCACCACGGGAGAGCTCGTTCTGAAGAGGACCCTGCCAGCTGACAAGGAACCGAATGAGGGGAAGCTTGCCCCGAACTGGCATGGCCCGTTCAGAGTGGTTTCACTGGCAGGAAAGTCAGCCTACAAGCTCGAAGACTTGGATGGCAAGCCACTGCCGAGACCGTGGAATGCATCCCACCTGAAGAAATTCTATTTCTAAAGATGTAATGAACTTCAGAATCAATAAAAGCAGTTTTTGCCTTGTCGTCAATCAGTCTTCTCTGGTCAACTCCGGCAACACAGGCTCCACGCCTTGGAAACGGCTTCGAGTTCCTACACTCAGCCTTTCCTAAAATCCCGTGTCTCGGACACACAGGCTCCACGCCTTGGAAACGGCTTCGAGTTCCTACACTCAGCCTTTCCTAAAATCCCGTGTCTCGGACACACAGGCTCCACGCCTTGGAAACGGCTTCGAGTTCCTACACTCAGCCTTTCCTAAAATCCCGTGTCTCGGACACACAAGCTCCACGCCTTGGAAACGGCTTCGAGTTCCTACACTCAGCCTTTCCTAAAATCCCGTGTCTCGGACACACAGGCTCCACGCCTTGGAAACGGCTTCGAGTTCCTACACTCAGCCTTTCCTAAAATCCCGTGTCTCGGACACACAGGCTCCACGCCTTGGAAATGGCCTCGAGTTCCTACACTCAGCCTTTCCTAAAATCCCGTGTCTTGGACACACTCAGGCTCTACGCCTTGGAAAAGGCCTGCAGTTTCTACACTCAGCCTTTCCTAAAGTCTGGGTTCATAAACCCCTCAAGGCAGTCCGGCCAAGGACAGTTTCCTGAAGTACGGGTTCATACACCCATCAGAAGGCCATTGCCGAACTCACTTTCGCCGAGCCGAGGCCAACGGAATGGGTCCATCTCGGCACAATGCAGCTCGTCTCGGCCAAGGCCAGCCCTTTCGGCCGAGGTCAGTTCCAGCATTCAAACACAAAAATCCAAGCATTCCGGAACAGCGTAAAGTAATGAGAAAAAAGAACTCAGAAGCACTGTGCACAGCTTGGGTAATCAGAAAATTCCTTTTCATTCATTGCAAACTGCTTCATTACAAGAAATACAGAATAGAAAGCAAAGTACAGAAAGGAGGATTATAGTCCTCTAAAAACAGAAAATGGGGAGAGGCATCACCGACTCTTCAGGCAGAAGGCTCGAGGACGCCGGATCGCCACCTGGAGGTTCTGAGCGGTCCTGGACCTCACTGGACTCTGCAACACCCTCGGCGGCCAGCGGGACCGGCCAAGCTCGGAGAAACCCTCGGAGCAGCAGAGCCTCAATCCCGCCTTCCGTACGACGGGCGCACAGGTCCGTGTGGGACGAGAATGCGCCACCGTCCCCTTGCAGCGCATCCTCACTCTGTCTGGCCAAGGGCCAGTGGCCATGGACCCGCGTTCAGAGAGCGCGTGGCCCACGGGGAGTTCCTTCAGAGAGCGCGCAGGCCACGACAGCCTTCCCCCCTCGGGGGCAGCCGTCCAACGGCGCAGGGTTTTCCCCCGGATCAAGTAAATTCAGGCACCTCCCAGACATGGCTCCTACAACTATGTTCCTTCCTTCTCCCATGGCGAGCCTGTTCCCCCTATTTATAGAATGGGAGAAGGCTCAGTCTCCAAAAGGAGTTATGGGGCGAAGTCTCCCACGCGTTGTTGGGAAGGCGCGACTGTCGACCAGTGATCCCTATGGCGCCACGTGGAGACGTCCGTCAGACTCCCTCGTCAGCCGCGCCACCATGTTTATTGCTATTCAAGATCACCCAAGATACGGAGGATCAGCGCGAATATCAATGAAGATCACCTAAGATACGGAGGATCGGCGCAAATACCAAGAAAGATCACCTAAGGGAGCTTTCTACCAAACTCAAGCAATCGAAGAACTCAAGCTTAAAAGAGAGAAGTACAAGTATTTCAAAAAAAAAAAAAAACCCTTTCATTTGTATTAAAGTTTCATTCATTACAGTGTTCAGCAAATACAAATTGAAGAAAATTACATAGCATAAAACAAGAGCAAAAATCCCGAGGTCCCGAGGTCCCGAGGTCATGACCGGTCCGTTGCACGGGCTGCGGCGTCAGAAGCTTCGCCGGATGGGCGGGCAGAGTTCGGCACCGGAAGCGTGTACGGAGGAGGCTCCCGAAAGGAGGGGTGGCCCTCCGAGATCCCAACCTCCTTCAGACCGGCAAGCCACCCTTTCGCCCAGGCCTTATCCCTCACCACAAGAACCCTTTCCTTGTAGTGGGCGGTGACCTGCACTTTGGCATCCTCGAACGCAGCGTCGCATTCGGACTCGAGCTTCGCCTCGGCTTCATCCGCCCTCTTGGACTCGGATTCGAGCTTCGCCTCGGCTTCATCCGCCCTCTTGGCCTCAGCTTGAAGCAGGGCCGCGTAATCATCGCCCATCTTCGAAATGGAGACCTCGAGCTCGGCTGACCTAGTCCTCTCCGCCTCGGCTTCCTGCCTCGCCTGCTCGAGCTTCGCCGCGTATTCCTCTTCTACCATGGCCAATTTCTGGCTTACAGCGTCCAAGGATTCCTGCAGGCCGTTCTTCTCCACGGACAGCTCGGCAGCGTCCGCGCTGTACCTGCGGATCCTGTCAGCAACGGCCATGGACTTCTGTGCGGCCTGTCAAAGAAACCGGATATACGTATTAGATCCAAAGAGCGTCAAACGCTAAAAATTACTGGTTTGATGAAGAGAAAAGAAGACTTACCGCGAAGTTGGATTGCAGCATCGACAGGATCAGCTTCTGATCGTCATATTTGTCCAGCCGCTCCATGTCCCGGGGAAGGGCGCAGGCTCGCCCTAAGGCCTCGAGGACTGGGAGTTCGATCTTGTGAAGAATGCAATCCTCCATTGTCATCGGCCTCCCCGGCCCAAGCATGAAGCTCGGCTCCCATAACGGCGGCCCCTGGGGCAACGAGGCAGCAGCCGAGCTAGGGCCCGCATCGGTCCTCGCCATCTTCAGCGGCCGAGTTTCCTCCTGCTCAACCTCAGCCGGGGGCAGGCGTACCTCTGGATCAATAGGGCTAGGGGGCGCGGGAACCTCCGCCACCTCTGCAGGGGAAACCACCCGAGCCCTCGGAGACGGACGCCTCGGAGAATTTACCGGTTCCTGGGGGGCTCGGGCGTCCTCCGCTCCAAGCGCCAAAGCCTCGAGGTCCTCGAAGGACAAACGCCTGTTGTGCCTCATCTCGGAGCTCGGCGAGGGAGATCGGGCAGGTTGACTCGATTCCCTTCCTGAGACCTGGGGAAGTCTCGATCCCGATGTGGAAGCTAGGGTTCCAGACGCCGCCCTAACGTCAGACGACACCCGCAAGGGCTCTGCGACCTCCGGAACGGCCTGCTCCTGACCAACCCCGGATCCGGCACCTTCACTCTGGATCGGCTCTACGGTGCCCCTCAGATACCCGCGGTACTTCGGCTTATACCCTAGCAGCGACCAAGCCGCCCTGCCGTCGTGACCGCTGTATCGCTTCACCAGACGGAGCCAGGCCTCGTTCCTCTTCCAGATGTATCTGGCAGCCCGCTTCCTCTCCTTCAAAGCTGCAGCAATCAGAAGCATAAGCGCGGCAGAATAAAAAGAAACTTGTGAAAAAAGAAAAGAAACGAAAGGCGTTTACTTGGAATGGTACCGAAGTGGCGAGGGACCTGGTAGCCTCTATCGGTGTCGGCCTCCCCAAACTCCCAGTTCCCCGAGACGTATAGAAGATCGTCTCCAGCATACTTGCTCGAATCCTCCAAGTATCGGACGAAGCCGTCCCGGCCTGGCTTAGCCCGGAGATAATAAGACTCTCCGGACCTGCATATGTCATAGACGTCCTCAAGGTCGAAGACGCCGAAGTCGGTGCCCAGGACCTCATTCAGCTTGACCGTGCCCATCACGATCTTGAAGGCATTCGGCAGCAGTTGGCAGGGGCAGAGACGCCACTGACTAAGGCACCTCCTGAAAAGTGGGTGAAGGGGGAATCGGACCCCACCTTCTATCACAGCCACCAGCGGAAAAGGCATCCAGCCTCCCGAAAAGTCACGAGGGTTGTACCCAAGGGGTTCAGCACCCCTGACTCGGACATCAGCAGGGATCCTAAAGGCTGACCTGAAGCCCTCGATCGCTGCCTCGCCCTCTAACCAGTGGCTGTAAATCCCCATTCCTATCCCAATCTAAAAACAGAGGAACCCGCGGAAGAAGAAACAAGGCAGAAGGAACTTACGGAAGCAGAACGAAGATGCTGGGCAGCAAAGAGACCCAACTTCAGCAGCGCACCACTCCTCAGATGAAGCTCCCTCGACAGTAGCTTGCCCACCTCTGATGCTCGCCTCTGATTCAGAATCGCAAACGAAGGATAAAGCAGACCTCGACTGCCTTATATATATAGCAGAGAGGCCCCCTTTCCAGGAGCCCTGATTGGGCGTGCCAAGGGGCGCCCCCTGGGATTTCGCGCGAATCATTTCAAATATTGATTACGCCCCTGATGAAATGGCGCGCAAATCATTTCAAAAATTGATTGCGTCCCTGACGAGACGGCGCGTACGACCTCGAGGAGACAGACAGCCAACCAGGAAATGACACATGGAGCCGTCGAACTGTCTTCAGCATTGAATAGCGGACGCCATTTATCTCCTCGAACATCCAAAGCGACAGCGAGTCAGGGCCGAAAGAGGCTCTCCCTCAGATAGACCCGGCACATAGCTCCCGACCTCACGGCACTGACGTTCTACGCGAGCTCGGAAGCTAGGGGGCAATTGTGTGGGGAGATTTCCAGAGCTACAGGATTAAGCTAATCACAGCCATCGGATGGGGTTAAGCATCCTCACATGCCATCCGCGTGCCATCTACGTGGCACCAATCCGACCTCGGCTACCGGGACAGGAGGTCCGGCCGAAGTCAGGCAGCTCCGCACCCTTAGCGCCGAGCTGGACCACCTCGGGCTTCATCTCGGCAAAGAGTCCACCTCGGCAGGGCCGCCCCGGATGACATCCCCGCAGAGAGCCCTACATCGGCTGAAGCCACCTCGGCTGAAGAAGCCAGGACAGTATCCGAAGCAAGGAAGAACCTTCACTTGCGCCCCTCATCCCCCACGTCATCAGGCACGTGGAGGGATAGGGTCATGAGCTAGTGGGACAGACACGACATCCAGCCGCCCACTATCTTCACCAGATCTCTGACGTGGCAGCTATCCAGCGGCTGAGACCACATCAGGGCAAGGCCCGAGGGAGGATCCGCTGGTACTCCTACCGCCAGAGGCGCCCAACACAATCTGGCCCAACAAGACATGCATTTAATGCAATGTGGGCTGACTCGACTAGCATTGAATGCTGAGTGGGCCGGATTAGACTGCATTTATTACTTTGTGGGCTGATCATGACTTCCCAGTCAGATCATGGGACCCACACCAAGATATTCTCTGAGAGGTACGATCCAAACCTCTATAAATAGACCTTCATGCACCATGCAAGGTACGCATAATCCCATTCACAGAGCCCTTACTCTGCCTCTCTTCTCCCTCTCCTTCCACTGTTCCAGTTCCCATACTGACTTTGGCATCGGAGAGCCTTGCGCCGCCCAGGCCAGGGTCCTCTGACCGTTTGCTACTCTCTTTCAGGCTTTCGGACGGCATCCAGACATTCCAGACACCATCATCTTCTCGGATAAGTCCTATAAGGCACCCTCTTATTGTGGGTCATAATTTTTTGCACCTACAGTACCCAACCATTATCATATTACATTAAAGCCTTCAAGAAATTTTTTTTGATGGACTGGCCGCAATTCAAAAGCTATTACATAATGATGGCAAAGTCATCTACATGTCCGGTGGACTAGGGAAAGAGTGCAATGTGTTGGTCAGTTTTGTGTTAGCTAAGCCCCCATTCCCACTATACTCATAAGGGGCTCCAATCAAAACATTGCCTCAAATAAATTAGAGGTGGCGGGGGCATCTCCTGCAAGCTCTATATTGGGTCAGCTCAACACGGATACCCATTCCTATTAACTGGGCAGCAGGGAAAGAAACAGGGATGGAAACCCCTCCAACTCAAACCTGGCTTGGCCTTATATATCAAATAGGCTCGCTGGCTTATGCTTAGGGCTCATTTGAGTATTTGTTCACATCCAAAATCAACTACAACCAGCAAGAAATTAGCAGAGGTTCCACAAGAGACCAATTCCTACTGCAATACAGTTTTCTAAGCTTTCGCTCCAAAATATATCAGTATTCATTACAATTATGCACATGATCTTCATTCATGCTCTAGTTGTAGCACAATTCGAAGTAATGAACATCTACATGGCCCGCCAGTCTAAATCACAGGGTGAACGTACTTGATGACAGGAGATGCAAAGTCACATGAATCACCTAAGTCTCGTTGCTTTGCCTTTTATAATACCTACTTTCCACCGTCACCCTGACTCATTTCTATCTCAACATCATCCATCCAATATCATGGTCACAAATATTCGCATTATCTCTGCCATATTTACACCAAAAAATATGCTGCAATATTTTCCTTTAAATGGGGCCTGTTAGAAAATATCTCTAGGTAAAATGTCATTTTATTAGTGAGACCCACACGGATGCATGATGATGATAAAAAGTTATATAAAAAAAAAAGTTGAGGAATACGATAAAAATATGTGATATGAGTTGTGGAAATTCGAAAGGCTCTAATTTTGTAATAAATTCACAGATGAGAGGAAATCCTTTTTATTTATACACTTTTAATGACAAGATATTTCAAATTTAAACTTAAATTAGGATTTACATGTGTCTCTAGGGATTAGTTATCGGCTGTCTAGAATCGAGTGTCACTTTGACTCATGACTAAATTCTATTGGGCTGGCTGGGCAGAAGATACCCTCTGTTATTTAAAAAAGAAGAAGAAGAAGAAGAAGAAGAAGAAGAAGAAAAAACTAAGTCTAATCCTAATCATAAGACTTCTCTATCAATTCTGTAACAAGTCCCTGAAGGTTTTTTTTTTTATTTTTAGGACCCACTAGAATGAATGCTAGTCTAATTAATCAAATCAATACAGTGGATGTAACCAATAAAATAGAACTAGCAAATAAATGTACCAAGCAATCACCACAAGAAGGTAGACGCAAATTTAACCAAACCCTTTCCATGGAGAAAAACCACGATCTAAAAATCAAGATTTCACGATCAGTTATAAGATATACTCACATGCTCCATTACCTCAGTCTGTACCTCGACCTAAGGACCATAGTTGTTCTTGCACATAATCCACTAACACGACTTCCACCGTACACCGTTCTCCTTACTTGATCTCCTCGCACCTTGTCCACCAAGATGAACTTTTTTTACAAGAGAGTAGAAGCAACAAAACCTTCTAGAGCAGCCCTTCAGAACAATCTCTTAATGGCTCTAAAGAAATAAGGAAATCTCTCTTAGGGTATTCTAACCTTAGATCAAGAGAGAGAATTAACTTCTTGTGTATGCACTTAGGGTTGAGAGAAACACCCAATAAATAGCCCCAAGTTTGTGCCTAAGTCTTCTAATAATATTCCAATCAGAAGAGAAATAAGACCCAAACTCTAGTTTTAGAGTTCTACCCGAACTGGGCATCTGCATCATTCTCGCTGTAGCGAGACACCTCTCTGTCTCATGGCCTGTCAAACGACTTTTTTCCTAGCAGTCTCTACAATATTTTCTAACATAAGTCTGACCACATGATCTTGACTCTAGAGTTTACTTGTTTGCATTAAGATATAGGAATTGAATACATAAAGAATCTATATTCAAAGGAGCTCCATATAAAGATTATTGAAGAGGTGAAGTGTGAACGATGTGAGATGAAGGAGATGAAGGAGACATCCAGCATTGTAGATGGGGTCTTCACTTTTATACGATTGGAATTACTAGGGTGATGGCTGAGTTTTCATTCATCATCTTTATTTATTTATGTACCATTGGGGAGGCTTTTTGATAGTCATTATTATATATTCACCTTAGATCTTAATTTTTAGCCACTTATAAGATGAATTTTTAGGTATTCTATGCAAACAAAGAGTCCCTTAGTTTTAATTCCTTGAAGTTTAATGGTTGTACATCGTGAAGGTTTTTTTGTTAAAAAAATAATCTAATAATAAATAATGTCGGAAGCAATGTAAAACTTAGCTATATTGTGATAATATCCAAGAAAAAAGTCCTTTTAATATGAAATTTATCTCGAGATTTTTCAGAAATGATAATTTCGACAACGATATTTCGGACCACGGATCAAAAGATTAAACATGTGGAAGGGACAAAGCCCAAAAGTTGCGGATCTGAGTCTAGTGGTGTCATTTTAGGGGTTAGTCACTTTAGTAAGTGGCCTATAGCTTTTGGACCATGCCACATTTTCATGCACTGACGCTCTCATAGTATGGTAATAGTACAAGTCGTATCTTAGTCCTTTCTCACTAATGGAGAAGACTGGGTAACACTCAAGATGAAGTGAAATGCCTTGCAAGCATGTTGTTGCCACATGCTATCTGAGTTGATACTGTAAGTGCCTAAAAATTAAGGACTTTAATGCAGGGATTAGGGTCCCTGATTCGGATGATTTGGATGAAGTTTGCTGTGGCTCCGACTGGACCTGAAAAGGAAGAGAGGGAAGAAGCGTCAAAGGACCCTGGCTGCAGGCAGCGCAAGGCTCTCCGATGCTTAAGTTAGTGCAATGAACGAGCAGGGAGAAGGAGAGGAAATTGCAGAGGGATAGTGTGTATAATGGGTTGCGTACCTTTGGATGGAAGTCGATGTGCTATTTATAGGCGATGGGGTTGACCTTTGTGGGCGAGTTCCAAGACTGGGCCGGCCACTCGAGTGGCTACGTCCATTCAGCCCATAACGCATTAAATGCTGGCCCATGCTTCATTAAATGCTAGGCTTGCTGGGTCAGGCGGCGATGCTGACTTTTGGGCCAGGTCCCATCAGGCCTGGCCTGGAGCCATGCCCTGGGGGCGCACGTGTCCTGCACGCCGTTTTGTCAGTAATGATAGACTGCAGGGCATGCCTTGGCATGCGCCGCTGTTCTGTCGCTGGTCCCATCAACCCGTCAATCATTTGTACTGCCGGGCCTCAGTGCCGCAGTCGGCCGGATCTGACTACGGGAACTCCCACCGCGGCAAATGCCGCGATCCTGTAGCCGCAGTCCGCCCCGGCTAGAGGTGGCATTATCACTCTATCTTGAGGGCATATTAGCGTTGGTCTCGGCTTAGTAAAAATACCCCCACACAATTGCCCCCCAGTCTTCCGAGCTCTTAAGGGTATCACAACTCTTTGAGGTCGGGAGCTGAGTAGGTCTTGCCGAGATGCAACGTGGCGCGGTATTCCGATGAATCCGCTCTCAGGCTCGGGGAAGCTCAAATGCCTCCTGTCTCTTGGGATTCTACCGCCATTTTGGCGGTTGGGGCCTTTACTCTTATCCGCTGTCGCCTCCGTACCCGAGGCATTAAATGGTGCTCGGGAATCGAGCTGACGCTTCCACGCGTCCTTCTTTGCTTGGTTGGCCCGTCGTTTCGCGGCGGCGCGTGCAGCGAAAAGACGCGCCCTTCTTGAAATTCGAAGAGGCGCCATGATTAGGCGCCCAATTTTTCGCTTATAAGTAGGGGGTCGTCCTTTCTTCTTCCCCCTTTATTCGCATTCCATCTCTTTTTGCTTCTTTCTTCCTTTTCGCTTTCTTCCTCCTCTGTTTCTGTCGAATCGAAGGAAGCTGCAGCAGAGGTCTCGTGGATCCTGAAAGAGGTGCCGCCAGGATCCCGTTGCGCTTCCTTTCCTTCCGTAAGTCTCTTTCTTCTTCTCTCTGTTCTTTTCTGTTCTTTGCTGTTTCGCTCGATTTCAATCTGTTCTCTAAGTTCCAGTTCTATCTTTTAGCCTCTGTCTAGGGTTTCCTTTCGCCTGTTTTAGCGAGTTTTCCCCCTTCATTTCAGCGTTCACCCCTGTGAGATGGGCATCTTTAGTCACTGGATAGAGTCTGAGAGGGGATTGGCCGATCTTAGGGCCAGATACAATATCCCCGAGGGGGTTCAGGTTATGGCGGCCCCACTGGTCGCCGATATCCTTGGAGATTTCTACAATGGCTGGATGCCGTTTCCTTTAGTTGCCGTAATCGAGGGCGGGGTTAGGTTTCCCCTCCGCCCTCTGCTCAGGGAGTGCCTTAGGGCATGGAACCTATGTCCCTGCCAGCTGATGCCCAACAGCTTCAAGATCATAATGGGCACGGATGCCCTTAACGCGATCCTGGGCATCGCTCTCGGCGTTCATGATATCGAGGATACCTACGATATCTGCAAGTCCGGGAAGGACATGTACTACCTCCGCATCAAGCCGGGTAGGAGGCCGTTTGTGCAAGCCCTGGAGGACTCCAATAAATACGCTGGAGACGACCGCTTGATGGTCACGGGTGGCTGGGAGTTCAGCGATGACGAGTCCATCGCGGAAAGATACTTCAGGATTCCTCGCCACTACGGCACCCCTCCAAGTAATTACAGCCCCAACGTGCTTTTTTGACCTTTTTCGCTTTTCCGCACTGCCGGACTAATGCCTTTCGTTTGCCCCGCAGGTGTTCGTCAGAGGAGAGCGGCTGCTTCCCGGGACGGCTGGAAGCTGAACAAGGCTTGGATCCGCGCCTTGGAGAATTACCACGGCCACGGAGATAGATCGGCGTGGAGGTTGCTTGGGTACGAACCCAGGTATCGAGGCTATCGGGGCAAGAAGCACACTGCCCACCGCTCCCAGGCCGCGGCGGAGGTAGACGAAGGAGGGAGTGCGGCTCACTCCGGGGATCGCACCGCGTCAAACTCCGAGGCATCGGCTTCGGGGTCTGAAGACGACGCCGAGACGATCGGAAGGGTCATCTTATCCTCGGAGAGCGAGCCGGAAGGTGAGATGGACGGGGCCCGCCCGAAGCCGGTCTTCAAGGACCTCAGGGCCCAGCCCGCTGGGGGGCGAGGCCGCGGCGCGGCTTCCTCTTCTCGCGCGCCTCCTTCCTCGAGCGCGCCTTCATCGTCCTCGGCACCTCCTCCCTTGCCGACACTGCCGCCGCACCACGCTGCCGGGCCTAGCACATCCGCGGTGGCGCCTTCCCCGGCGTCGCGGGGCGAGGACTTGGCAAGAAAGAGGGCCAGAGTCGAGGGCTCCGCGGGGGAGTCCTCAAGTGGCATGTCAACGCGGGCTACTCCCGCCCTTTGGAGGCCGAGCTTCATGCTGCAGCAGGGGAGGCCGATGACGGTCGAAGACCGCCTCTCTGGAGGGCCTCTCGTGGTTGCCAGTCTCGGCAGCGCTTGCGCCCTGCCCCGGGACATGGAGAAGCACGATGAGCTGGATGACATCTCTCTCCTGGCATCGCAGATGAAGGCGGGCCTGAGCGTAAGTTTTTCTAAACTTTTCTTGGTCTTCTTCCTTTCATCTGTTAGTCATAATTTCCCCTGACTTGGTGATTTTATTTGCAGATTGTGCAGATGGCCCAGGTCTCAGTGTCCAGGGTCCAGAAATGCCATGACGAGCTCAGGAGGATGCAAGCCAACTGTGATCAGCACAGGAAGGCCCTGGAGGATGGCAAGGTGAGGGAGAAGGAGTACGAAGAGACTCACCAAGCCCTCTTCTCCGAGCTCGACAAGACGAAGAGGAGGGAGGCTGAACTGGAGAGGAGGATCGCGGGCTTGGAAAGGCAGAAAGCCGAGCTCGAGCACCGGGTTCAGGCCGAGGTTGCTACGGCCTTTCAGGACGGCGTCGACGTAGTGGGCGAGGAGTACTCGGCGCAGGTCGACGATATAAGGGCTTCGTCCTGGGAAATGGGCTGGATGGCGGCGCTCGCGAAGGCGGGGGTCCCTAGGGATCACCCTGCATACGTGAGCCCGGACGAGTTCCCTTGCCCCGAGGCCGACCCGACCCCCGCGGCGAATCCCGAGGGGGATCTTTCAGCCGCGCCCGGACCAGAGGCCGCCCTGTCGACTGTAGTTCCTATCGTTGCTACGACTTCGGCCGTCGCCTCCTCCTCCGAAGTTCCTCCAATTGCCGCGACTCCTCCTGCAGATCCTAACGCCCTGCCCCCTGCTGCTTGAGGCTCTTTATATGCTTTCTTTTGTAGCTTTTCCTTTCTTGCTGCTCATGTAGAAAACTTTTGAAATTAATGGAGAAAGAACCTTTTTTGCCTCTACTTCGTACTCTTTTGTTTGGGATGTTTAGAATGTGCTAAGTGTCTGACTTCGGCGTTGTGTTTTGGACTTTCATCCCTTGGGGACCCGCGGTCGGTTATCCGTGCTGAGAGGCCGTGGTCCTTTGAATAGGATGTGATGCAGGTTTGATCCGAGCGTTTCTCCACTGGGTGATAGTATATGAGCTCGGGGAGTGCTTTAGGGATCATTTAGTGC
Organism: Litsea cubeba; assembly: GCA_012931725.1. NCBI lineage: Eukaryota > Viridiplantae > Streptophyta > Magnoliopsida > Laurales > Lauraceae > Litsea > Litsea cubeba. The sequence goes on from CM022946.1 coordinate 146,429,061, forward strand.
GTCGGTCCTAGTGTGTGGGCTATCTGGCACGTAGCCGAGATGCGCACGAATTGGAGAAGTCCCCCTGGCTCGTCACCAGGGGCCGTGCTGGCTATCTGGCGCGTAGCCGAGATGCGCACGAAATGGAGATGTCCCCCTGGCTCGTCACCAGGGGCCGTGCTGGCAATCTGGCGCGTAGCCGAGATGCGCACGAGATGGAGATGTCCCCCTGGCTCGTCACCAGGGGCCGTGCTGGCTATCTGGCGCGTAGCCGAGATGCGCACGAGATGGAGATGTCCCCCTGGCTCGTCACCAGGGGCCGTGCTGGGGAGTCGTTGTTGTTGATTTAGAACACAGACAAGACTTTTTCTTGAGAGAAAATGAACTTCATTGATTTTGCGTAAACGGGGTACATTCAAAAGTAAAATTTCTTCAGATGCGATGCGTTCCATAGCCGCGGCAGCGGTTTCCCGTCCATATCTTCGAGCTTGTATGCGGACCGCCCCGCGGTCGAGACTACCTTGAACGGACCGCGCCAGTTTGGGGCCAACTTGCCCTGATTCGGATCCTTATCTGCGGGCAGTGCCTTCTTCAGGACCAGCTCTCCGATGGAGAACTTTCTTTCCCGCACTTTTTGATTATAACCCCTTGCCAATCGTTGCTGATAGGCTGCTAAACGGATGGAGGCGGCTTCTCTGCGTTCTTCGGCCAGGTCCAGTCCCAGGGTGAGGTTTTTATCGTTCTGGGCCTGGTCGAAGAGTTCAGATCTGAGGGTCGGGAGACCGATTTCGAGGGGGATCACGGCTTCCATTCCGTATGCCAAGGAAAAAGGGGTTTCTGAGGTGGAGCGTCGCGGAGTGGTCCTGTAGGCCCACAGCACGCTGGGTAGCTCTTCCACCCACCTTCCTTTGGCCCCATCAAGTCTTTTCTTGAGCCCATCCAAGACCACCTTGTTGGAGATTTCAGCCTGACCATTGCTCTGGGGGTAGGCCGGAGTCGAGTAGTGGTTTCTTATGCCGAGCTCCTTGCAAAAGTTCTTGAAGAGGCTGGAGTCAAATTGGGTCCCGTTGTCCGAGACCAAGACACGAGGGATACCGAACCTCGTGACGATGCTCTTCCATACGAAGTTCTTGGAGTCCCGCTCTGTGATGGAAGATAGTGCTTCTGCCTCGATCCACTTTGTGAAATAGTCGGTGGCCACTATCAGCCACCTTTTATTCCCCGGAGCTCGGTGGAGAGGACCCACGATGTCCAGCCCCCACTGTGCAAATGGCCATGGACTGGAGAGCGGGCTCAAATCCTGTGCTGGTTGATGGAGGTTGTGCGAGAATTTCTGGCACTTTTCGCACTTCATAGCGTACATCTGTGCGTCCTTTTGCATGTATGGCCACCAGTATCCTTGGCTTATAGCCCGGTATGCTAGTGACCTTCCTCGATGTGACTTCCGCATATGCCTTCATGTATTTCGTAAAGGAAGTCTTCAACTCGGCTTGGGTGGACGCACTGGAGGTAGGGGCCCGTGAAGGATTTCCTGTACAGCTTTCCTTCTGGAGAGAGCCAGAACCGGGCTGCCCGGAGCCTGATCTTGTGAGCTTGCGCTCTGTCCTCGGGGAGTTGGTCGTCTTTGAGGTATGCGATGATGGGATCCATCCAACTGGGCCCGAGGTCGGCACACAGGACTTGCCGTGGTGGGCTGAGCTCTATGCTTGGTGATGTTAGCGAGCCAACTTCTATAGTTCTCTTTTTCCCAGCCTCGACGGCGGAGGCCAAGTTGGCGAGTGCATCGGCGTGCGAGTTAGAGTCTCTACCGATTTGTTTGATCTCTGCTTCCGGGAATTGGGAGAGGAGTTTCTTGGCGAGGGCTAAATAGGCTGCCATTCTATCGTCGCGAGCCTGATAATCTCCAGTGAGCTGACTCGTCACCAACTGCGAGTCACTGTAGATTACCAGCTGTTGAGCTCCGAGAACCTTTGCACTATTCAGCCCTGCCAGCAATGCTTCATACTCTGCCTCGTTATTTGACGCTCGGAAGTCGAGAGTCAGTGCTTGCTCAATTACTAGCCCTTCCGGAGACTGGAGGACTATGCCGACACCGGCCCTTCTAGAGGTGGAAGACCCGTCAACGAAGACCTTCCAAGCCGAACCTCGGGAGGTGTCCCGAGATAGCTCGTAATCAGTCTCCGGGACTAGGCCATCCTGCCCCCTGCCCCCCAGTGCGGGGTCGAGTGGGCTCGGCGCCGAACTTGGAGGAGTGAACTCGACGATGAAATCTGCCAAAATCTGCGCCTTGATCGCTGTCCGGGGCTGGTAATGGATGTCGTATTGCCCCAGCTCCACGGCCCATCTCGAAATTCGCCCAGAGAAGTCGGCCTTTCTGAAGACGGACTTGAGTTGGTGCTCCGTAATCACCATTATCTTGTGGGCCTGAAAATAGTGCGAGAGCTTCCGAGAGGCACTTACAAGGGCCAGTGCGAGTTTCTCCATTGGCAAGTATCTGGTTTCGGCGTCGAGGAAGGTTTTGCTGGTATAATAGATGGGCTTTTGCTGCCCTTCATCTTCTCTGACCAGGACTGAGCTCACCGCGTGGCTGGAGACCGCCAAGTACAGGTACAATGTTTCGCCTTTCTTCGGGGTTGATAAGAGTGGAGGCGAGGCCAAATAGGCTTTGAGTTCCTGGAGGGCCGAGTCGCATTCTGGGGTCCACTCAAATCTCAGGTTCTTTCGCAGCAATTGGAAGAAAGGGCGACATTTGTCCGAAGACTTGCTGATGAAGTGGTTGAGGGCGGCGGCCATGCCAGTGAGCCTCTGCACCTGCTTTGTCGTTGCCGGGCTCTGAATCCCCAAGATCGCTGAGATCTGGTCCGGGCTTGCTTCAATACCGCGTCGCGTGACGAGGCTCCCTAAAAATTTGCCGGACCCGACCCCGAAGGCGCATTTGGAGGCGTTCAGCTTCAGCCCGAACTTCCGAAGAACTTCAAAAACTTGCCCGAGATCTGCCAGATGGTTGAGAGACTGGGTGGATTTGACGACCATGTCGTCGATGTATACCTCGACTGTCTTGCCGAGGTGCTCCTGGAACATTTTGGTGACCAGCCTCTGATAGGTTGCTCCCGCATTTTTGAGGCCGAATGGCATCACCTTATAACAGTAGGTTCCCCTAGGAGTGATGAATGCCGTTTTCTCCTGATCTGGCTCGTACATGGGTATCTGGTGATATCCGCGGTAAGCGTCGAGAAAGCTCATCCTTTCGTGACCGGCGGTGGCGTCAATCATCTGGTCGATCTTCGGTAGAGGGAAGCAGTCTTTGGGACATGCTCTGTTGAGATCAGTGAAGTCGACGCAGACCCTCCATTTTCCGGTCTTCTTCTTCACCACCACGGTGTTTGCCAGCCACTTTGGGTATTGGACCTCCCTGATGGCGCTTGCTTCAAGCAGTTTTTCCACCTCTTCGACCACGGCCGCAGACTGGTCGATTCCGGACCTTCTTGCCTTTTGAACCACTGGCTTCGCCTGGGGGTCTACATTCAGCCTGTGGCTCATAACTTCTGGGTTTACGCCTGGCATTTCCTGCGGGGTCCAGGCGAAGACATCTCTGCTCTGTAATAGGAAACTGAGCAGCTCGGATCGCTCCTGCTCGGCGAGCTGGCTCCCAAGGAGGAAGTACCTCTCTGGATCACTGGGGTCGATCCTGACCTCGGTGAGGTCCTCGATACTATTTTCTCCTGGATCACGGCCGACTCTCTCTAGCTCCGCTTCGAGCTCTGCCATGTGCACTTGCTTTGGTTCTTCCTCGCCGGACACCACGGCCATCATGCAACGTTTGGCCATTTGCTGATCTCCATTGACTGTGACCACCTCGACTCCGCCATCCCTTTCCAAAGGGAACTTGAGCTTTTGATGGTAGGAGGAGGGGACGGCTTCTAACTGGTGCAGCCAGCTCCGCCCTACGATGGCGTTGTAGGGAGATGGGGTGTCCACTACGAGGAAGTCGGCCACCACTGACGCGCCACCTACTCGAACTTCGAGGGAGACTCTCCCTTTGGGGTACACGGGCTTGGCGCTGAACCCTATCAGGGGGGTCCGCGCCTCTTGGAGGTCTTCCTCCGTTAGCCCCATCCTGGTGAAGCAGTCGAAGTAAAGGATCTCGGACGAACTGCCGGAGTCGACGAGGATCCTTTGCACCTTGCAACTCCCCAACTTTAGGGTCATGATCAGTGGGTCATTGTGAGGGAGCTGGACCCCTTTCAGGTCCTCGTCTGAGAACCAGATCTTCGGCCTTTCCTTGCGGGCCTTCTTAGGGGACGGCCCGAGATCGGCCGACATGACCTGCTTCCCATGGGAGGCCCTTCTGGCCTCGGCGCGGGCTTGACTGCTGCTCTGCTTGGTAGGGGCCAGGTGGATGACGCTTATGAGCCTCTCCGACCCGTCGCTGTCGTGATTCTCTTCAGTTCGGCGCCGAGGTCGGTCGTTGCTCCCGCTGCCCGCTGCCTTGCAAAACTCCTTCAGGTGCCCGTCCTTGAAGAGCCCTTCAAGATGGTCCTTGAGACGGTAGCAATCATTGGTGTTATGCCCGTTCTGCTTGTGAAAAGCGCAGAACCTGTCTTGATCTCTTTTGGAGTTATCGCCCTGCAGAGGGCGCGGCCATTTGAAGTATGGTTTTCCCTGGATCTTTTCCAGGATTTGGTGAATCGGTTCTGTAAAAACCGTGTTGACCCTCTCACGCGAGCGGTAAGATGGTTTGTGCCTCTTGCCTCCTCCCGAGGTGCGAGCCCAGGACGAGGCCCGGTCGCCCGAGCGATGTTCTCGGCTTGCTTCATCTCTACGGGAGGTCTTCCTGTCTTCGTCTACGGACCGGTCCTCATGCCTGGATCGGTCTTCCCGCCGCGATCGGTCATCCTGCCGAGATCGGCTTCCCTGCCGAGATCGGCCCTTGGAGACGCCGAAACTTTCGTTGGCGCGCGCCTCGTCCTCCTCTTGCTCGATATATTTATTTACCCTCGTCATGAGGGCTGTGACGGAGGGCACAGGATTTCGAACGAGCTCTCTCCTGAGCTCGCACCCTGGTAGGAGGGCGTGCTTGAAAGATCTGATTGCCACGTCCTCGGAGGAGTTGTCAATCTCGCTGTATACTGTCCAGAACCTCTTTGCGAACTGAGTGACGCTTTCGCTCCACCTCATCCTGAGGGCCATGAGGTCGCTGTCAGTCTTCGGGATGACCCGGTGCGCCTGGAATTTTCCCAGGAAGGAATCCCGCAACTGGGGCCAGCTCGAAATCGACCCCTCTGGGAGCCCACAGAACCACTTGAGGGGGAGATCCCCCAAGCTGGAAGAGAAAACTCGGCAGTTGAGGTGCCCGATGTCACCCCAGACGGACAGCTTCTGGGTGAAATGCCGGAGGTGTGCTGATGGGTCCGAGGCTCCGTCATAGAGGACGAACCTCGGGACACTGAACTTCTTCGGGAGGGGGTACTCGATTATTTCTCTGGTGAAGGGTGACGAGTCGAGGCCAGCGAAGTCGGGGAGGTCCAGCTGGCTTTGGGCGAGCCCCGCCTCCTTTAGGGTGTTCTGGAGGGCCTGCTTGACCAGGCGGTTGATCACAGCCTGCTGGTCCGCCGCCTCCGATCTCGGCATTGACCCCCTGTCTTCGTGGTCATGGTAAGAACTCCCGACGTGACTTCGCTCTCGGCTCTTATCGTTCAGGTGGTCTCTCAAGTCTTTGCCGGTGACGGGATCCTTCCTGCCTACGGGATCACCGCCTCCGGGGGCTACTCCCTTTTCTTGGAGCTGCTGCCTGAGCTGGCGGATGAGATCATCTTTCTCCTGGAGGGCGAGATTCTGGGCCCTGATTGCGGCCTGAGCGGGGTCGGCCTGATTGCGATGTGACCCCTCCGCAGCCGGGGCCTTGTCCTTCGGGAAGCGCTCCTGAAGGGGAGCGTTCAGCCGCGGTGGGCCCCCCAGCTCTAGCGGGGACGACGCGGACTCGGTGTGGTAGCTTTCTACCTCTGCGACTTCCCTTGACGCGTAGGGCAATGGTCCAGGGAGAACCAGCGGCCCTGGGGGAAGGGACTTCGGGTGCCTTGCGCCTCTCTTGTTCCTCGGAGCCATTGGTGATTGAAAAGAATTTTGGGAAAGGTTTTTGAGGTATGGGTTAGTACTTTCCCACAGACGGCGCCAATTGTAAGTGCCTAAAAATTAAGGACTTTAATGCAGGGATTAGGGTCCCTGATTCGGATGATTTGGATGAAGTTTGCTGTGGCTCCGACTGGACCTGAAAAGGAAGAGAGGGAAGAAGCGTCAAAGGACCCTGGCTGCAGGCAGCGCAAGGCTCTCCGATGCTTAAGTTAGTGCAATGAACGAGCAGGGAGAAGGAGAGGAAATTGCAGAGGGATAGTGTGTATAATGGGTTGCGTACCTTTGGATGGAAGTCGATGTGCTATTTATAGGCGATGGGGTTGACCTTTGTGGGCGAGTTCCAAGACTGGGCCGGCCACTCGAGTGGCTACGTCCATTCAGCCCATAACGCATTAAATGCTGGCCCATGCTTCATTAAATGCTAGGCTTGCTGGGTCAGGCGGCGATGCTGACTTTTGGGCCAGGTCCCATCAGGCCTGGCCTGGAGCCATGCCCTGGGGGCGCACGTGTCCTGCACGCCGTTTTGTCAGTAATGATAGACTGCAGGGCATGCCTTGGCATGCGCCGCTGTTCTGTCGCTGGTCCCATCAACCCGTCAATCATTTGTACTGCCGGGCCTCAGTGCCGCAGTCGGCCGGATCTGACTGCGGGAACTCCCACCGCGGCAAATGCCGCGATCCTGTAGCCGCAGTCCGCCCCGGCTAGAGGTGGCATTATCACTCTATCTTGAGGGCATATTAGCGTTGGTCTCGGCTTAGTAAAAATACCCCCACACAGATACACATCCAATCCTTCCATACAACTGGTCCCACTGTGTAAAGTGGCAGGTTTGGAATTCAAAAAATCAGCTGATGTAAGGAGAAGAACACAATCTCACATGTTTCAGGAAAAAAAAATAGACTAACGGAAATAAGCACCAACACTGTGTCTGTGCCTCATTCTAGGTTAGATTTAATGAATGCCGGGCCCGATCGAGCTACACTTTTTTAATTGGTATGTTTTGAATATTTCTCATAGTTTCTAAACTTTTATTAATTCTCACACTCTTAGGGCCCATTTGGATGCTGACATAATATAATATTTATAAATTTAAATATTGTAAGAATAAAATAATATAGAAAAGAATAGTGTAATATTCAAATATTGTAATATTTTGCTGTTTAGTAATTTTTGAAGAATATTACAAATCTTAAATTGAGTTGTTTGGAAGGTAACTATATGATTTTAAAATATATTAAAAATTTTTAAATAACAACATGTTCATATTATTGATTGTAGTGAAGTTCATTATTAGAATATCTTCTATTAAATACTTAATTTATATGTAATTTTTCATATATGGATGAAAAAGTCGTGTGGTAAAGTAATTTTGGTGAAGTTTACACTACCACTTTATAAACTTCATTTTGAAAGAATTTTATGTTGTATAAAGTTTTCTTCAGGACGGGGGAAGAGTTGTACGTAAGGAAAAAAAATTGAGTTTTTTGAAAGAAAATTATCTTTTCTTCAAATTTTTATTGAGTTAACAACTGCACGAGATTTTTTCCTTTAGAAAATAAAAAACTATATTTTATAAAACGTTAGTTTCTTGTAACTTCTTGTGAATCCAAATAGGGCCTAACACAGTTCTTAGTAGATAACATTGTGTTTCTTCTTTTTTACTACCATATAAAGAGATTTTTTATCAATGACATTGTTATTTTGAAAAGTTATTCAGCAAATGCTCTTTTATGGTGATGTTAAGATGGGCATGCCTATTCAGTATGTTTTATATATTTCTCATAGTTTTTAAATTTAATCATATCTTGTTTTCATTTTTGTTCTAAACTATTGCTCTAATGCAGGTTTTTAATGGACAACATTGTATTTCTTCTTTTGATTGACATATAAAGAAATTTTTTTTTAAAGATGATGTCGTCATTTTGGAAAGTTGTTTAGTAGATGCTTTTTATGGATGATGTTTGGAATGTGCATAATAGTCACTTCTTTTTTATAGCATATGACTAATATTAGTTGATGATCTTTTCCAACTACGAGAGGGATTTTTTTATTATGAATATGATGAAGGGACTTTATGTGTCTCGTGTTGAGGATGACAGCTAGACTAAAGTTAAATCACCTATTGACAAAGGAGGTGATGGCTCGTGTAGGTGCAGAAAATTATGACCCACAATAAGAGGGTGCCTTACAGGACTTATCCGGGAAGATGATGGTGTCTGGAATGTCTGGATGCCGTCCGAGAGCCTGAAAGGGAGAAGCAAACGGTCAGAGGACCCTGGCCTGAGCGGCGCAAGGCTCTCCGATGCCAAAGTCAGTATGTGAACTGGAACGATGGAGGAGAGGGAGAAGAGAGACAGAGTAAGGGCTCTGTGAATAATATTGTGCGTACCTTGCATGGTGTATGGTGGTCTATTTATAGAAAATTGGATCGTATCTCAGAGGATATTTTGGTGTGGGTCCATGATTTGACTGGGAAGTCATAATCAGCCCACCAAGTAATAAATGCAGTCTAATCCGGCCCACTCGGCATTTAATGCTAGTCGGGTCAGCCCACATTGCATTAAATGCGTGTCTTGTTGGGCCAGAGTGTGTTGGGCGCCTTTGGCGGTAGGAGTACAAGCGGATCTGCCCTCGGGCCTTGCCCTGATGTGGCCTCAGCCGCTGGATGCTGCCATGTGGCGATCTGGTGAAGATAATGGGCGGCTGAGTGTCGCGTCTGTCCCACTAGCTCGTGGCCCTATCCCTCCACGTGCCTGATGACGCGGGGGATGAGGGGTCCAAGCGAAGGTTCCTTCTTGCTTCGGCTACTGTCCTGGCTTCTTCAGCCGAGGTAGCTTTAGCCGAGATAGGGTTCTTTGCTGATATGGCATCCGGGGTGGCCTTGCCGAGATGGACTCTTTGCCGAGATGATGCCCGAGGTGGTCCAGCTCGGCACTCGTGGCCTGGAGACGTTTGACGTCGGTCAAGGCCTCCGCCCTGGTAGCCGGGATGGGATCGGTGCCACGTAGATGGCACGCGGATAGCACGTGAGAATGCTTAGACCCGTCTGATGGCTGTGATTAGCTTAATCCTGTAGCTCTGGAAATTTCCCCACACAATTGCCCCCTAGCTTCCGAGCTCGCGTAGAACGTCAGTGCCGTGAGGTCGGGAGCTATGTGCCGGGTCTATCTGAGGGAGAGCCTCTTTCGGCCCTGACTCGCTGTCGCTTTGGATGTTCGAGGAGATAAATGGCGTCCGCTATTCAATGCTGAAGACAGTTCGACGGCTCCATGTGTCATTTCCTGGCTGGCTGTCTGTCTCCTCGAGGTCGTACGCGCCGTCTCGTCAGGGACGCAATCAATTTTTGAAATGATTTGCGCGCCGCTCCAGGGAGGCTTAATAAATTTTCGAAATGATTCGCGCGAAATCCCAGGGGGGCGCCCCTTGGCACGCCCGATTAGGGTTTCTGTAAAGGGGGGCCTCTCTGCCATATATAGGGCAGTTGAGGTCTGCTCTATCCTTCGTTTGCGATTCTGAATCAGAGGCGAGCATCAGAAGAGGGAAGGCTACTGTAAGGGAGCTTCATCCGAGAAGTGGAGCGCTGCTGAAGTTGGGTCTCTTTGCTGCCCAGCATCTTCGTTCTGCTTCCGTAAGTTCCTTCTGCCTTGTTTCTTCTTCCGCGGGTTCCTCTGTTTTTAGATTGGGATAGGAATGGGGATTTACAGCCACTGGTTAGAGGGCGAGGCAGCGATCGAGGGCTTCAGGTCAGCCTTTAGGATCCCTGCTGATGTCCGAGTCAGGGGTGCTGAACCCCTTGGGTACAACTCTCGCGACTTTTCGGGAGGCTGGATGCCTTTTCCACTGGTGGCTGTGATAGAAGGTGGGGTCCGATTTCCACTTCACCCACTCCTTAGGAGATGCCTTAGTCAGTGGTGTCTCTGCCCCTGCCAACTGCTGCCGAATGCCTTCAAGATCGTGATGGGCACGGTCAAGCTGAATGAGGTCCTGGGCACCGAGTTCGGCGTCTTCGACCAGGAGGACGTCTATGACATATGCAGGTCCGGAGAGTCTTATTATCTCCGGGCTAAGCCAGGCCGGGACGGCTTCGTCCGATACTTGGAGGATTCGAGCAAGTATGCTGGAGACGATCTTCTATACGTCTCGGGGAACTGGGAGTTCGGGGAGGCCGACACCGATAGAGGCTATCAGGTCCCTCGCCACTTTGGTACCATTCCAAGTAAACACCTTTCGTTTCTTTTCTTTTTTTCATAAGTTCCTTTTTATTCTGCCGCGCTTATGCTTCTGATCGCTGCAGCTTTGAAGGAGAGGAAGCGGGCTGCCAGATACATCTGGAAGAGGAACGAGGCCTGGCTCCGTCTGGTGAAGCGATACAGCGGTCACGACGGCAGGGCGGCTTTGTCGCTGCTAGGGTACAAGCCGAAGTACCGCGGGTATCTGAGGGGCACCGTAGAGCCGATCCAGAGTGAAGGTGCCGGATCCGGGGTTGGTCAGGAGCAGGCCGTTCCGGAGGTCGCAGAGCCCTCGCGGGCGTCGTCTGAAGTAAGGGCAGCGTCTGGAATCCTAGCTTCCATATCGGGATCGAGACTTCCCCAGGTCTCAGGAAGGGAATCGAGTCAATCTGCCCGGTCTCCCTCGCCAGGATCCGAGATGAGGCACACCAGGCGCTTGTCCTTCGAGGATCTCGAGGCCTTGGCGCTTGGAGTGGAGGACGTCCGAGCCCCCCAGGAGCCAGAAGATTCTCCGAGGCATCCGTCTCCGAGGGCTCGGGTGGCCTCTCCTGCAGAGGTGGCGGAGGTGCCCGTGCCCCCTAGCCCTGTTGATCTAGGGGTACGCTTGCCCCCAGCCGAGGTCGAGCAGGAGGAAACTCGGCCGCTGAAGATGGCGAGGACCGACGCGGGCCCTAGCTCGGCTGCTGCCTCGTTGCCCCAGGGGCCGCCGTTATGGGAGCCGAGCTTCATGCTTGGGCCGGGGAGGCCGATGACAATGGAGGATTGTATTCTTCACAAGATCGAACTTCCAGTCCTCGAGGCCTTAGGGCGAGCCTGCGCCCTTCCCCGGGACATGGAGCGGCTGGACAGGTATGACGATCAGAAGCTGATCCTGTCGATGCTGCAATCCAACTTCGCGGTAAATCTTCTTTTCCCTTCGTCAAACCAGTGATTTTTAGCGTTTGATGCTCTTTAAATCTAATAAGTACATCCGGTTTCTTTGACAGGCAGCACAGAAGTCCATGGCCGTTGCTGACAGGATCCGCAGGTACAGCGCGGACGCTGCCGAGCTGTCCGTGGAGAAGAACGGCCTGCAGGAATCCTTGGACGCTGTGAGCCAGAAGTTGGCCAGGGTGGAAGAGGAATATGCGGCGAAGCTCGAGCAGGCGAAGGAAGAAGCCGAGGCGGAGAGGACTAGGTCGGCCGAGCTCGAGGTCTCCATTTCGAAGATGGGAGACGATTACGCGGCCCTGCTTCAAGCCGAGGCCAAGAGAGCGGATGAAGCCGAGGCGAAGCTCGAATCCGAGTCCAGGAGGGCGGATGAAGCTGAGGCGAAGCTCGAGTCCGAGTGCGATGCTGCATTCGAGGATGCCAAAGTGCAGGTCACCGCCCACTACAAGGAAAGGGTTCTTGTGGTGAGGGATAAGGCTTGGGCGAAAGGGTGGCTTGCCGGCCTGAAGGAGGTCGGGATCTCGGAGGGCCACCCCTCCTTTCGGGAGCCTCCCCCGTACACGCTTCCGGTGCCGAACTCTGCTCGTCCATCCGGCGAAGCCTCTGACGCCGCAGCCCGTGCAACGGACCGGTCATGACCTCGGGACCTCGGGATTTTTGCTTTTTTTTTGCTTTATGCTTTGGGACTTACTTCAATTTGTATTTGCTGAACACTGTAATGAGTGAGATTTTAATACAATTGAAGGTTTCTTGAAATATTCTGTGCTTTTGTCTCTTCTAAGCTTGGTTCTTTGATTGCTTGAGTTCGGTAGAGTGCCCCCTTAGGTAATCTTTTTTTTGGTATTCGCGCCAATCCTCCGTATCTTGAGTGATCTTCATTGGTATTCGCGCTGGTCCTCCGTATCTTGGGCGATCTTGAATAGCAATGAACATGGTGGCGCGGCTGACGAGGGAGTCTGACGGATGTCTCCACGTGGCGCCATAGGGATCACTAGTTGACAGTCGCGCCTTCCCAACAACGCGTGGGAGACTTCCCCCCATAACTCATTTTGGAGACTGAGCCTTCTTCCATCCTATAAGTAGGGGGAGCAGGCTCGCCATGGAAGAAGGAAGGAACATGGTTGTAGGAGCCATGTCTGGGAGGTGCCTGAAATTGCTTGATCCGGGGGAAAACCCTGCGCCGTTGGACGGCTGCCCCCGAGGGGGGAAGGCTGTCGTGGCCTGCGCGCTCTCTGAAGGAACTCCCCGTGGGCCACGCGCTCTCTGAACGCGGGTCCATGGCCACTGGCCCTTGGCCAGACAGAGTGAGGATGCGCCGCAAGGGGACGGTGGCGCATTCTCGTCCCACACGGACCTGTGCGCCCGTCGTACGGAAGGCGGATTGAGGCCCCGCTGGTCCGAGAGGTTTCTTCTGGCTTGGCTGGTCCCACTGGCCGCCGATGGTGTTGCAGGGCCCAGTGAGGTCCAGGATCGCCCAGAACCTCCAGGTGGCGGTCCGGCGTCTCTGAGCCTTCCGCCTGAAGAGTCGGTGAAGACCAGAGTCTCCTAGCCTCTCTCCATTTTCTGTTTTTAGAGGACTGTGGTCCTTCTTTCTATACTTAGGCTTTCTGTTATGTATTTCTTGTAACGAAGCAGTTTGCAATGAATGAAAAGGAATTTTCTGATTACCCAAGCTGTGTACAGTGCTTTTGAGTCCTTTTTCTCTTTTCTTTGCACTGTTCTGGAATGCTTGCATGTGTTTTGAGTGTGGGCGCAGCCCTCTTCCTCTGGAAATCTGCTCTTGGCCGAGATGGCTGGATTTGGCCGAGGCTTGCTGCCTTGTGCCAAGATGGAGTCATCATTCCACCGGTCTCGGCTGTGGAAGCGTGAGCTTCGGGAATGATCTTTGAGGGGTGTAAAGACCCTGATATTAGAAATCCGGCCGAGTGTGAACTCGAGGCCTTCTCCGTAGCCCAAGACTAGGAGCTTTAGGAAAAGACCGAGTCCGGCTCGAGGTCTAGTCCAGGGCGGTGGGCCCATCCCGGCTGAGTATGAACTCGAAGCCTTCTCCATAGCCCAAGGCTAGGAGCTTTAGGAAAAGACCGAGTCCGGCTCGAGGTCTAATCCAGGGCGGTGGGCCCATCCCGGCTGAGTGTGAACTCGAAGCCTTCTCCATAGCCCAAGGCTAGGAGCTTTAGGAAAAGACCGAGTCCGGCTCGAGGTCTAATCCAGGGCGGTGGGCCCATCCCGGCTGAGTGTGAACTCGAAGCCTTCTCCATAGCCCAAGGCTAGGAGCTTTAGGAAAAGACCGAGTCCGGCTCGAGGTCTAGTCCAGGGCGGTGGGCCCATCCCGGCTGAGTGTGAACTCGAAGCCTTCTCCATAGCCCAAGGCTAGGAGCTTTAGGAAAAGACCGAGTCCGGCTCGAGGTCTAGTCCAGGGCGGTGGGCCCATCCCGGCTGAGTGTGAACTCGAAGCCTTCTCCATAGCCCAAGGCTAGGAGCTTTAGGAAAAGACCGAGTCCGGCTCGAGGTCTAGTCCAGGGCGGTGGGCCCATCCCGGCTGAGTGTGAACTCGAAGCCTTCTCCATAGCCCAAGGCTAGGAGCTTTAGGAAAAGACCGAGTCCGGCTCGAGGTCTAGTCCAGGGCGGTGGGCCCATCCCGGCTGAGTGTGAACTCGAAGCCTTCTCCATAGCCCAAGGCTAGGAGCTTTAGGAAAAGACCGAGTCCGGCTCGAGGTCTAGTCCAGGGCGGTGGGCCCATCCCGGCTGAGTGTGAACTCGAAGCCTTCTCCATAGCCCAAGGCTAGGAGCTTTAGGAAAAGACCGAGTCCGGCTCGAGGTCTAATCCAGGGCGGTGGGCCCATCCCGGCTGAGTGTGAACTCGAAGCCTTCTCCATAGCCCAAGGCTAGGAGCTTTAGGAAAAGACCGAGTCCGGCTCGAGGTCTAGTCCAGGGCGGTGGGCCCATGCTGCCGGGGTCAGTCAGGGAGAGACGATAAGTTGATGACAAGACGAAGGCTGCTTTTATTGATTCTGAAATTCATTTACATCTTTCTAGAAATAGAATTTCTTCAGGTGGGATGCATTCCACGGTCTCGGCAGCAGCTTGCCTTCTAAGTCTTCAAGCTTGTAGGCTGACTTTCCGGCCAGTGAAACTACTCTGAACGGGCCATGCCAGTTCGGGGCAAGCTTCCCCTCGTTTGGTTCTCTGTCAGCTGGCAAGGCCTTCTTCAGAACGAGCTCTCCCGTGGTGAACCTTCTTTCCTTGACATTTTGATTGTACGCCCTGGCTAACCGTTGCTGATAGTCGGTTAGTCTCAGGGCTGCCGCTTCTCGTCGTTCGTCCGCCAGCTCCAGCTCCATCGCCAGGTTCGTCTCATTTCGACCTTGGTCGACCAGCTCTGTCCTCAGGGTAGGAAGGCCGATTTCCAGGGGAATGACCGCCTCCATCCCGTAGGCCAGAGAGAATGGTGTCGCCGATGTGGACCTCCTTGGAGTTGTTCTGTACGCCCACAGCACGCTCGGAAGCTCTTCTGTCCATCTGCCCTTTGCCTTGTCCAGTCGCTTCTTCAGGCCGTCCAGGATCACTTTGTTGGAGATTTCTGCCTGGCCATTACTCTGTGGATATGCCGGGGTGGAGTAATGGTTTCTGATGCCGTGCTCTTGGCAGAAATCTCTGAAGGATTTGGAATCGAACTGAGTCCCGTTATCCGAAACCAGGGTCCGGGGGATGCCGAACCTTGTGAGGATGTTTTTCCAGACGAAGTTCCTGGAGTCCCTGTCCGTGATGGAAGACAACGGTTCAGCCTCTATCCACTTGGTGAAGTAGTCCGTAGCCACTATCAGCCATCTTTTGTTCCCTGGAGCTCGGTGAAGAGGCCCCACAATGTCCAGGCCCCATTGAGCGAAGGGCCACACTGGAGAGGGGGCTCAAATCCTGCGCTGGCTGATGGAGGGAGTGGGAGAACTTCTGGCATTTCTCGCATTTTCTGGCGTAGACCTGGGCGTCCTTCTGCATGTAGGGCCACCAGTAACCCTGGCTGATTGCTCTGTAGGCCAATGACCGACCTCCTATATGGCTGCCGCAGATTCCTTCATGGATCTCGTAGAGGAAGTCGTCCACCTTGGACGGGTGGACGCATTGGAGGTACGGACCTGTGAAGGACTTCCTGTAGAGTTTGCCCTCTGGAGAGAGCCAAAAGCGGGCTGCCTTGAGCCTGATCTTGTGGGCTTCAGTCTTGTCCTCGGGGAGCTGGTCATCTTTCAGGTAGGCGACGATTGGATCCATCCAGCTAGGGCCGAGGTCAGCACAGAGGACAAGCCGAGATGACTGGAGTTCTAGACTTGACCTTGATACTGACCCGACCTCGATGGTCCTCTTCTTTCCTGCTTCGACAGCGGAGGCCAGGTTTGCAAGCGCATCTGCGTGCGTGTTGGTATCTCGGGATATTTGCCTGACCTCGGCTTTCTGGAATTGGGAGAGTAGCTTTTTCGCCAGGGCTAAGTAGGCCGCCATCCTGTCGTCCCTAGCCTGGTAGTCTCCAGCGAGCTGGTTAGTTACCAGTTGAGAGTCGCTGAAGATCTCCAGATGCTGGGCTCCGAGGATTCGGGCGCTGTTTAACCCTGCAATCATTGCTTCGTACTCTGCCTCATTGTTCGTCGCTTTGAAGTCGAGGGTGAAAGCCTGCTCTATGACCAGTCCCTCTGGCGATTGGAGAACTATGCCGAGGCCAGCTCTCTTGGAGGTGGACGACCCGTCGACAAAGATCTTCCATGCCGAGGTGGGAGACTGCTGGACTTCTGTTTCTGCTGGCTCTTGCCCTGTGCCCCCCAGTGCCGTGCCGAGCTGGGTCGGAGCCGGGTTGGGGCAGGCGAATTCGACTATGAAGTCTGCCAGAATCGGGGCTTTGATCGCAGTTCGGGGACGGTACTGTAGGTCATATTGCCCCAGTTCAACTGCCCACTTTGATATGCGCCCTGAAAAGTCAGCTTTTTTGAACAATGAACGGAGTGGGTGCTCCGTGATCACCGCAATAGTGTGGGATTGAAAATAATGGGAGAGCTTGCGGGAGGCGGTAACGAGAGCCAACGCAAGCTTCTCCAACAGGAGGTACCTGGTCTCGGCATCGAGCAGGGTCTTGCTCGTGTAATAGATCGGCTTTTGAGCTCCCTCGTCCTCCCTGATGAGGACGGAGCTCACTGCGTGATCCGAGACCGCAAGGTATAAATACAGGATCTCCCCCCGAGTTGGGGTGGAGAGTAATGGGGGTGACATCAAATAAGTTTTGAGTGCGGCCAATGCCTGGTCGCACTCAGGGGTCCATTGGAACGTCAAATTTTTTCTCAAAAGCTGAAAGAAAGGCCTGCACTTATCTGATGAGCGGCTGATGAAGCGATTGAGTGCGGCGGCCATTCCTGTAAGCCTCTGAACTTCCTTCGTGGTAGAGGGACTCTGGATGCCCTGGATGGCAGTGATCTGCTCCGGATTGGCCTCTATCCCCCTTCGCGTCACCAAGCTACCGAGGAACTTGCCGGAGGCTACGCCGAAGGCGCACTTGGAAGCGTTGAGTTTGAGCTTGTAGGCGCGAAGGATGCCGAAGACTTGGCCGAGATCCGCCAGGTGGTCGCTGGAGCGCACAGATTTGACGACCATGTCGTCGATATACACCTCTACCGTTCGGCCGAGCTGGGCCTGGAACATCTTTGTGACGAGGCGCTGATAGGTCGCCCCCGCGTTCTTCAGCCCGAAGGGCATTACTTTATAGCAGTAAGTGCCGCGGGGGGTGATGAATGATGTTTTCTCCTCGTCGGGCTCGTAAAGCGGGATCTGATGATAGCCTCGATAAGCGTCAAGGAAGCTCATTCGGTCATGACCAGCGGTGGCGTCAATCAGTTGGTCAATCTTCGGGAGGGGGAAACTGTCCTTAGGGCAAGCCCTGTTCAGATCGGTGAAGTCTACGCACACCCTCCACTTTCCAGTTTTCTTCTTGACGACCACCGTGTTGGCCAGCCATACCGGGTACTGGACTTCCCGGATGGCCCCTGCTTTTAGCAGGTTGTCGACCTCTTCCACGACCGCATCTGTCTGCTGCAGCCCGGTTCTGCGGGCCCTCTGCACTACTGGCTTGTGGTCGGGGTCGACGTTGAGCTTGTGGCACATGACCTCAGTGTCGACCCCGGGCATCTCACTTGGGTTCCAAGCGAAGACGTCCATATTCTGCATCAGGAACCGAGAGAGTTCGGCCCTTTCTTCGTCCGACAGCTGGGTGCCGATCAGGAAGAAACGGTCTGGGTCTGTTGGATCTAGCCTGACCTCGGCCAGGTCCTCGATGCTCTTCTTCTCAGGGTCCCGGCCGATCTCGTCGAGGCCCTTCTCGAATTCGGCCAGGTTGACGCGCTCTGGCTCCTTCACGGCTGGGACTGCGGCCAGCATGCACTGCCTAGCCTGCTGCTGATCTCCCTTTACTGTGACTACTTCCATCTTGCCTTCTTCGTTCTCATGGACGAACTTCAGCTTTTGGTGGAAGGAAGAAGGAACTGCCTCTAGCTTGTGGAGCCACGTTCTGCCCAGGATGACATTGTAGGGAGAAGGGGCGTCCACAACCAGAAAGTCGGCTGACACGGAGGCTCCGCCAACTTGGGTTTCCAAGGTGATTCTACCCTTGGGGTAGACTGGTGTGGCGGACAACCCTAGCAGAGGTGCACGAACCTCCGTGAGGTCTGCTTCGGAGAGTTTCATCCGTTTGAAGCAGTCGTAGTAGAGGACCTCGGAGGAGCTGCCGGAGTCGACGAGGATCCTCTTTACGGTGAAGTCTCTCAACTTCATGGTGAGGAGCAGGGGGTCGTTGTGAGGGACTTGGACCCCCTCTAGATCTCGATCCGAGAACGAGATGGCTGGTCTGTCGCGGCGGGCTTTCTTGGATGCCGGGGCGAGGTCGGCTTTCATCACTTCTTTCTCGTGCGAAGCCCGCCTGGCTTCGGCACGGGTTTGAGAACTTCCCCGGAACGAGGAAGCGGGAGCCGAGGACGCCAGATGGATCACGTTGATGATCTTCTCTGAGTCCTCGCTGTCTGGAGCCGGGGCCGTGCTCTGGTGAACCCGGCCCTCGCTGCCGCCGGCATCACCCTCCTTGACGAACTCTGGGATGTGGCCCTCTTTGGCCAGCTTCTCCAGATACCACTGCAAAGTCCTGCATTCTTCAGTCTTGTGCCCGTTGCCCTTATGGAAGGCGCAGTGGAGCTTGCTCCGGGAGCCTTCGGTGGGTTCATACTTCAGGGGCGGAGGATACTTGAAGAACGGCTTGGATTTGATCTTGGCCAGGATGCGGTAGATCGGCTTCTTGAAGACGACATTGACGCTCTGACTGGCGCTGGAGGGAGGTCTGGGCTTCCAATTGCCCCCAGACCTGGACGGCGAAGGCTTCGCCGAGCTGGAGGCCCAGCCCCGCTTGGACTCCTGCTTTTGGGAGGGCCTCCCGCCTCTTTGCCGAGGCTGGCTATTCTTCTGTTCGGGCTCTGGATGCCCGTCTTGATCCTCGGCTCGGATCTCGTCTTCCTCCCGGGCGATAAAACGCTTCACCCGGGACATCAACTCTGACATGGATTCTGGGGTGTCCCCGGCCAAGTCCTTCCGCAAGTCGCTGCCGGGGATCAGGGCATGCTGGAAGGCGTAGATGGCTATCGCCTCCCTCGCGCCATCGATCTGGCTGTAGACCGCCCAGAATCGGTGGGTGAACTTGGCGAGAGTTTCGCCCTGCTTCATTCTCAGGGCGATGAGGTCCCCTTCCTTCTTGGGGACGACGGTGTAGGCCTGAAACTTCTTCAGGAAGGAGAGCTGGAGCTCCTTCCAACTGGAAACTGACTGCTCCGGGAGTGAGCAGAACCAGTTCAGGGGGAGGTCGCCCAAACTGGAGGAGAAAATCTTGCAGTTTAGGGGACCCTCGTTTCCCCAGATGGACATCTTCTGGGAGAAGTGTCGGAGGTGTGCAGATGGATCGGACAGTCCGTCGTAGGGGACGAACCGCGGGACGGAGAACTTCCTGGGCAAGGGGGTGCGCTCGATCTCCTTCGTGAAGGGAGAGCCCCCGAGATCAGTGTGACCGCAGAGCTGCTTCTGGTCCCGCATGTCCAGGTTGTGCTGGAGAGCCAGCCTGACACGTTTGTCGAACCACTCCTGCTCGTCGTCCTCCTCTGGAGTCTGAACTCTGGACTTTCGCTTGGGGTGGCTCGGACTGCGATGGCTACGAGTTCGGCCATCGCGGCTATGGTGACTCCGGCTGTTGCTCGAGCCTTCGTCACGAATCTGGCCCCGTTTCTGGTCCAGATGATGTCTGAGGTCCTCACGAGGAGGCTGGGCTGCCTTGCTGGAAGCGCCCTTCTTTTTCCCTTGAGGCTCAGAGACCGGCCTCAAGGAGGCAGCTTGTGCCGCCTTCAGCTGTTGTTGGACCCGCTGGAGCTCTTGAACTAGCTGCTCCTGCTTCTGGAGAAGAGCGTCTTGTGCTGCGACGTCTCCTTCAGCTGCGACAGCTTTATCTTTGCGGGGATGTTCGTGTCGACGTTCGTCGCGCCTGGGTGGCACGGTTTCGTCCGCTGAGAGCGAGGCCTCGACTCCCTCCTGGAATGGGATCTCGACAAAGAGTTGGGAGCCCAGACGACCCTCGCCTGCGGATGTGCCTTGGATCGTTCGGGACCGTCCCTGAGGAGGGACTTCCGTTGGCGGTGGTGGCAGCTCGAGCGCTGCTCTTGAGGATTCTACCCCCTTCTTAGCTTTCGGAGGCATGGCTTCTGAAAGATTGAGGTTTAGAAAGATTGGGAAGGTTTTGAGAGGTTTGGATGGCTGGGATATTTCTTTCCCACAGACGGCGCCAATTGTAGGTGCAGAAAATTATGACCCACAATAAGAGGGTGCCTTACAGGACTTATCCGGGAAGATGATGGTGTCTGGAATGTCTGGATGCCGTCCGAGAGCCTGAAAGGGAGAAGCAAACGGTCAGAGGACCCTGGCCTGAGCGGCGCAAGGCTCTCCGATGCCAAAGTCAGTATGTGAACTGGAACGATGGAGGAGAGGGAGAAGAGAGACAGAGTAAGGGCTCTGTGAATAATATTGTGCGTACCTTGCATGGTGTATGGTGGTCTATTTATAGAAAATTGGATCGTATCTCAGAGGATATTTTGGTGTGGGTCCATGATTTGACTGGGAAGTCATAATCAGCCCACCAAGTAATAAATGCAGTCTAATCCGGCCCACTCGGCATTTAATGCTAGTCGGGTCAGCCCACATTGCATTAAATGCGTGTCTTGTTGGGCCAGAGTGTGTTGGGCGCCTTTGGCGGTAGGAGTACAAGCGGATCTGCCCTCGGGCCTTGCCCTGATGTGGCCTCAGCCGCTGGATGCTGCCATGTGGCGATCTGGTGAAGATAATGGGCGGCTGAGTGTCGCGTCTGTCCCACTAGCTCGTGGCCCTATCCCTCCACGTGCCTGATGACGCGGGGGATGAGGGGTCCAAGCGAAGGTTCCTTCTTGCTTCGGCTACTGTCCTGGCTTCTTCAGCCGAGGTAGCTTTAGCCGAGATAGGGTTCTTTGCTGATATGGCATCCGGGGTGGCCTTGCCGAGATGGACTCTTTGCCGAGATGATGCCCGAGGTGGTCCAGCTCGGCACTCGTGGCCTGGAGACGTTTGACGTCGGTCAAGGCCTCCGCCCTGGTAGCCGGGATGGGATCGGTGCCACGTAGATGGCACGCGGATAGCACGTGAGAATGCTTAGACCCGTCTGATGGCTGTGATTAGCTTAATCCTGTAGCTCTGGAAATTTCCCCACACAGCTCGGATAATGAGAGAGGTTTTCATGAAGCTAAAATAGAAGTTTGCAATCAACCATCTGACTATGAGCCACAATTATTAAAGAGAGAAACTTTATACATTGAAAGACGACCCTGCGTAAGAAATGAACCCCAAATTATGTATCGGCGTGAAGTTTGCAAGCGTACATCAATTTCGAAAGTGTTTTAAGGCATCCTGTCGCGACTAAGGTCTTTTGATTTAAGGTATATTTGCAATGAGTGTAAGAGGTTGACTGCAAAATGTGTTAATTCAAAATGTAAATGGTGTATTCATGCTTCTAGATTGCAAGATGGCACTACGTACCTTTATAATTGAGATGTATTCCTCTAAACACTCTTGCATTAGTGGAAAATGGGTAGCTGATATGTGAATCAATAGTGCAGAATAATCAAAATATCAGGTGATGGCAATCATGACAAACTTATATGAGGAGTACGAAGTCAACTTACCATATATGCTTGTCTGGGAGGAAAAGTGATTGTATTGAATAGAATGAAAATTTTTTTTTTTTTTTTCCAATTGGTAAATTGTATTGATCGAGAAAAAGGGAAGAGAGAAAAGGGCAAAATTAACCCTCAAAGCCAAAAAGGCTACAACGACAAAAACAAAAAAATAAGAAAATCATAAACAAACAGAGATAAGCAACACATCTATAAATCAGGAAGTTAGGCCATACCCAAGGAGACCAGGAAAGGATGAGGATAGATGGCAACCTTTGGTGCAGATTGGAAAATGATCATGCCTTTAATGCCCTCCTCAAGGATTACCTTTGCACGCCTTAAGGTCATATGAAGATTCATACAATTTGATCCCAGCAATATGTAATGAGATTAAAAATAAGTAACCTAATAGTATTGCAAAGTTTAGATGCAAAGAATATCACTCTTTTAGTCGTCTATTAGTTTTTATTACTCTTAATAAGACAGTCTTCATATATAAATGGTTGTCGGTCATTTGTCGGTTTAGATTGTTGTCATCTGAAAAGCAAATTTAATGGGGTATGGTTATTTGCAACTGCCTTAGATGGGAACAATGGTATTTTTCTGTTGATTAAGTTGAAATAAAAGAAGGCTGAACATGGTTTTATAATGGTTTGGGATGTGTGTTGGGAAAATTAGTAGTCACTTTCATGTTAGATAGGCAAAAGGGTTTGGTTGAGGCAATTGAGAGAGTATTTGAATATTCTCCTCATTACTTTTGTGTACGACATATGAGTAAATCCCAAAAAAAAAAAAAAAATAAAAAAAAATAAAAAACATCTTGGCCGCATCTTAAAAAACCAGTTTTGGGAAGCGGCTCGAGCATATACAAAGCATGACTCTGCTAAGGCAATGAAATAAATCGAAACTCTATTTCCAAAAACTCGCCAAGCGATTGATGCAGTAATTCCATAATGATGAGAAACTAAATGCACCATTTAGGCCCTTCTATAAGGACTTTGGTGCACCTTCAGATGAGATTAATTAGTTTAATTATATTATTTTAATGTTTACAGGTGCCCTAGGTGGAAAGAGAACGAAATCGGAGGAAAATGGCAAGAAATAAGAAGAACAGTAGAAACTACCTCTAGGTGTTCGGACGCCAGCCACTGGGCATTTCTCTCCGCGTTTTTAAAGAAAAATTGGTAGAAAAGCTATAAAAGGAACCCAGAACTCGTTTTGGAAGCATTCACATATTGGGAGAGAACTGGAGGTTGATTTTGGAGGATTGAGAAGACCGCCAATGGGGATTTCGTCAAGGATTCTTCATCAACCTCTCTCCATGAGTAACTAACTCTCCACCTTGGGGTTGCGATGACCCTAATCTTGTATTTTGGTGATGTATAGGTTCTAAGGTTTCACTTTGAACACTTTTGGTTATATAACATGAATGTTATCCATTGATTGGGTTCTATTTATTAATGCAATATCTCTTTTTGGTATTTTACTCTTTGTAGAATTGAATACCAGTCATATAATGATGCTTGAATGAATGTGGTGTTAGATTTAGAATATTTATACCTTAGAGATATGTTATAGCCAGATCTGAACTCATATATCTTATTTGTTGAATATGTGAAGGTTTGTAACCAGAACGAGTCTTTAAAGCATTGATAGTGAAATCCTAGGTCTATATTCGCTATTCCGTGAGATTATAGTGGATTCGTACCCGGAGACTTTTTGTGAGACCCCACCCCTTGTAGACCCTCAATTTGAACTTGAATACTATATTTTAGCCTAAGCATATTATTTCTGCTAATTATGGGGTTTAGTTAAGGGTAAATAGGCATTTTTCTAGGTTTTTAGTTGTTTAGACTTGTGATGTAATTAGTAGAATTAATAGAGTGTCATTTGTTATTTTTAGAGTTGGTTAGTTTGTTAGAGGCCCTAGCTTAGAATTAGCATTTACTATAGGGGGTGTCCACTAAAGAATCTTCTAGAACCTACCCAAAGACCAAAATGCCCATAACCCTAACCCTAATCTTATTCTAACTAAAAACGGTACTTTAGTCCCAAGCCCAAACCCCTAACCTATATAAACAAACCCCCACATTGCCAAACGATGGCTACTGTTCATCTCTCTCTCATTCCCATCTCTTTCTCTCTTCTTCCCTCGTTTCCCTCCAATTCTCCCATCTTCCTCTATTCCTCTCTCTAACTCGAAGAAGAAGAAGAAGACGAACTGCTACAGCTGCAACTTATATTTGGATTTCGTTCTTTCCATCTCGGTCATCTCTTCCCCATCTTCACATCAAGTAAGTACCCACTTCTAGTTCCTTTTCATTAGAAAAATTCTTTTTTCTCTTTCTAGATCCCTTTCCTTATAGCAATTCTCTGGTGGAAATGGGTATAGGAGTAGAGATCCCTTCTAGATCTGGGTTCTGGGCTGGTTCTATGTCTGAGAAGACCATACAGTTGGGATTTTCTTTTTTATCGGATTGGATCTATGTTTTCTTTCTCTTCCTTCTGCAATTGATCAAGGCAAGTGCAATATGCTTATTTAATATGGAATGAGTGTTCACTGTTGTTGATTCTCTGTATTTCTATTTAGATGATGTTAGGACTGTTATATTTACCTTTGAGCATGTTTTCATGGTTAATCGGCCATTGATGGATGGGTTGATCTCATTTGGAAGATCGATCAAAGGCCCATGGTTTGGATGGTTGGGTGTATATTGGAGTGTTTTTCTTATTTCTGGATGTTCCTGTGGAGTTTGGATGAGATTGGTTGAGTTCTGGTTGAAGAAGAAGAAAACCAGAATTCTGGAGTTGCAGAGCGTCTCTGTACCTTGCCGGTCGAGATGAGCTCTCTGAGCCCTATTGGCCGTGCTCAGCATTGGCCGAGCTCAATATCTTTAATCGAACTCAGTGTTATGCCGAGAACATTGCTCAGGCCAAGATCCGCGTTTAGGCTAAGCTCAGTGTTTAGTCGAGCTCAGTGTCTTGGCTGAGCTCAGTGTCTTACCGAGCTCAGTGCCTGACCGGGCTCAGTGCTTGACTTAGCTCAGCGCTTGTCATGTCTTCCGAACCCGATTAAAGAAATAACCGGATCCGGAGAGTGAATTTTAGGACTAATTAAAAATTTTGTCCTTTGGACCCACGGATCGTAGACCGCGGTGAGGAATTAATATTTCAAACATCTTGTAATAAAATAGACATTGAGTTCATAGAACTCTAGGCATATAGAATCTCAAGCAATGGATAATAATTCTCATTAAATTAAAGTTTGCAAGAAGAGTAAACAGAACTAATAAGTTAAGTTAATTATTACATTAGCCATCCCAAAATACAAGGCCAATAAAGAACAAGTCAATGAAAGTAAAGGTCCAACGAGAGAAATAAATGAATAAAAGAATAATCTAATAAAACCCAATGTATCTCTCTCGTGCCAGAAGTGATGACGCCACTCTACGTCATCGGCACGCCACTCTCGTGCCTCATCTGCTGGTTGGAGATCCTCTGGGATCTCCTCACCGGCCTGCTCCTCGTAATAGTACTCACCTGATGTGTCTGCACACCAATGAACAAAGTCAACGACATGTTGAGCAATAGATATACAAAACATAATAAACATGACATGTATCAATGTAGAGTAATGACAAGTAATAATCCTGAGAATGCAAAGAATGCGATGCTAGGCATAAAGCGAGATTAATAACCAAGGAACAATAAAAAGAAATCCTAACAATCATCTAACAAAAACCACTATCCATGCAATGCAAAACAAGAACAAGCAAGAGGGAGACTCCGAGGATGTCCACAGCCACCTCCCGGGGTACTAGTAACAATCCCCTTGGACTACTGATACCAAAGTCCAGCTCCAGTGGGATCCTAACTCCCTGTCCTGGGAATAGCAGCACGGTCCTAGCCCGCTCTCAGCTATTGAACGCTTTGGACGCCGTCCTACGCCGACTGCCCACCTCGACAACCGAGTAACCGGTTCATCATTAAATCCCAAACTGCAGATGGTCATGATATGCAAACAATAACAAGTGGTTTTGACACAAGGACTACAAAACAAGCAAGTCTGGCTAGTTCCAAGTACTAGACAAGATTCTAGGGATTATCTTCTCCAAAATAATACAAGTCAAGCAAGCCACGTGATCATCCCCTTCCATTACTAACCAGTCATGTTCATCAAACAAGACACGGTTTCCTAAGGTACACTCTAAGTCAGGTCCAAGTCCTAAATTCTATAAGAATTTATGTTTCATAACTGATTACGTGTTTTATGCCAAGAGTGTACAGGGAAATGTTATCAACGGATACAAGTCACAAGTCAAGGAAGAATTACAATCCAATCCTAGACAAGTGGTGTCATCCCTGTATCCTACGTGTCCTAACGGAGTACATATGGAAATTGGATCAACGATACTTCTAGAAAATTCCTTGGTGTATAATCATGTTAAGCATCGTTCAACCTAACTCCATATGCATTCGGTTACATCACGCATTATACACGAATACCTAGATAACCCATCGAATTCACACCAAGCCACGTGATTTGATTTCAATCCCATTAATGGTCATGTGATAATAATTTAGAGGCTTCTATCATCTAAGTCCCGATCCTAGGTTTCAATCTTAGTCCGGAAAAGATAAGGCAAAATAGCCAATTTCGGCTGACCCTCATTATGGTGTCGGTTGACCGACGTGATGGTCTCGGTTGACCGACATGAACCGAGAGCTAACTGACGGAACAGAAACCAATTTCTGCTCGCTGGTTTTGGAACCGACACGAGCCTCGGCTGACCGAATCAGTTCGGCTAACCGATGTTCGAACCGTGAGCTGACCGACTGTACAAAATTGGTGTAAAACATACTCTTGGGTTTTCTGGCCGAGATGGTGATCGGCTAACCGACACCATGCTGTCGGTTGACCGACGCTGAACCGACGAGTGAACCGACGGTACGGAACTCGTACAGGTTCAGGCCATTTCTGGACTCTTCCTTCCCATTTCCATTTTCTCAATTCCCAAACCTTTCCAAAGGCTAAAACTTGCATAACATAGAGCCTCCTGCTCTCCCCATCATCCATTCCATTCATTCTATAAACAATTCTAGCAACCTATTATCACCAATTAATCCATTTTCGAATAATCTAACCTAACATATATTTTTTTCCCAAAAATCAAAATGAACATGCTTGGAATTAAGGGAAATCTACAAGATACTTAGCCAATCAAATAGAAACAAACATACATGTGTATAAATGAAATGCATATATACTTGCCTCAACCGAGAAGAAGATTGGAATTGGGTGAAATTCGAGGAGAAGCTTTTCTACTTCGAAATCCATGATCTAACCCCGATAAAACGCAAACTAAGAAGCCAAGAAGAAGATAGGAAGGAAAAGAATTAAGATCCAACCTAAATCTAACCAAAAGGGAGATAATAGAAAAAGATGAAGTTACCGTAAACCTTACCAGATTGATACCGGAAGCAAGAGGAGATCGAAATGATGAATTCTAGCGGATCGGATCTCCGAATGGGGTCTTCTAGGGTTGAGATCTGACTTGAGAAAGGAAGAAGAAAAAGATGGGAGGCTGCAGTTACTTTTGTTGTAGAGAACGAAATGAAAATTAGGGTTATCTTCGCTTAAGAAGACGATAGGAAGAAAATGACTGAATCGCCCCTTTAAGTGGGTCCGGTGACAGAATGGATCACTTGAAAGATTTCTGATCGCTGGATCGCGATAAGTCAAGAGACGAAAGTTATCAGAACGACAAGACCTTTCCAACGAACCCAAAATCATGGCGTTTGGAATATTTTGAAAAAACACTCAATTTTTCCTAAATTGCAAACTACCCCCCTGCTATGATCAAACGAACTCGGAATCAAACGAAACTTCAGAGACACTAATCTAATGCTAAAAGAAACTCGCTCATGATCTAAACCCACTTAAATATCTAAAATACAATAAAATAAAATAATTAATAATAAATGGGTCAACGGGCCGGGTTTTGGGCCCAACTGACCCAGTAAGGTCACAGACGTTACAGCGCTTGACCGAGTTCACCGCTTGACCGACCTCAATGCCAGACCGAGCTCAATGCTTTACCGAACGGAGCTAGGTGACCTAGCTGAGCTAGGTGCTTTGCCGAACTGAGCTGGGTGACCGAGCTGAGTGTTCGATTGAGCTCAAGTGCTTAGCTGAACTCCGAGCTTGATTCCGAAAAGGCGGGATTCCAGCAAAGGAGGCTAGAACCTGGGACATCCCCTTTAGCCAGAACTTTTAGTGTGCACGGCCAACTGCCCAGGCCAGGGGGTTAGCCAAGCTCACAGGAACTTCTGGACGATCAGGCCTTGCCTGCCAGGTGCTTATTTCTCTGATCCCAGTGTGCCGAGCTGACCGCCCAGGGCAGAAGGTCGGCTGAGCACACTGTGTATAGTGACACTTTTCAGATTCTAATTTCTATTGTTGTAATCATGTGTGTGGCCCATTGACCATCCAAATAGACTTCCATCACTGTGCCAGGCACGAGTCAATGGTGTGGCTCAACCTTGACTCGTGGGGCCCACTAATTAGGGTCCTGGTTATGTAATCTAAGATGATTCGACCTTTATGTGTTACTAATGATGCTCGTAACTTTTAGGGTACCAAACACAGTATCTATTAGCATATGAGGTTTCATTTAAAGATCAAATCACCTGATATAGACATGAACCTGAAAGTGGACCAACTACTTAGGTTGGATTGTTGATATTTCCTATTGATTCTTGTACTTGAAGATTTATCTCCCTCATATTATTACTATCATTCTATTGTCCTTATTATTGTTTGCATCTGTTAATTAATTGGAAAATGGAGGACCTGAACTTAGGATTACTTAAAGGTGACCCGGTGCTACGAATGGGTGAACACTTACCCGTGTCTGTGACTAGGCGGGCCCTTTTATGGCCTAAGTTTGGATGTGGATTACCCTAGACTGGAGAGGTTGACATATATGGACTTGTAACTCATTATGAATGTAAATGGACTGTATATCATTGGACATGGACTTGTTATTCCATTTGGACAGTTGTAGACCAGGCCATGTATTTTGGTATGGATCCAATTATTAGACTTGGACCTGGATTATGATTCATGGATTGTATTGGGTATTTGGACCTCTTAGGGATTTTGTTAGGACCTTGTTCACACAAGGCAAAGCCTAGACAGATACAGACCTTTATTGTTTCCTGAGTCGGCATAGACATTCACTCAGTTGATCTAAACTCAGCTAGTTGGACTTATCATCACTGGTAGGAGCTATTGAGAGTGTTGTGTGGGCTATCATGATGAGCATTGTTGTAGACGGATGGTGCGATACCGGTCCGGTCTCTGGATGATGGATGTGGTGTGGATGTTGTTTGCGGGGCAAGATAATCCCCACCACTGTGAGATTTCCCCGCCGCTATTGTGTTCAGTATGGGAGGGCCGCGGCATAATATCCCGCGGTATCCAGCTCGTGTGAATGTGCTATATTGTTTAGATTATATATCTTATTTATCATGATTCTAAATGCTTTCTTGCTCAACTGCCTAGATTCTATATCATTGCTACTCTCTTTAACATCTTTACTGCCTCTACTCATTTTGATGCATGCATCCTATATTACTTGCATACTGTGACTTGCTAGAACTTTAGATCTGATCCATTCTTGGTGCTTAGGTCTTAACCCCGAGTTCGAGGGCGATGTGTATGCACTCGTAGAGGCGCCCGTAGTAGGAGACTTCGGATGGGGACCGGCCGACCAAGACGTCGAGCCGGAGGTTGGAGAGCCAGCACCTGGGGCTTGAGCGCCTTTCTTTGTTTGGGTTCTGAGCGACTTTTGTTGTGAGCAGGGTTTTGATTTACATGTGTATAAACATTTACTTTCATCATTTGACATTTTTAGGCTGGACTTCAGCCCGTTATACTTGATATATCATTTGTGATACCATATGCTTCCGCGATCTCTGTTATTACTTCTGCTTTACTCTTTATGTTTCCGCAATTTAACTGTTGATACTTTATTGCTCAAAAATTTTTTAAATTGGACCTCACTGCGGACCTACGATCTTGGAAGTTCTTGGATTTTCCTGGAAATAGAGCGCCAAATTCGGTACCTTGATGGATTTTTGAGTATTCGGAATTGGGGCGTTACACTTTTCTTCGATTGAATCAAACCTTGTCTCTAATTTGCTAATTTAGGTATCAAACTCATCAAATCAACACTTTATTTTCTAATATGATTAATTTAGGAATTTGGGAACCAACACAACTTAGCCTTTTTGTCTCAGTGGACACGACACTCGGTTAACATCTTTACTCTCACGAGTAGAGATAGTAGGTAGGTATAAATTATATTTGCAAACCCTGTGTTGGGACGATCACATAATATTGGTCATATACATATTTTTATGACAACATAAATTCTGACATGATAACTACCAACTTTACGGTGTCATGGAATGATTTTGTTAGGGATGTATGATATCTACCAATTTGTGACATGGTCGATGTCATTCGGATTAAGCGATGGTTAAGTTTCAAAAAAGAGAGATGCAGCTGCTAAATGGACGTTCAGATCAGTGTAAACCCTATGAAATCTGTGACATGGGGAGAAGGGGGTTTGGAAGGTCCATTCTGATTGATGAAAGACATCCATAAAGCCCTCATTTTATTATTTTATTTTAATTATTTTTTTTTGTTTTGTTTCTGATTTTAGCTCATTGGTTAGAGATCGGGACTAGGGCTGCACAGAACCGGACCGCAGACCGGACCGGACCGGATTTGCGATCTTAGTGGTCCAAATTCGGTCCGGGCCTTTTGTGGTCTGGTCTGGACCGGACCGGACCGCATTTCTTAAAATAATAATATTTTTTTCATATTGATGAGGCATGAGCCCAACACCCATTTGAAAAACCCATCATTCATTCATTTGACATTTACTCACATTTTAAATGTGAGGTGAAAATGAAAAAAAAAAAAATAGAAACCGGTCCGGACCACTTTAAGTGGTCCAACCGGACCGGTTTGGACCGGACCGGACTGGACCGGACCACTTATGAGTGATCCGGTCCGGTCCTTCATTTTAGGCCGGACCGGAAATCCGGTCCGAAAACCGGACCGGATATCCGGTTGATCACCCCTAATTGGGACTACCAACATAAGTGCGAAGGATCTATAACTGGCTGGTACCATGAAACTAAAATGCCTCTGCCACTAGTTCATTTGTAGTTCAACAAACCCCATTTTAATTAGTGGATGCCGTGTATCATATTTTTTAGTTTGTCTTCAACTTGTTGGACAAGTGGCTATCCCTTTTTAGAGACCAATGATTTAAAAATCTGGACCAACCATTGAAGAGAAGGAGAAGGCTATAATTATGTTCAAACCTAGTTTAGTCAATGATTCATTCCAATGAGATTATGACATTTTTTTTTGCTGAAAGGATAATTGTATTAAAAAGCAAAGAATAGAACATAAGAACAGGACTCGAGCTCTTGCAATGCTAAGAATCCAAATCCAAAGATCTACCGCAAAAGGATATAGGAAAAAAAGATTGAGAGCGGACTCGGAAGCTTTCTTGCAGAGACATCATCCAGAAGCTATGGAGAACCCCACTGATTGAGCCCAATCTTGAGGAAGGGTTCTTTTATGCAACAAGCGCCAATTAAAGCATGAAATTCGAGGAAGACAAAACTTGTTCCGGATGAAAGGAGCCCAATTGACAGTTGACGATCTTGAATGAAGAAGATGCCAAGCAGCTTTGAGGGTTAAGATACTATCTCTTTGAGATTTCCAAGACAAAGTGTCAACTGCATTCTGGATTATCACAAGGGACTGGGATGCCTATGTTAGAAGGGATATAACTCCAGTTGAAAGATGGGATGAGATGCACCAGGTGTTATTGGGAAAGATGGAGGATAGACGATCTCGATAAGAGAAAAGGAGATCAGGGAATCGATCAGCTATAGAAGATTCGCCCCACCAAACATCATGCCACAAGTTGATGAGATGCCCATTCCCTAGCTGGCACTTGCTGCCTAGCTTAATGAAGGAGGGGGGGGGGGGGGTAGCTTTCTAATTTTTTTCCAAATATAGGAGCGTGCAAGGGGGGTTGAAATCACACCAAACATAATTTGATTTAAAATACCTCCTTCTAAACCAGTTGACCCCAGTAGTTGAGGAAGTAGTAGCTTGCCAACCAAGCTTTAGAAAGCAAGCTTCATTCATTTATTTGATTCTCCTTAAACCCAGGCCTCCTTCATTCTTTGGAAGGCAGACCGATGCCCATTTAACGAAATTCTTTCTTTTAGGAATGGAGTGCTCTGACCATAGGAAGTTACGTATAATCTTTTCCACATTAGTAGGAAGAAGAAGCACCATAGCTTAGTGGATATAGAGGCTAGCCATTACATGTTTGACGTGGATGAGACGGCCAGCGAAAGACGGCCAACGAAAGACAAAGTTCTCGCCTTCCATCCAGCGAGTCTAGAATGGAAAAGATCAAGCAGCAGAGCTAAATGGCTTTTTTTGGGCTGCCCAAAAACAAGAGGGACTCCAAGATATTTACATTGGTTACCAATGAAATTATGACATAGCATTACAAAATGAGTATAAAATAAATAGATTGAAAGCAATATAGATGCTAGAATATAGATTTCAAAAGTAAAAGACATCATAAAAAATGAAAGAAAACTTTGCGAATAATTCTCTAAATTAAAAAAAAATTGAAGAAATTTCATTTTTAAAGTGCTTAAATAGAACTAATAATAATTTAAAATTTTACCTATAGGGTTTTTCTTCTAGTGAGAGGAATTACCTCTCATAACTTATTTGAAAAATAATAATTTAATCCCCTTGTGGGACTCACTTGGATGTTTGCCGATCATGGGGTAGT
Source organism: Litsea cubeba (assembly GCA_012931725.1). Lineage (NCBI taxonomy): Eukaryota > Viridiplantae > Streptophyta > Magnoliopsida > Laurales > Lauraceae > Litsea > Litsea cubeba. Next base: position 146,461,500 of record CM022946.1, read on the forward strand.
GTGATTGTAAGTCTCATTGTGTATATGATTATTAATGTTTTGGAAGGTGAGAAAGTATATTAAATCTCCCAAAAGAATAGGGGAAAGAAATCCTCCGCACGCAATGGACCACTCTCAACCTTCTACGACACTCAGGTAAAGTTACCAGCTATGCAGAAGCAAAGAAGCATTGTTGATATGATTTTTGGTATTGGATTTTTTTTTAAAATAAAAACTATCTCAATAAGATCTCATGACCATTAATTTAGATGCCTTCAACAGTTCTTAGATTACATTGTTTTTATGAAATCTTCCATAAAAAAAAAAGATGTATATAATCTAGATTAATGTCAAATTAGGGCAGTGAGTCCAAATTCATGGGAAGTTGGTGAGTGTGAGGACCATGAGAAAAAAAAAGTCTGTGAGTGTGAGGACCTTGGATTGACAATATATAGGTGTCTCCCACATGGGTACCAAAATTGTTACATCCTCAAACACAAGTTGGGAGAAGTGCCTCTCAACTTAAGGAAACAATTAAATATAGTTTGTAGATATGTTTTTCTTCAATTTCTCACACGGTTCAACCAATAGTAAAATTCTCTCAATTGAACCGAACTCAACATGTAGCAATATTGGTTCTCAACCAGGTTTGACCTGATGGTCCAGCCCAATTTCTTCAGCACTGTTGTAGACTGTTCTAATCAAAGCCACCAACACCGAGGTGTGTTGGTTAAGCACCCTTCTTCTGCTCCTCTAACATGGGGCTTTGAGCGAAAAGCATCTCTGATTATATGCAAGTAATTAAATAGATTGTTCTGTATAAACCCATGTAGTAGAAGAAATGGTCAGACACCATCTTCCAATACCTATTATTATCCTCATTCATATATATATATATATAGAGCAAAAGGAATGGCTAGATGTTTCTTCAAACACTTTCATCATCCTCTTCCATTATATATATGGTGCACATCATGTCAACCTAATGGATGATGAATTGTGTGTTCGGAAGGACTCAAGTCATGTCAAGCTTAGGCCTAAACAGGTTGGGACGTTCAAGTGCATGTGGATCCTCATGTTAGCCACATCTTCTCCTAAGAGGAATCCAACAATTCAAAGAAACATTGAAGGAAAGTACAACATCGCCCAGAGTCCCATCTTAGGAAAGTGCAACACAAAATTTCGATATGGCAAGGAGTCCCTGCATGACAAAGAGTTCCTCAAATGCCTCAAATGCATGTATAATTGGGGCATTGAAGAAGTGTATCACCCCACGTCCTCTTTAACGACAATAATTCACTTGGAAGGTGATCTTTAGATTTATTATCATGTGAACCGTGGAAAGAACTTTGCTATAGAGTAAATGTAATGTCCATCACATGACAGGTGAATGTGATAGGCCCCCTGCTATCACATTTGTCAGATCATCTGGATCCTCTTTTAAGATCCTTAGAACAACTTAGAAACTTTTTGTTGAAGGGGTTGGCTGATGCATCTGATGGGATAAAGGGGAAATAATGTGGCTGAACAGGTGGCATGCAATAGGGATGGTGGGCTCCTGTGTCTAATTTGCATGGCTTAAATTCCGGTGCTTTTGAAATAATGTAGCTCACGGATGGCATGCAATAGGCATTTGCTGTCATTTCAGTGGGTCTAAATAGCTTCATTCTCAATCTAACGACAAATATATTAAGAGAATATTGGAGAGAGAGAAAGAGAGCACCCATAAGATAGTTTGAACCTGTCTCAACCATTATTGGCCGTGGTTCAAGTCACATTACCTAGGGAATGTTTTTTTGCATGAGGGCTAGAATAGAATAAAATTAAGAGTGAATCAAGAAAAATAAATTAAAGAGAGATAAAAGCACGAAATAATAAAAGTTATTCCTTCCTTTTTTGTCATTTAGTATCATTTTAGAGTACCTTTCTTTTGATTTTGTGCGTTATAATTAGAGTAGCTTTTTCGATTCTTTACAAAAAAAAAAAAAAGGAGTAGTTTTTTTTTTTTTATCATTTTGTTCTTTCACTCTCAACTCCCTCTACTTTCTTTTTCAAATTTGACTATTAATTTTATTTCATCCTAGCCCTCATACAAACAAACAAGCCCTAAAAGAATATTTTATATAGTGGCTTGTTCCACACAGGTCTCAACATTCTAGGAGAAAAACACGAAAATGGTGGCCATTCGAACCCTCTAGCCCAAAATGTTTGGGCCCTTACAGTTGTAATATCTTTTTGGCATTCTTTTGAAATATTACCTCTAGAACTTGATCTCCACATGCTTATGACAAAAAAAGTAATAAAATTAAAAAAAGAGTTCCTTCATCGCAATTTGTTGGCAATAATCTTATACTTCAACCAAGATATCATGGAATTGAGAAGTTTTTTCTCCCATCCTTTGTGTTCTCTCTCTTTTTCTTTCCACCTTGTATAAAATTTATACGATGAAATGGGTCTCTAGATCTCTCTCTCCTCTCTCATCATTTTCTTCTTCATTTTCTCTCTTTCCACTTTAACTGCTCGTTTTCATCATAAAAAATACCTACCATAAGTAAATCTCAGGATTCTAAGAATATTAATGGAACTGCTGATCGACACCTATATATGCAACTTTTAACCGTAAGACTACGGTGTCGTCAAGTAGTAAAAGGCTAAAGAGTCTGGATTATCGATCCCACGAAGAGAGGATGGAACAAGTAATGAATCCAATTTAAGTATAATTGAACTAAGATGTAGTTAATTTAGGCAATTAAAGTAAACAATTAAAACTATTAAACTATGCAATGTAAACAATTAATTAGCATTCTAAAATATGAAGCTAATTAGATCTAAGCTAATCTAAGAAGCTACACTAAACTAGTGTGTGAATATGGTGGTGGAAATGGAAGAATTAAGGTGAGAATGTAGTGTGAAATGTGTATGATTTTAAAATAAGTTATGTGAGATATAGATCTAACAATCTAGAAGTGAAAATAACAAATCAAATAAAGATTTAAATTAACAACAATAATAGATTAGGCAATCCAAAATCCACTAAGTATGTAATTAATTCAAATAATGCATGTTCTGATTCAATTCCCAAATCTACAATCCAATTAGCAATCTATTGCCTAACATGCATTAAAGATCAAATTAAAGAAAATCAAAGGCCAAGATCCTATATCATCATCTAGCCACCCTAACAATAATTCATCAAAATCAAACTACAAAAGATCAAAGATAAGGGCTCTAGAGCATGCTATGTGAGAGAACTTAATCAAACTACAAAGCATCAATTGAGATTATCCAAGCATTAAGTGTAGAGATAGAGCATGAGAAATGAGAGAGATTAGCACAACTAGATCTAAAATCTACTAATCAATTAAGGCACAAGTAGGAAATTTAAACAAAAACATGCATGTAATTGAACTAATCACAGTACTTAGCTTCAAAAGGAGAGCTTAATCCAAGAGCTTTAGCCGCTAAACATCAAGAAAGAGCTCCAAATCTTCATTAATGATCTTCAATTACACACACTCTCTAGATTAGTTACAAAAAAGCTCATAATTACAATCTAAAAGTATAGAGAATGTAAAATAAAATTGCTAAAAAACTAACTTGCCAAAAGATCTCCTATTCTCTACAAAAACATTCCAATTTATAGAAACATTGAAGACATTTGATTGGTTCATTTCCTTTCACAATGATTGCTTACATTTGATTGGTTGCAACTTATAGGCTTTTGATTGGCTCTTTTGCTTTCACATGGATTGCTTCAATTTGATTGGTTTAGCATATGTAAGGCTTTTGATTAGCTCATATCCTTTCACATGGATTTGTGTCATGGAGAGCTTTGATTGGCTCATATCCTTTCACATGGATTTGTGCCATGACAAGCTTTGATTAGTGGAGAGTTTAGAGTATCTTCTATTTCACAGGAACCCAAGCTCCAACCAATACACCAACCACTCATTTGTGTTTAAAAATGACTTTTTTATGCTTAAAGTCTTATCCTCTTATTTTGGGTTTGTGCCATGGAAAGCTTTAGGATTTGTGCCATGGCAAGCTTTGATTAGTGGAGAGGTTAGAGTATCTTCTATTTCACAGGAACCCAAGCTCTAACCAATACACCAACCACTCCTTTGTGTTTAAAAATGACTTTTTTATGCTTAAAGTCTTATCCTCTTATTTTTGAATTCTTCAACACTTCACCAAGATTTCTTCATGTAACTTTTTTATTGAAACCTTATCTTAATGCCTCAGGACACTAGCTGAAAGGTTGGGGTAGTCGTGGGGTCCACCTATACAAGAGAAATTACATAAAGATATGCTATAAATAATCAGATTTATGCATGATAATCCGATAATCCGTTTAATGTAATAGAATGATAAAATCTCTGTGTAAAGCAAATGATATGCATATGAGATGTTGATAAAATCCAAAGTAATGAGGGGTAAAATATGCAATATTTAACACTCATCAAGTGTAGATAATTACATCTGTTGCTAACTGTAATTGGGTTGTAGGAAATGGAAAGAAGATTGACATTTGGTAGGATCACTAGTTAAAAAGAGCCCAAATCGCCCCCTTGTTCCCTAACTCCTTCCCATATGATGATCGCCTATCGATGCTTGCTTCTGATGGTAGCTGGCAGTCCCTCCTAGCCTTCCAGATGATATTGTTGACTTCCTCTTCAATAATTTATCTCATGTCCATCCTCCTTAGGCTCATGACAATCAGTTCGTCTGGATTGGACACCCATCTGGTATTCTTTCTTTAAAGCAAAGTTGGGATTTGGTTAGATCACGAGCCTCTCCAAAGACTTGGTTGACGATAATCCGGAATTCTACCATGAACCCAAGAATATTCTGATTGGGCTTAATAAATTGGTGTCAATCTTGCTTCACGTTGCTCCCTATGCCTCAATAGTTTCGAAGATGATCTCCACCTGCTCTTCCCCTGCAGATCTTTGGTGTTGGATGCTTTATGTGCTAGCTAAATTACCCTCTTCAGCCTATCCCCTCAACTCCTTCAAGCTTATGGTCGCTTTAGCTTCAGGCATAGCATCTTCAGATAAGCCAATCTGCGCTGTCATTTTTTTCACTGTAACCTATATAATTTTGCTTCAAAGAAATGATGTAGTCTTTAATGGAGCTGTTTTTTCTTCTCCTACAGCAAAGAGATTAATTAAAGATTGTATACTCGTATCCATAGCTAACTTACCAGGTTCAAGTAATTCTCCCCTTCTCTCTAACATTCGTCTTTTTTTTTAGAGTGATTATTCCTTTGTAATTTCTAGTTGGGCTTTCGTCTTTTATATTCTGTTGGCCTTCTTAGTCTTCCTCTGTATTTGGGGCTAGCATTGCTAGCTTTTCCCCTTCTCTTTCTAATTCAATTTGCCTTTAAGAAAAAAAGATTACTTATGTTGCTAAAGTGGATTGAAGAATAAATAAGCAAAAAAGATTACCCATGATATCATGAGTTCTTTATCCATGATATTTGTCACGTCCCTTGAACCCGATTAAAGAATAAACCAGATCCGGAGAGTGGGTTTTAGGACTAATTTAAAATTTTGTCCTTTGGGCCTATGGATCGTAAGTTCGCGGTGATGATATAATATTTCAAGCCTCATGTAATACAATAAACATTGAGTTCATAGAACTCTAGGCATATGGAATATCAGTCAATCAATAATAACTTCTCGTTAAGTTAAAGTTGCATAAATAGAACAATCAAAGCTAAGGAGTTAAGTCAATTTATTACATTGGCCATCCCAAATAACAAGGCCAATAAAAGAAAACAGAGTAAATGAAATGAAAGTTCCAACGAGGGTAATAAAAGAATAAGTAAAATCTAGTGAAGTCCCAATGAATCACTCTCGTGCCGGGAATGATGACGATACTCTACGTCATCGGCACGCCACTCGCGTTCCTCCTCAGAGGATCTCCTCACCGGTCTGCTCCTCATAGTAGTAGTAACCACCTGAGGTGTCTGCACACCAAGGAACAGAGTCAACGACATGTTGAGCAATAGATAAGCAATGCATAATAAACATATCACTACACCAAAACAGGACATACCTAACGGTCTAAAACCGTTACTAAAAAAATTTGTAACGGTTTTTTTAGGTTACAGTTTGGGCGTTTCTAATTTGTTATAAACATCTCTCACGGTTATAAACCGTTACAAACATATTAATTGTAACGCTTTATTTCCGTTACTGAAATTAGTTCCTAACGGTTTTAATACTCATTTGTGTTACTAATTTTTAATAAAACAGTAACAGTTTCGCAAGTTTTGTAACGGTATTTTACACTTAAATATTTGTAACGGTTTTGTAAACTTTGTAACGTTTTTTCGTCCCAAATTTGTGTTACTGATTCATAACATTCCTAACGGTTGTGAAATCTTTTGTAACGTTTTTAAGTGTTGTTATTCGAACAAATTAGTAACGGTTTATAACCGTTACAAATTTTTTTCATGTGTAAAAAAAAATTATCCGAAAACCACCCCTGAATACCGAACCTGCTACATATATAAAATTGCCCTTTTACACGGTTCAAACATTTAAAAGGAATCTCACACTTACATCCAATCAAATAACTTTATTAAAAGATAACATTACCAAAAGAATATATTGACATCAAGTAGCATCTTTAACAATAACGACGAACAAAATAGTCACTACGTACTACTGATTACAATCACCAACCACCTTGCTGATTACAATATTTCTCTGGCAACCACTAAATCTTCATAAGCATGATTCTCATGATAATCAAACACAATCTTAAATCTTCAATTCTGGCTTGGAGTTCCTCTGCAACAACAACACAATAAATGGCTTGGAGTTCCTCTGCAAGAACAGCACAATAAAAGAACATTATTAACTCTTTTCTTTTTGTAAGTACTCAAAACTAAACTAGTCATTATTACATCAGACATCATTCATTGCCATCAAAAAGTAAATTAAAGAGAAGAAAAGGGAAAGGTGTCCTCTATCAGTATGTTGCCATAGAATGCGCCACTATAATGATTTTCATTTGCAGTTAACCACACAGAGAGAGAGAGGGGGAGGGAGAGGGAGAGGGAGAGGGAGAGAGAGCATTCATATCTTCTGTCAAACCAAATTAGCAGTTGCATGAGATGAAATTCATAAACCCACACACACCAGTACTCTGAAAATAAGAATGAAAAACCAATTTCTATTCTTGGGTTATTAGCAATAAAAGAATAGAACACGACAGAAAGAATTTAAACTGAAATCAGTTATACAACATAAAAGGATGGTGCACATATCTTTCATTAAATCATAAAGGCAACATTAATGATTTTTGAACTAGAGCTTACAGCCCAATAACTAGATTTTCAGGTGAACAGGTCACCATAGTCCAGCTCCATGGATCAACTGAGTAATGATCCCAAAGCAAGCCCAAAGATAACATTAGTAGCAGCTCCGGTCCGGCAGGAATCAGCAACATCTTGCACAGGGCTGGGCGATTAAAAAAAGAAACAAAAGAAACAAAAAAGAAAAGAGATGGGGTGTTAGAAATATATGGCAAACAGATGCAAGCTTGATGAAAAGAATAGGGATCTTGAACCATTCAAAACAAGAGAAGAATAGACATCTTGGAATAATTACCTGTAAGCATTGCTTGTGTAATATTCAGTTACAAAACCAATAACCAGTCCAGCCCATAAACCAATGGCAACACAAAAGAACAACTCCCTGCATAATCCAAATAAAGATTAAGTTCTGAAATACTAATAGTATCAAGAATCCCCAGATTCATGGGAAAAAAGCTTCGTTGCTGTTGTTCTTGATGATGATAAGAATAGCACGAAGAATTTAAAAAACCCATGATAAGCTTTGAAAGTCCTGGGGATCCTAACCCTAGAGGGGGGGTGAATAGGGTGAGCTACAACTAGTGACCAACTATGACCAATTTTAATTTCTTTAAATTAAACTAGTCACATGTGATGATTAAACAAACAAAATGCGGAAGCTAATAAAAATAATCACCACAAAAAACAATCACCACTACACAATCATTTATAGTGGTTCGGCCTCAATGCCTACATCCACTACCGGCTTGTGTTCCTCACACCCTACCGGATTTCCACTATTATGCTTTTTAAAAGGCTAAGCAATAACCTCTACAACTATGCTTTTCTAGGCTAAGCAATAACCTTTACACAATGCTTTTCTTAGGCTAAGCAATAACCTTAACAATCAAAGGATTTCTCTCAAAGAAAGTGTCTTCACAAAACACTCTTATGAGATTACAAATTAAGCTCAATAACTTTGCCTCTAAGATAGGCGGATATGAAAGTGAATAACAACTCACACAAACACACTAAGAATTACAAAGATGAATGCTAATGAAGTGTGTGTGTGTGAAAACTTCAATCAAGTTTAAAATTAAGCTCAATCAATTTATGCTAAAAGCATTTAAAAGCTTAATGCACATAAAAAGATATGATTGAAGTAATATGCAAATCACATGTACCAAATACAAACTTGTTAATGATTTGAAAATCAAAAGCTCACAAGTTGTATGAAATTAATTATGTCTAAACATGTGATGCATACTCATTGTTGTTTTCAAAAACAAACTATTTTAACTAAAGCTTAAATGAATGAAAACAACAAAGAGAGTTTCAAACAAGTTAATGTATAATGCTATAAAGAAATCAAAGATTTTGGCTAAGCATGATTGACAAAGTTTAAAACAAAACTTGGTTTGAAATCAAGGGTGAAGAATCCAATAACTAAAATCAAAGATTTAGATATGATAAGGATTCAAAACATCATTGTTATCATGCTAAAAATCATTTACCAAAGATTTAAAACAAAGCATATAACAAATGATAAAGAGAGGTAAAGCTTACTTAGTGATTTAACTTCATTAATCCAAGCTTGAGCTTTACTAATGACCCCCTTGATCTCTCTTAGTTCATCCCCTTTTCCTTGTCTCCAAACACCTCAAAGAAGGCTTAAGAGTTCTAAAATGTTCAACACTTTTCTCATGGGAATGAACTCATATTTATACTCAAAAATTGAGTTCCTGCGTGTCTTCGGTCGACCCCATACCATCCCCGGTCGACCGAATACAAACGGTCACAAATATGACCGTTGGAGAGCCAACGGCCCTCTGCCCGGTCGACCTGCAGTGTGCCAGGTCGACCTGGTCCATGGGCAGGTCGACCTGGTACACTGCAGGTCGACCCTGGGACCAGAATTCCCATTTTTCATATACTTTAAAGTGATTCTTGAGGGGATTCTTTTGGGCCATTAAATCAAGCATGGAAACATGATTTTGAATCATTCTAAGAGGTTTAAAATCATGAAATATAAAAAGCCTAAAATGATTAGAAAGTTTTAAAACCATAGGCTTGCTTGATATATGAAAATTCTTTTTCAAATTAAATGCATCCAAGTTTAAAACCAAAACATGCATGTAACAAGAGATTTACAAAATTTAAAACAATGCATGAGTAAATCAAGATTTCAAGATTTTCTAAATCAATGCATGTGTGAAAATTCATGAGATGAATAAAATGCTAATGCATCCATCAAATTGCAATAAACAAAATCCTAACAATCTCCCCCTTTGCAATTTGATGGCAAACCTTTCTCACACTAAATCTTCACACTAAGTCTTCAGCTCCTCCTTGGCTGGACTAGGCTTGAAATCTTCTTTGGATGCTTTTTCATTTAGCTTGGGCTCTATCTTCATTCTTCATTCTTCTTTATGCTTGGAACTTGATCATTCTTCAAGCTTTCATTTCATCTTCCTTTCTTTGGCCAAGCAACTTCTTTAGCTCCCAAGCTTTCTTCTCTTCATTTCTCCCCTTTGACCATGCACTCTCCTTTTGGCAAGATGTGCATTCTCTCCACCTTTAGCACTTTCTCCCCCTTAATTCTTTCTCCCCTTTTGCCACTAAGCTTGAGAACTTTCTCCCCCTTTGCCATTAAATTGCAAAGGTATCAATTGAAGAGGGGTACCTACACACATGAAACAAGGAAAATACCTTTTAGTAGCACCTGTTAACAAAGGAAATTGAAAATGAAGTACATAACAGGTCATCATGCATGGGTAATAAGCTATAAGGGTATCAAGAGCCAATAAGGGTGAATTTGATCAAAACTAATACTTCCTATGAAGATTTACTCCCCCTCAATCCATACTCTTCTTTTGTCAAACTTTTGACAAGGATTTAACTAATAGGTACAAGAAGAAGATGGTTTAACCAATTGAGGGTTAACTTCAAGTGAAGGTTTAGATTCAATTGATAATAATATTTGACTATAAAGTTCAATATGATCAAATTACCAAAGTAAAGGGCAAGGTCATTGGGATATACTAAACATAGCATCAATCAATATAACTATGAAAATCATATGCTATGAATATTTTTGAAATCATTTCATCCAAACATAAAATATGACTATCATGTACAAGATGAGTGAAATGAAGTTCAAACATGAAGCCTACCTCAACCATTAACCAACCAAGATTATGAATACATAAATATGGTGGTCATGAGATATACCTATAAGTGCAAGTGAGGAGGCAAACATGAAAATTATGATGCTAATAGAATGTGACAATTACAAAATCAAGCATCATAAAAGGATATTCATCACTTTAAATGATATAACTAATGAGCATAGTGATGAACAAGAAAAATTGCATTTAGAAATATATATAACTTGGTAGAGCATGCAATTTACAAGAGTGTCAAATCATATGAATTCAACAACTAAGAATCCATCAAACAATCTATGAAATACAAGGAATGGATTTCAAAGAGGTTCATATGATTAAACACTACTATGAAGTTGAGACATGTTTAATGAATGATACCAATAAGAAAATTACACATGAATCAACAACATAACCATCCAAGTCAAATAAAAAATAGAAAGCAAGAGGATGGATTTTAGAGTCCTAGAATGGTGTCTTCAAATAAAACTAAAATCAAGCACAACCAAACAAGGAACTATATAGACATTTGCATATAACAAGAATGTAACTAAATGAGCAAACATGCGAATTGCCTATCACAACATTCATTTCCATTTCTAAGATGATAAAACCAAATGCATAAGGAAATGAAAACATGGAACATGCTTTGATAAATGAAACTAATGAAGTTTTAAAGCAATTCCACATATGCAATCTTCAAATCATAATAAAAATCCAACAATGAACAAAATGAGTACGAAAAGAAGATAACATATTATCAATCATCAATTTGTATTCTAAAAATATAACTACAAGGGCTCATACAAATTGAAAACATATTTTCCATACCAAAAGATATAACTAGTAATTTCATGGAAAATCCAAATTTATTTAAATCATTCGTTTTTCAAAACAAATTTTACTAAGACATTCAAACAAATGATTTTGCAACATCAATCGATTATGAAAGGTCTAGCTATAAAAGCTTTTGAAATCATAATCAATTGAACATGTAGAAATGCAATATAAGATATGAGAGTAAAAAGCATATCTAACATGTGAAAAATATAATCAAATGATTTTGAAAACCATGATGTATAACTAGAGAAGTACATGAAACAAAATCAATTGATCATAAGGGAACAATGCATTTTAAGAAATGTAACTTATGAAAGAACAAAAATGCATATGCAACATGACCAACAAAAGGATTTACCTATAAAGGATAGGTTGGTCAATGAGGTCCAAGGCCTTAAGGTTTGACTAACTAAATAGCTTTTGGAATCCACCTAAGGTCTTGGGAGGGTTGATCTTTGAGGTCCATCTTAAAAGTCTTACCAACTAATGGAGATTTGACTTGATAAATTTTCAATTTAGACTTATCACCATGATGTTTAGATTTAACTAAATTTGTCTTAGAATGGTGATTAGTCTTTTGAGGTTGGTGACTTTTCTTATTAGGGGATTGATTTCTTTTCTTCCTATTTCCTCCATTTATTTGACTTTTGAATTTAAGATTTAACTTTGCAACTTTCTTCAAAAGTTCCTTCATTTGTTGAGTTAATGGAGGAAGATTGAGAAGCTTTTTGTTAATAGATTCTTTTAGAGTTGGTTTAACTTGTTTAACCTTTTTAGAATCTATTTTAGGAGACTCCTTTTTAATTGGTTTTACTTGTTTAGTCTTTTTGGAGTCTTCCTTGGATTTTAGTGTCTTAATCATTATAGTATTTGATTTTACCTTTTTAGGTTCAAATACGGATTTAGACACATTGCTTCTTCTTAATTTGCACTCAAACCTAAAATGTCCTTCAATGCCACAATAATTACATTTAGTCAATGGCAAGGAAGTGTGAGTGCTAGAGAAAGAGGACTCACCTTTCACAAATGTGTTGGTGAATTTAGGGTCATGAGAAATATTCCTATCAAATCCAAGACCCGTCCTATCTCCTTTTGATTTACCCAATTTAAATAACTTTTCAAATTTTTCTTCACTATGGGTAAATTTGCACTCATACTTTTGTTTGTAGGTTTCAAGTTTAGTGACTTGTTCTTTAAGGGTTGAATTTTCATTTTTAACTTTTGTAAGTTCATTTTCAATTCCCTTAAATTTGTTTAGCTCTTCATGGGCAAGTTTTAATTCAAATTTAACTTCATTGATAACATTAGATCCAAGTTCTAGAGTTTTTATCTTAATTTGTTCATTAGATAAATTTTCCATAGAAATGGTTAACTTGGATTCTAGGTTGTTAATGTTTTCATCTTGCCTTTTTAATTGATCTCTTAGTTTTGAATTTTCCTTATTAAGATTATCATAATCTATCTTTGATTCTCTTAGATCATCTTTAATATTAGATAGATTATGCAAAGAGATCATGAACTTAGATTCTGCACAATTTATTAATTCTTCTTTTTCTCTAAGTTCATCTTTTGAAGAGACTAATTCTTGGTTTAGTCTTTTAGATTCTTCTTTTAATCTTCTATTCTTCTTAGAAAGCTCTAAGGATAATGTGCACAAATCCTCATAAGCTTGTTCAATATCATTTTCATTTTCATCATTTTCTTCTTCTTTTAATTCAACTTGGGATTCATTAATTTCAATGTTTGAATCTCCAATAGAAGGAAGAATGAGGGGTCTAGAAGAATCTACCAAAGAATCTACAAAGTCTAAACTAGTGGAATCCATTCTTATGATTTTCATGAAGGCACAACACTAGGGTTTTAACTCTAGGTTTTTACACCTAATCAAGAGTTTCAAACACTTGATCCTAATATAGAGCACGAGGCTCTGATACCAATTGAAAGTCCTGGGGATCCTAACCCTAGAGGGGGGGTGAATAGGGTGAGCTACAACTAGTGACCAACTATGACCAATTTTAATTTCTTTAAATTAAACTAGTCACATGTGATGATTAAACAAACAAAATGCGGAAGCTAATAAAAATAATCACCACAAAAACAATCACCACTACACAATCATTTATAGTGGTTCGGCCTCAATGCCTACATCCACTACCGGCTTGTGTTCCTCACACCCTACCGGATTTCCACTATTATGCTTTTTAAAAGGCTAAGCAATAACCTCTACAACTATGCTTTTCTAGGCTAAGCAATAACCTTTACACAATGCTTTTCTTAGGCTAAGCAATAACCTTAACAATCAAAGGATTTCTCTCAAAGAAAGTGTCTTCACAAAACACTCTTATGAGATTACAAATTAAGCTCAATAACTTTGCCTCTAAGATAGGCGGATATGAAAGTGAATAACAACTCACACAAACACACTAAGAATTACAAAGATGAATGCTAATGAAGTGTGTGTGTGAAAACTTCAATCAAGTTTAAAATTAAGCTCAATCAATTTATGCTAAAAGCATTTAAAAGCTTAATGCACATAAAAAGATATGATTGAAGTAATATGCAAATCACATGTACCAAATACAAACTTGTTAATGATTTGAAAATCAAAAGCTCACAAGTTGTATGAAATTAATTATGTCTAAACATGTGATGCATACTCATTGTTGTTTTCAAAAACAAACTATTTTAACTAAAGCTTAAATGAATGAAAACAACAAAGAGAGTTTCAAACAAGTTAATGTATAATGCTATAAAGAAATCAAAGATTTTGACTAAGCATGATTGACAAAGTTTAAAACAAAACTTGGTTTGAAATCAAGGGTGAAGAATCCAATAACTAAAATCAAAGATTTAGATATGATAAGGATTCAAAACATCATTGTTATCATGCTAAAAATCATTTACCAAAGATTTAAAACAAAGCATATAACAAATGATAAAGAGAGGTAAAGCTTACTTAGTGATTTAACTTCATTAATCCAAGCTTGAGCTTTACTAATGACCCCCTTGATCTCTCTTAGTTCATCCCCTTTTCCTTGTCTCCAAACACCTCAAAGAAGGCTTAAGAGTTCTAAAATGTTCAACACTTTTCTCATGGGAATGAACTCATATTTATACTCAAAAATTGAGTTCCTGCATGTCTTCGGTCGACCCCATACCATCCCCGGTCGACCGAATACAAACGGTCACAAATATGACCGTTGGAGAGCCAACGGCCCTCTGCCCGGTCGACCTGCAGTGTGCCAGGTCGACCTGGTCCATGGGCAGGTCGACCTGGTACACTGCAGGTCGACCCTGGGACCAGAATTCCCATTTTTCATATACTTTAAAGTGATTCTTGAGGGGATTCTTTTGGGCCATTAAATCAAGCATGGAAACATGATTTTGAATCATTCTAAGAGGTTTAAAATCATGAAATATAAAAAGCCTAAAATGATTAGAAAGTTTTAAAACCATAGGCTTGCTTGATATATGAAAATTCTTTTTCAAATTAAATGCATCCAAGTTTAAAACCAAAACATGCATGTAACAAGAGATTTACAAAATTTAAAACAATGCATGAGTAAATCAAGATTTCAAGATTTTCTAAATCAATGCATGTGTGAAAATTCATGAGATGAATAAAATGCTAATGCATCCATCAAATTGCAATAAACAAAATCCTAACAAGCTTGACACTCAAAATTAAGAAGAGAACAAACACTTACCAATTCTTTACAGATTTCTGGACTCCAAAATTGAAGATTGTAAAGGATGATGGGAGGGCTATCCAAGTAACGAGTGCAATTCCAGCAGTCATCAAAGCAGTGGAAATGATTAGCTGCTTCTTCAATGCTGGCTCAATTTCATGCACAGCCCTGTACAGCCCACCAAATAATCTGCACAAATAGCATCCTGCACAGCCCACCCACCTGCATAGCCCACCTGCTGCACACTTGAACACCCACCTGCACAGCCCACATGCTGCCTCTGCCCTGTTTATATTGCATCTGCATCAACACCCATCTCTTCCTCTCCTTTCCTCTTTTTTCTTTCTTCCATTCCTCTTCTTTCTTCTCTCCCTCTCTGTTCTACTCTCACTCCAACCCACACCTGCACACACGCACACATCTGCCCAGCATCACACACAGCACCATCACATTTTTCTTTTTTTCTCTTCTCTTTCTTTCCCCTTCCTCTTCTTTCTTATCTCCCTCTCTGTTCTTCTCTCACTCCAACCCACACCTGCACACACGCACACATCTGCCCAGCATCACACACAGCACCATCACATTTTTCTTTTTTTTTCTTTTCTCTTTTTTCCCTCCTTCTCCACCTTCTTCTTTCTCCACCTGTGCACCACCTGAACCCATCCCTTTTTCTTTCTTCCTTCCTCTCTCATTCTTCCATCTTCTTCTTTCTCCACCTCCTCCTTCTCCCTCTCCTTCCTTCCTCCTTTCCTCTTCTCCCTCCTCTGCTCTCCCTCCTCCCTTTCTCGCTCCCACACCCTGCCCAGCCCATCGTGCAGGCACCCATCACCCTCCCTGCACACACCTGCACTTCTTTTCCTTCCCTGCAGCCACCTGCACCCACCTGCACTTCTTCTTTCTCCACCTGCACCTGAACCCATCTCCTTTTCTTTCTTCCTTCCTCTCTCATTCTTCCATCTTATTCTTTCTCCACCTCCTCCTTCTCCCTCTCTTTCCAAGCTGCTTTCCTCTTCTCCCTCCTCTGCTCCCCCCTACACTCACCGCACCAATCTCTCACCGCTGCACTCTCTCTGCACACACTATCTCTCTCTTCCTTCTCTCCTTTCTTTTCTCCCTCCTTCCTGCAATGCACGCACCCCCCTGCACATCCCTTCGGCCTCACCATCTCTTCCCTTAGCCTCACCTCCCTCTCGATCCCATCAGTCCCCTGCACACAGCACCTGTTACACCTCCACCTCACCAATCATCTCACCTGCAGGACCCATCTTCATCAAACCCATCTTCATCACCTGCGTGTCAGCAGTGGCAGAGATGGTGCTGCACATCATGGCGGTAGGAGCTCTAGCTCTATTGGAGATCGCGGTCCAATCGACCAGCCTTTAAACAACCAGCACCTTCCTTCACTCCTCCCCAGCACACTACACCCACCTTCACACACACATCAATATGTGTTGATTGATTAGTTTTTCCTTTTTTTCTCTTCTCCCTCCTTCTTCTTCTTCTCCCTACACCTAAACCCACGCACAGCCACAGCACCCACCTGCCACATCCCCTGCTCCCCATCCATCATCTTCCTTTCTCTTTCTTTTCTTTTTTCATTTTCTTCTCCTCCCCTGCGCACCACACTCACCAACACACCTTCACAGCCCCTGCGCCCCATCCATCATCTTCCATTCTCTTTCTTTCTTTTTTCCTTTTCTTCTCCTCCCCTGCACACTACACCCACCTTCACACACACACATCAATCTGTGTTGATTGTTTCATTTGATCTATTTCTATTTGTTTTTTTTTTCTTCTCTCTTTTGTTAAAATATTGAGTTTTCCTTACCTTCCACTTGCATCACCACCTCACACACTGCATCACGCAGAACCCATCCCTCTCATTCTCCTTCTTCTTCTTTTTCCTCCTTCCCTGCACTTCCACCTGCAAAAAGCCAGTCTAATGGCTTATTAGATACTTTAGTAGAAAAAAAAACATTAAAACAGGGGTCATATATATAGTCATTGCTTCTTCAAATTTGCAATGGCATTACCTTCTTAAAGGCGGTCGTCCCAATAGCATTATGTGGTTTGTAGAACTGTCCAAGGCACCACCATCCTCCCTCCTCCTTTATCTGGGCTTGGGACCAGCAGTTGAAACCAATATCAAACGAATGATATTGATTATCACCAGGCGGAGTTAAAAATGGGTTAATATATGATTGAACCTGAATGATCAAACAAGCAAGCAATCCAAATTAATAAGTTCAACCTAAACATAAACTAAACATAATAAGTTCAAGTAAAATGCACTCAAAACATAATCTAGCCAATAAGTTCAAGTTAAACATATTAAGTCAATAAACATATCCAAAACAACTAATTAAGAAATTTCCAACCTTGACTCTAGCCAAATCAAAGGCCCTCCTGCACTAAAACCATCCAAATACCTTATTCCATCTTGGGGGCCGTCGTAAACAAGAGCATCACCAACTAAGACTTCCTCAATGTAGACTTTTTTCTCACCTATGAGAACTTTTCTGCCATGGCAAATTCCAGCTGTCTCTGTCATAACATAACCCTTAGCAACCGCAAGACCATTCCTATCTAGTAAGGTTACATTCGGTGAAGAACCAGGCGTCCCAAGAGAAGGATTCACAGAGTCAAACATGTCCTTTAATTTTCGTTGAGTCTGACGGCAAACTGAATTCGATCCAATTTCAGTGTCGGGTGGTGCTGTCCCGCATGCGGCTTGAGCACTCGACATTCCATTGTTTCTTATGAGCTTAAGAACATCCTGACACAATAGAGATAACAATGGAGATAACAATTAGTTATATATAAATGGTATTAAATGCAAGGAGGCACAAGTGTAACTCACCGTTACTACACCCATGACATTACATATGGAAGCCTTCATCTCATTCAATTCCCCTTTCAACTCAGAATTGGATGAAGAGCTTGCTTGTTGCAGTAATGCCTTTGCAATAGCTGTACGTTGCAATTGGTTCTTAGACTTGGTCGAGCTGTATCCACGAGTTCTACTTCTTTTGTCGGGCCCAAAGACTTCAGCCAATTCATCGTTATCCAAGTCTGCTTCACTTACACTACCCTCACCATTCGAACTTCCTTCTTTTCTTCTTTTTTGTGCAGCCTCTACTTGTTCCTATTATAATCAACCAATTATATGATTAGTAATATAAATTAAAACAATTAATCTTCTTTTTTTAGAACTTACGTAATGAATTTGAGCACTCTCCAATATAGTCCCATCACGGCGCTCATGTCCTTTTTTCCAACTATCTACCCGTCCATGTTTTCTGCTAGGATCTTCTTTATCCTACAAGCCAACAATCTTCATTAGTTGTTAGGATAAAGAGAATAAAATTTAATGGTGCAAGAATAGACACCTACCATTTTATCCAACATATGGGCGTATGTGCCTCGCCCATTAGTATGCCGATATTTATTCTTTTTCGCATTCTCTGCATTCTTTGCATTTCTAGCTTTCACTTCATCAGTAATCTCATTTCTAACAAACATTGCCCAATGATTTGGATCTTTACCCAATGGACATGCTGCAATAGCTTCTTCCACACCCCCGCACTTACTCAAAATCTCTTTCCGTAAGGCACACTTTGCTGATCTGAACTTTTGGGAAAAGTCCTTTTCTACTGCTTTCCGTGCCGCTGCTTGGGGAACATTAGGCTCAAATTCTTGCTACAGTTTACAAGTTAAAAAGATTAGATCTTCAGCACTTATCTTCAGTAAAAAAGATTAGTCATAAGAAAAAATCAGATACATGTATCCAAAACATCAAATGTAGATGTAAACCTTACCATTAATTCATTCCAAACATCATTTTTGAAGCTTCCATCTATTTTCCTCCAGTCCTTGTAATGAATTGGAATACGAGCTCGGACGTAATAACCAACACGAGAATTCCATTTGGCATGGTTAGGACCCACAGCAATGCCATCCGCATTGAACTCTATAGGTAACTTACTAATGGTTCCTATTGCTGGTGAGGCTCCAGAAGTTGGCTTATGAGATGGAAGTGGCAATGAACTAGAAGGTTGAGAAGCAATAAGGCGTGATTGACTTGATGCCATTGTAAAATAGCCTGCTATTTAACAAAAGATTGTTAGTAGAAAGATAATACATGAGAAATTTATATCGAAATTGAACTAAAGTAATATTTATATCTAAATGTAGAAAATGAGAAATTTTGCATGTAACTGTACCTCTCACCAAATTAGAATGATAGCAACTATTATAATCAGGTTAGATTTTGCATCAACGACTCCAAACTAGGTTGGTCGTCGAGAATAGATTGGAAGACAGTAGGTGCATCTAGATCATCCACTTCACATGTCAATCGCCTAGGCGAATGTATGACTACCCACCAATTAGGATATCTCAAATCCTTCGAGTAAAATACTTGACTAGCCTCAGATGCAAGAATCACCGGCTCATCAAAAGAATTATTGATACTCTTTAGCCTATTGAGATTAACCATCACCAAATTAGAATCTGGACAAAGTTTACAACCATTGGTCTTGTCCTCCACCTTCACCCAATTGCAGTAAAAGACAACATGATGAAAGTTCGTATAGTCCAACTCTATTATCTCTTCAATAACCCCATACCACTTGGTCGATGCATTAATGGGATTTTTGTCCTTCCTACTTGCAGTAAATGCAGTGATTGCATTCATACAAACACCACTGTCTTGTGTAGCAACCGTTTCGTCATGCAACCTAGTAGAGAACACAAAACCATTAACACGGTACTTTTTATACGTTTTAGCTTTGAATAATGGTCCCACAACATATCGCCATAAGTCACAGTCCGTGTCTTTTGCAGCCAACAACTGTGAAATGACAAAAACCACTATTTAGAAAGATAAAATTACTATATTTAAATTCATTTTATGTGTAATATATATAACAAAACCTTGTCGTATAACCAGGCAATGAACTCAGTCTGTATCTCAACTTCTGTCTTTGCTATTCCTTTTCTTTTACCACGAGTAGTTTCTTGCAAGGCACGATACTCACTGCAAATTGTTCATGCAGTTTGACACAAGTATTTACAACTTTCAAGAGTAGTAAGGTTTTAAACCAAATGTGTCAAGAAATCAAACCTGTAGTATTCATCAAGCTTTTCAACGTCTAGTCGAAAAAGGACCCATCTACGTATTTGTATCCATTGTTCCTTGCCTAGGGTCACAGTTTTACCCTCAAGTATTGGCCCTTCATCACTATACTCGCCATCTTCATCTAGAAATGCCTCACGAGTAGCTTTGTGGTTTCCATCTCGTGAATTTGGCATGTACTCCATAGCATACCTTACGGATTCAGAAACAATATAGGACTCTGCAATGGAGCCTTCGACATATCGTTTATTGCTGGGAATATTTTTACACTCCTTCATTGCCCTATTAAATTAAAAAATACAAAATTGTACTTCATTGTTTCATCATAGTTGCAGCTAAAAATCAAATAAAAATAAAGGAATTATACATACCGTTCAAACGGATACATCCACCTGGGATAAACAGGTCCACAAATTAGCCCTTCATCAGCCAAATGCACCATGAGGTGGATGCTGATATAAAAAAAAGCGGTTGGAAAATATTTTTCCAACACACACAATGCCTCTGCAACCATGTATTTTGCAGCTTGAACTTCATGTCTGATGACGACTTTCGAACAAAGGAGATTAAAGAATAAGCTAATCTGGTGAATAGCTCTTCGCAAGTCACGGTATTTTGGATAAGCGTGTTGAAGCAAAACCGGGAGCAAATAACACATAATCACATGATAGTCATGTGATTTCATTGTAAGCAAACCAGGAGGACTCAGAGTGACAATGTTTTTTAGGTTTGAGGAAAACCCTGAAGGAAGCTTCAAGTCTTTCAAAATTTTGCAAGCCTCTAACTTCTCATCTTTATTCAAGACAAATGGGGCCTTAGGTTTTACAGATCTCCCAGTAATTGGGTCTGTTTGCATCCACTGGCCACTATGAGTCCCTAATTTCCTTAAATCCTCTCGCGCCTGTACTGTATCCTTTGTTCCTTTCTTGTCCAAAATCGCATTTAATAGGTGTTCTGCGACATTCTTTTCAGTGTGCATCACATCAATAACATGTCGAATTGTATGTTTCGACCAATATTTCAAATAAAAAAGAATAGACCTTTTATACCATGCCTCGGTAACTTCATCATCTTCGTCATCTCCATTATCAACCACATCCACATTATCAGTACTCCGTTTAGTACCTTTTAAGACTTTACCAGGTACATAGTGGACACGGCTTAACCTTTTCTCAATTACTTCTCCCTTTAACCTTGTTGGAGGGGGTTTTAACTCCTTTGTCTTCAGCCCTAAGTATTTGCCTTGCCTAAACGGGTGATCAGATTTAAGAAACATGCGGTAATTTGTATAGACGATCTTCCTTGCATTCACAAGGTGCATAGACGGAGTTTCATCACCACAAATAGGACAAGCTTTGTAACCATGTGTTACGCAGCCGGATAAGTTACCATATGCCGGAAAATCATGAATGCCCCACACCAACATTGCCCTTAAAGTAAAATGCTCTCTTTTGTGCATGTCATAAGCTGCAACCCCTTCTTCCCATAACTGTTGTAACTCCTCAACTAGCGGTTGGAGGAATACATCGATGTTTTGACTAGGTATTCTCAAATTCTAATGTAGAAATATATATAGGTCAAGTAACAAATTCAAGTCTGATGATCGTTTCAATAGTTGGATACTGGCAAAATTCAGCATAACAATTTTCCATTGTTGAACATACCTCTGTGATGGTATCTAAATGATCAAATAACTGTGACAATGTTACTATGTTAGATTAAAGCTTTCTTCTCTTGAGGGGTTTGTTTCGATTTGCGATTTGCCGTGGCTGACTTGCCTGCATAATAACACCACCTGCATATCAGTATCACAAAATAAAAAAACCTAAAAAAAGAAGAGCGGAAGAGACTGGATACTGGAGACTCAGATCAGAAGAGAAACAAAGAGTGAAAAGTGGAGGAAATGCAGCAGAGAGGTAGATCTAATAAACGCAGAGCCAGATCTTTTACTCGATCTGGCATCGCTATTGACAGTTGCTATCCTCCATCTTTTGATATCTGTTTGTCTTCTCAAACAGCCCAACATCTAGCATTTCTCCCATCACTTGAGATGAGAATAGGGGTTAGCAATTTGACAAGTTGAAGAGAGAGAGAGAGAGAGAGAGAGAGAGAGAGAGAGAGAGAGAGAGAAGGGCAAAAATCTAATAATTTCTAATAAAAAAAAAAGGTCCAAAATCTGAACCAAAATTTAACAGGGGAGGTTCAGCTCAGACCACTGGCCAAACTGAACCAAATTTGAACAACTATGCTATCTTGAGGAGTCAAGTTTCATCTTTTATCCATATCTCTTCACAAGAAAATAGTCACTTAAAATCCACATTATTATGATAGCAGCAGCACACAGGATAGTTTACAAGTAAGAATTCATTGATTGAAAATAAACTAAAAGGAATTTAAATAAAGACTGGAATTACAAAGATATCAATATCTGTAACAAATACAATCTAGAAAGCCATCAGAGCTCAATTTAACTGAAAACCCATTTTACAACCAATCAGAGTGATCCCTAAGTACAAGGGGCAAGATCCCAAGTATGATTGTGTGATGAAGAAGTGCATGTGATTTCTCAGCCATTGCCAATTGCCAAAAACTACTGCACACTTGCGTTGAAGTGAATCAATCGCATTTGCATAGAATCTAAAGAGGCCAACACTGTAAGTGGGTGAATAACCACATCGATCGGGGTAGACAAGATATATGCATTAAAGAAAAGACAAACCCTAACCTAACGAAAGAAATCCCACACCCTGCTCAGCATTCTCTGCATCCAAACCACAAGAGCGGAAGATAAAGAACCCTATAGAATCATCATAGAGACACGATTTCTGCAACAAAAGAGAAAAAATAAAAAATCAGGGTTTTAAGATCAGAAGAAGAAGAAGAAGAAGCAAAGAGAATCTCATGATACTCCGTCAATGAAATACTGTTGCTTTTTTCTACAAAATACGGTTACGGGAGTATTTTGTAATCTGATACCGTTTGGTGATCTGTCGGCTCAGCTATTCTCAACTGAACTGATGAATGACATGCGCATGCTTGTTTCGAAGCTAAGTTTTTTTTTTCCGCCCCTTAAACGGAGAGGGCTGCTCAAGGTGCGATTTCTCTCCCCTTCATGTTCATTCTTTATTGTATTCCTCTCTGTTTCTTTTCATCTTCTTATTCCTTTTTTTTTTCTTCGAAAGTTGTTGGAGAAAGCAATTGACAGTGGGTTGCAGAAAAAAAAAAATGCCCTGGGTTTGGGCGAGACAGGGTAGGCGGCCATGGGTTTTGGGCGAGATGGAGGTTGTGAGGTGGAAGGGGGGACCTGGTTTGGGCGATACCAAAACCCACGTCAGACTGGAGAGGGGGAGGATAGTAAGGGAGAAGAAGATCATAGAACATGCAGGGACGGAGATGCTGAGAACTCACCTGATTAGGGCTGCTGAATGGGTCTGGTGCAGAGATCAGAGCAGTTCCATCCTCGGCAGCATGGGAGAGGGAGACGGACAAGGGAGGAAGAAGAGAAGAGAGGGAGAGAGAGAACCGAGGGAGATGAGTGGACGACGATGGAGAGGAGAGGAGAGGAGGGAAAGAAAGAAATGAGTAGGGATAAGAGGGAAACGAGGGAAGGCAGAGCGCGGGAGAGACAAAAATGGTGGGAAGGAAAAATTGACCGGGATTTTTATGCGCCAATAATGAAAATGTTAAGTGATGGTTTACTAACGGTTACTAGTGGAACAAAAATTAAACATACCGTTACAAAATAATTATTAAATTAAATAAAATTAATGTAACACTTTAAAGTCAATATTAACGCTTATAAAATGTTAGGAAATTAGTTACACTTAAAAACCGTTACTTACCAAAAATCTTGAGCGTTACTAATATCCTGTTTTGGTGTAGTGCATGAGATGCATCAAGTATAGATTAATGACAAGTACATGATCATATGAATACAAGGAATGCGAAGCTAGGCATAAAGCAAGAGTAATATATGGAAACAATAACAAGAATCATAACAACCATCTAACAATAACCACTATCCATGCAATGCAAAACAAGAACAAGAGAGAGACTCCGATGATGTCCAAAGCCACCCCCGGGGTACTAGTAATAATCCAATCCGGACTATTGATACCAAAGTCCGGCTCTAGTAGGATCCTAGCTCACGGTCCTGGGAATAGCAGCACGGTCCTAGCCCTCTCCCAGCTATTCAACGCCTTGGATGCCATCCTATGCCGACTGCCCTGTAACGCCCCAATTCCGAATACCGTGAAAACCGTCAAAGTACCAAAATTGGCGCGCTACTTCCCGGGAAATCTGAGAACTTCCAAGATCATAGGTCCGCAGTGAGGTCCAATTTAAAACTTTTTCATCAATATAATAACAACAGTTAATTTGCGGAAGCAATATCAAAGATAGCGGAAGCATCAATATATATATATCAAATGTGAAAGGGCTGAAGTCCAGCCTAAAGTGTCAAGTGATAAAAACCAAAGTTTAATTACATTTTTTCAAAACACTACCCAACTCACTACAAAATATCTCTCAAAAACCCAAACAAACAGATGTACTCTCATGCCCCATGTGCCGGCTCTCCAACCTCAGGCTCGACCTCATGGTCGACCTGTGCCCATCCGTAGTCACCAACTACGGGCGCCTCTATGAGTGCGTACGCATCGCCCTCGAACTCGGGGTCAAGACCTAAGCACCAAGAGTGGATCAGATCTAAAAATCTGGCAAGTCATAGTATGCAGATAATATAGAGAATGTATGCATCAAAATGAGTAGAGACAGTAATGAAGTCAAGAGAATAGAAATGGTACAGATCCTACGCAGTTGAGTAAGATAAACAATATAGAATCAGAATAAGCATAATAATAAGCCTACACAAAATGGCACACTCACACAAGCTGGATACCGTGGGATATTATGCCGCGGCCCTCCCATACTGAACACAGTTGCGGCGGAAAAAATCTCACAGTGTTGGGGATTATCTAGCCCCGCAAATAACATCATCCATCAACACACACTGAGACCGGACCCGGTATCACACCGTTTGTCTCCAACAATGCTCATCATGATAGCCACACAACACTCTCAATAGCTCCTACCAGTGATGATCAGTCCAACTGGCTGAGCTTAGATCAACTGAGTGAATGTCTATGCCGACTCAAGAAACAATAAAGGTTTGTGTATGTCTAGGCTTTGCCTTGCGTGAACAAGGTCCTAACAAAGTCCCTAAGAGGTCCAAGTACCCAATACAACCTATGGATCATAGTACAAGTCCAAGTCCAATCATTGGATCCATACCAAGGCCCACCAAATACATGGCCTGGTCTACAATAGTCCAAATAAGACACAAGTCTATTTCCAATGACATATGATCCATTTGTACCCAAGATGAGTCACAAGCCCATACAATCTAACCTCTCCAGTCTAGGGTAATCTACATCCAAACTTAGGCCATAAAAGGGCCCACCTAGCCACAGACACGGGTCAATGTTCACCCAATCATATTACTGGGTCACCTCTAAGTAGCCCTAGGTCCAGGTCATCCATTTTCCATTTAATTAACAGGTATAAGCAATAATAAGGACAATAGAGTGACAGTAATAATATGAGGGAGATGAATCTCTAAGTACAAGGATCAATGGGAGATATCAACAGTCCAACCTAAGTAAATGATCCACTTTCAGATTCAGGTCTATCTCAGGTAATTCGATCTTTAAGTGAAACCAAAGATGCTAAGGAATACTGTGTTTGGTGCTCAGAAGTTATATGCATCACTGGTAATGTATAAAGATCGAATCATCTTAGATTACATAACCTGGACCTTAATTAGTGGACCCCACGAGTCAAGGTTGAGCCATACCATCGACTCGTGGTTGGCACAGTGATGGAAGTCTATTTGGATGGTCAATGGGCCTCACATATGATCACAACAATAGAAATTAAAATATGGGAAGTGTCACTGTACATAGTGTGCTCAACCGACTTCTGGCCTGGGCGGTCAGCTCGGCACACTGGGATCAGAGAAGCAAACACCCTGTAGTCATTGCCTGATTGCCCAGAAGTTCCTGTGAATTCGGCTAACCCCCTAGCCTGGGTAGTTGGCCGTGCACACTAAGAGCTTTGGCTAAAGGAAATGTCCCAGTATCTAGTCTCCTTTGTTGGAATCCCGCTTTTTCGAAATCCAGCTCGGAGTTCGGCTAAGCACTTGAGCTCAATTGAACACTCAGCTCGGTCACCCAGCTCAGCTCGGCAAAGCACCTAGCTCAGTTCGGTCACCCAGCTAAGTTCAGTAAAGCATTGAGCTCGGTTAGGCATTGAGCTCGGTCAAGCACTGAGCTCGGTCAAGCACGGAGCCCGTCTGGCACTGGACTCGGTAAAACATTGAGCTCGGCCAAGACACTGAGCTCGGCCTAAACGCGGATCTCGGCCTGAGTATTGTACTTGGCAGAACACTGAATTCGGTCAACACTGAGCTCTGCAACACTGAGCTCGGCCAGTGCTGAGCTTTGCAAGTGCTGAGCTCAGCCAGCAAGGCACAAAGACGCTCTGCAATTCCAGAACTCCGGTTTCTATCTTCTTCAACCAGAACTCAACCAATCTCATCCAAACTCCACAAAAACATCCAGAAATAAGAAAAACACTCCAATATACATCCCACCATCCAAACCACGGGCCATTGATCTTCTAAATGAGATCAACCCATCCATCAATGGCCGATCGTCCATGAAAACATGCTCAAAGGTAAATCTAACAGTCCTAACATCATCTAAATAGAAATACAGAGAATCAAAGACAGTAAACATACATTCTATATTAAATAAGCATATTGCACTTGCCTTGATCAATTGCAAGAAGGAATGAAAGAGAAAACAGAGATCCAATATGGTAAAAGACAGTCCTAGCTTTATGGTATCACAAACACACGATCAACCCCAAAATCTCTGATCCATAGAGATTTCTATTCCTACACCCATTCCCACAAGAGAACTTCTATAAAGAATGAGATCTAGAGAGAGAAAGACAATCTTCTAATGGAACTGAACTAGAAGTGGGTATTCACCTGATTTAAAGGAAGGGGAAGGGATGACTGATGTGGAGAGAAAGAAATCCCAATATAAGTTGCAGTCACAGGTTGGCAGTGGCTTTCTTCTTCATAGAACTCGTACAGAGTGAACGAGAGAAAGAGAGAGATGAGAAGGAGATGGAAAATTGGAGGGAATTGAGAGATCGTTGGAGGGAAAATGGGGAAGGAAGAGAGAAAAGAGGGAAATGAGAGAGATGAGCAGTAGTCTTCGTTTGGAAATGGGGGTTTGTTTATATAGGTTGGGTTTTAGGGCTAGGGACTAAAGTGCCTTTTTAGTTTAAATAGGATTAGGGTTAGGGTAGAGGGTATTTTGGTCTTTGGGTGGGTTCTTAGAAGATTCTTTAGTGGACACCCCCTATGGTAATTACTAATTTCTAGCTAGGGCCTCTAACAAACTAACTAATTCTAAAATTAACAAAAGACACCATATTTACTCTACTAATTACACAACTAGACTAATCTTAGAAAAATACATAATTACCCTTAACTAAACCCCATAATTAGTATAATTAAAATACTTAGGCTAATACATAGTATTCAAATTCAAATTGAGGGCCCACCAGGGGTGGGGCCTCACAGCCCACCCCGACAACCGAGTAACCGGTTCGTCATTAAAACCGCAAACTGCAGATGGCCATGATATGCAAATAATAATAGAGTGGTTCTGACACACGGACAAACAAGACAAGCAAGTCTGGCTAGTTCCATGTACAAGACAATATCATAGGGATTATCTCATCCAAGACAATACAAGACAAACAAATCACTTGATAATCCCCTTTCTTTGCTAGCCAGTCATGTTTATCGATACAAGATACATGGTTCCTAAGGTACATTCTAAGTCAAGTCCAAGTCCTAAATTCTATAAGAATTTATGTTTCATATTTTATTAAGTGTTTTATGTCAAGAGAGTGTATAAGGAATATTATCAACGGATACAATTTACAAGTCACAGAGATATTACAATCCAATCCTAGGTATGTGGTGTCATCCCTGTACCCCACGTGTTCTAACAGAGTACGTGTGGAAATTGGATCAACGATGCTCTTAGGGAAATCCCTTGGTGTACAATCATGTTGAGCATCGTTCAATTCAATTCCATATGCATTCGGTTACACCACGCGTAATACAAGAATAACTAGACAACCCATCGAAAAATACCAAGCCACGTGCTTCGATTTCAATCCCCATTAATGGTCAAGTGAGAGTAATTTAATGGTTTCCAACATCTAAGGCCCAAACCTAGGTTATCAGTTTCATTTCAAATAAAACATGAGCTAGATCAATAATCTAAGTATTTACATCACTTCCGACCTCCGATCATGATGAAATCAAAACCATTGGATTCTACATCTCAAGGGCTTTCCAACGGTATATTATACGTAGAAATCCAACGGTCGGATTGAAAGTTACTAGTCTCCGAAGTTTCAGTGACCATGCACCCTCCGATCGATCGTACCCAAGGTGCGATCGATCGGCACTGAACATCTCTCAGTTAGTGCACAGTCCGATCGATCGGCACTGGGCACCTCCTAGTTAGCTGAGAGTTTTCACAGACCGATCGATCGAACTGTGTGGCCGATCGATCGGACTGTGAACGCTCATAGTTAATTGAGAATTGTTCACTGCCCGATCGATCGCACAGGGCGACCGATCAATCGGATAGCGAACCTGAAGCCCGAAAATGGGTTTCTGCTCCCTTTTTCCTCCGGTCATTCCAAGACCAAACCTGCAGAAAATGAGCCTCCGTGCTTCCCATTCATCACATTCATCCATTCCATCCACATTTCATCCATTATATATTAGACAGAAGATTACCAATTAAGATTAATATATCCAAATCCCTAAATCAAAACCTAACATGTATAATTCCCCAAATTAAAATAGGCTTGGAATTAAGGTATTCTAACATGAAACATCATCAATCAATAGAAAACAATACAAACATATATATTATGAATTGCATATCTACTTGCCTCAACCAAGAAGAAAATAGGAATTGGGTGAAAATTGAGGAGAAGTCTTTCTACCCGAAATCCACGATTTAAGCCGAACAAACACAACCTAAAACGCCAAGGAGAAGAAAAGAGAGGAAAATATCGATATCAAACCTAAATCTAACCAAAAGAAAAGATGATTGAAAGATGAGATTGTGAGAAGTCTTACCAAATTGGTACCATAAGAAAGAGAAGATCGCGAGGAAGAAGATGTGCGGTTCGGATCTTCGAGATGATCTCTCCCAAAAACTTTGGGCTTGAGAAGATGAAGAGGAAGAAGAAATGGGGCTGTTGTTCTCTCTTTCATTGCAGAGAACGAATGCGATTAGGGTTAAACTTGTTTATGAATAAGATAAAGAGAAAAAGACTGAATTACCCTTTAAGTGGGTCCGGTGAAAGAATGGACCACTTGAAGGGTTTCTGATCGTCAGATTACGACGAGTCAAGAGACAAAAATGATCAGAACGACGAGACCTTTCCATTGAACCCAAAAATCACGGCGTTTGGAATATTTCAGAAAAATATTCAATTTTCTCTAAATTGCAAACTACACCCCTGCTATGATCAAACGAACTCGAAATCGAGCGAAACTTCGCAGGCACTATTTTAATGCTAAAAGAAACCCACTCATGATCTAAACCCACTTAAATATCTAATATATAATTAATTATAATAATAACAAATTAAATGGGTCAGGGCCTGATATTAGGCCCAACTGACTCAGTAAGGTCACGAACCTTACAACTCTCACAAATAAAAAGAACATTTTATCCCCCAAATTCCTAAACATACCTCATCTGAAAAAATATAGGGGTACGCTTTCAGAATTTGATCTTTCAGCTCCCACGTAACTTCCTCTGGACTGTGGTTTTCCTACTGTACCTTGACCCACTGAATGGTCTTGGTACGCAACACTATCTCCTTAGTGTCGATGATCTGTGCCGGCCGCTCTACATAGGTGACATCTGCTTGAAGCTGAAGTGGCTCGTGCTGCAACACGTGAGTGGGATCTAGAATATACTTCTGAAGCATTGAGATATGAAATACGTCGTGCACACCCGCTAGCTCTGGCGGTAGTACCAAACGATAAGCCATGTCTCCAATCCTGCCCTTAATCTCAAACGGTCCCATAAACCTCTTGCCAAGCTTCCCTTTTTGCCCGAATCTAACAATACCTCTCATCGGAGACACTTTCAGGAAAACTATATCCCCCACTTGAAATTCCAAAGGTCTCCGCCTCTTGTCTGCATAGCACTTTTAACGATCACGTGACTCCTTCATTCTCATCTGAACAACCTTGACCTTCTCACTGGAATCAGCAATCTCTGAAGGGCCATGAAAACTTCGAACTCCTACTTTCTCCCAACATGCCGGGGTCCTGCATCTCCGTCCATACAATGCCTCAAATGGTGCCATACCAATACTTGAATGATAACTGTTATTGTAGGCAAACTCACACAGATGCAAACTCTCATCCCAACTCTCCTTGAAATCCAAAACACATGCTCTGAGGAGATCTTCCGACGTCTGAATGGTATGCTCTGACTGTCCTTTTGTCTGAGGGTGGTAAGCTGTACTAAATTTCAACTGAGTTCCCATAGATGACTGGAAAGTAGACCAAAATCGAGAGACAAATTTAGTGTCTCAATCGGACACTATGGACTTAGGCACTCCATGTAGCTTGACTATATTGTCTCTGTACATCTTAGTCATCTTGTCCATAAACTGACCAGTCTTGAATGGCAGGAAATGTGCTGACTTAGTCAATCTATCCACAATCACCCAAATAGCATCATTGCCTTTCTTAGTGTTCGGCAACCCTGACACGAAATCCATGGTGATATTCTCCCATTTCCACTGAGGAATCTCCAACGGGTGAAGTAAACCAGGAGGTTTTTTATGCTTTACCTTAATCTGCTGACAAGTCATACACTTGGAGACGAATTCTGCAATCTCTTTCTTCATTTTCACCCACCAATAGTGATTCTTCAAATTCTGATACATCTTGGTGCTCCCCGGGTGAATAGAATATCTGGTGTGGTGCGCATCTGTCATCAACTCTAACTTGATATCTTGAACATTTGGCACACACAACCTATCCTTGCAGTACAGAACTCCATCAATCAATCTGAACTCTGACTTTTCATCCACATGATCAATGATTCTCTGCAATTCTGGATCATCCTTCTGGATTTCATTGATCTTGTTCACTATCTCAGGCTCCCAAACTCCCATAGTAACAACTAGAACCTTCTCATTGACTGGCCAGACTTCCACATCCATGTCTCTAAACTGCTCCATCCATCTCCATTTTGGCATTATACAACCACTAAATAATGCCTTCCTACTAAGAGCATCTGCTATAACATTCACCCTTCCAGGATGGTACTTAATCGGAAAATCATAATCCTTTATGTACTCCATCCATCTCCTCTGCCACTTATTCAGATCACCTTGTGTGAAAAGGTATTGCAGACTCTTGTGATCTGTATGCACCTCAAATCTCTCTCCATATAAATAATGCCTCCACAACTTCAATGTAAACACTACTGTTGCTAGCTCCAAGTCATGTGTGGCATACTTCTTCTCATGGTCTTTCAATTGCCTTGACCGGTAAGCTATCACTTTCTCATGATGCATGAGAACACATCCCAAACCAATCCCTGATGCATCTGTGAAAATCACAAATCCTCCACTTCCAGCGGGTAATGCAAGTATGGGTGTTGTAGTCAACCTGGTCTTCAACTCTTGAAAACTCTTTTCACACCCTTCCATCCATACAAATGGAATATCCTTCCTTGTCAACTAAGTCAACGGAGATGTTATGGTAGAGAATCCTTTCACAAACCTCCTGTAGTAACCTGCAAGGCCAAGAAAACTGCGAATCTCCGCCACATTTCGCGGGCTACTCTAATTAACAACCGCTGCAATCTTCATTTAGGATCCACTGTTTGTCCTTCCTTAGAGATTATGTGGCCCAAAAATGCCACTTGTTTCAATCAAAACTCACATTTGCTCAACTTAGCATACAGTTGGTTCTCCCTCAAAAGCTGCAAAGAAGTTCTCAACTGATGCTCATGCTCCTCCTTAGTCTTCGAGTACACCAATACATTATCAATGAAGACGACCACAAACTGATCCAAGAAAGGAGCAAATGCCTTATTCATCAATGCCATAAAAACTGCTGGAGCGTTTGTCAACCTGAAAGGCATCACAAGAAATTTGAAGTGACCATAGCCCTTCAAAGATTGCCGATTCCAGTAAGAATGTCAAGGTTGTTCAGATGAGAATGAAGGAGTCACGTGATCGTCAGAAGATCTATGCAGACAAGAGGCGGAGGCCTTTGGAATTCCAAGTGGGGGATATGGTTTTCCTGAAAGTGTCTCCGATGAGAGGTATAGTTAGATTCAGGCAGAAATGGAAGCTTGGCAAGAGGTTTGTGGGACCGTTTGAGATCAAGAGCAGGATTGGAGACATGGCTTATCGTTTGGTGCTACCGCCGGAGCTAGCGGGTGTGCACGACGTATTTCATGTCTCAATGCTTCGGAAGTATATTCCAGATCCCACTCACGTGTTGCAGCACGAGTCACTTCAGCTTCAAGCAGATGTCACCTATGTAGAGCGGCCGGCACAGATCATCGACACTAAGGAGATAGTGTTGCGTACCAAGACCATTCAGTGGGTCAAGGTACAGTGGGAAAACCATAGTCCAGAGGAAGCTACGTGGGAGCTGAAGGATCAAATTCTGAAAGCGTACCCCTATATTTTTTCAGATGAGGTATGTTTAGGAATTTGGGGGACCAAATGTTCTTTTTATTTGTGAGAGTTGTAAGGTCCGTGACCTTATTGGGTCAGTTGGGCCTAATATCAGGCCCTAACCCGTTTAATTTGTTATTCTGATAATTAATTGTATTTTAGATATTTAAGTTGGTTTAGATCATGAGCGAGTTTCTTTTAGCATTAATTTGTGGTCCATTCTTTCACCGGACCCACTTAAAGGGCTTCTGATCGTCGGATTGCGACGAGTCAAGAGATAAAAATGATCAGAACGACAATACCTTTCCATCGAACCCAAAACTCATAGCGTTTGGAATATTTCGAAAAAACACTCAATTTTTCCTAAATTGCAAACTACCCCCTGCTATGATCAAATGAACTCGAAATCGAACGAAACTTCGCAGGCACTGTTTTAATGCTAAAAGAAACTCGCTCATGACCTAAATCCACTTAAATATCTAAAAATAATATTAATTATAATAATAACAAATTAAACGGGTCAGGGCCTAATATTAGGCCCAACTGACCCAGTAAGGTCACGAACCTTACAATATTGTGATCAATCGCAATATCGAGGGTCAAGGGAAAGATGGTCAAAAAAGAAGAAAGAGTGCTATCAAGGCACTATATTGGTAATTTAAAGTTATTCTATCATTAGCTTGTGGAAACGAAGTTTAAGAGGCATGAATCCATAAAACTCCGTATTTTTTAACTATTGGGCTCTGAGTTTTTAACATATTTTTACATGATCAACTTAAGGGAGGGTTAAATTTGGAAGAAGTCGGTCTCCTATGAGTAGATTGCATATGCAGTCTAGTTGTGTATGGTCCATTTGGGCCGACCTTTGGATAGTGCAGCCTCTTTGATACTCTTGTCATCCCATATAATACTGCATTGGCCCTATTTTACATTCATTGAACATTCACTCGCTATTGGTTTGAATCTATATATATATATGTGTGTGTGTGTGTTGTTAAGATGCCATTAAACTTTAAGGCCGTGGTTACAATGGTTGGGATTTTGGGGCTTTATTTTCTCTATCTCCCACTTTTCTATAACAAGACCGTACCATTCCGTCTCCCCCCATCGAAAGACATGCATCTAAGTGCGCTCCATAGCTGGACTGGATAGCAATATACAATATGCTCGTAGGAGAACATTCTCCAAATTTAGACAAGTGTCAATTGGGTCTAACAAGGGGCAGTAAATGTGAAGGGATTGGATTAATCACAGTGAGGTCTACGTAGGACCCACAGCTTTGACCTTGTTTCCCATATGATAGCATGTATGAAAAAATGACCTTAAAAGAATCAAAAGAAAGCAAACTTTGCAGAGGGTTTCGCAATTATATGGATGAGAAAAATTAAAGATGAAATGATCGAGAGTGTCTCTAGGTTTCGAAAAGCGCGAAAAGAGTGAAACCTAATCAGGTAAGAAGAAATGGCGCATAGGAATGACCCATGCACAGGAGGGGATGTCGGAAATGGTATCAGGAGGGAGTTTCAAAGGAATAAAGGAGAGATAGGAGGGCAGTGCTCAAATATATTATAAAGATATAAAGTGCTTTTATATTATTATATACATATATAACTGAAAATGGCTAAAACTAAGATGAACCTCCCCACCTCTTTATCACAACCTAGGTTAAAAGATATGGATTAATCATTTCAACAACCTTCTGTTTATACCCATCCATCTAAGATTTTCAGACAACATAAAGGTGAATCAAGCTTAGACTATTTGATTGCAACTGGCCCTTCTTTTTTCAATCCGAAATACAATTTGCATTATATAATGGGAGAATGCAGGCTCAGTCACTATCTTTTACTAATATTGTAGTAGTTGTTGTTGGTAGTGGTGGTGGTGGTGATGAAGCGATGCCGATAGAAATAGATATTGTGTGGACCATAAAATAGATGGCCCATTTCCCCAAAAGGGCTTAGATAGATCATATTCACTGCAGAATAACAGGCTACTTGTGCTTCAAGAACAACAGCAGGTTGCCAAGGTATCATAATTAGTCTAAAAGCAGCAGCAAGATCAACATCATCATCATCAAGGTGCCATGGTATTGGATATATTGCAGTTGCACTGTTCAAATCTTTAATCATTCTTCTGGTGATAATAGATAAAGACTGTTCCCATCAGTGTATTTCATGGCCCATCCTCCATCATGTTAAGGCCCACAATTCGCTCATGGTGAATTTGGTTCAAACATCACACTGTGCTTTATTGTCAGTATTCCTCTTTCTATGATGATATGGTAGAATGTTTGACATGGGAGAATCACACCCAGCTCTTAAAATTTGGGAATGGCCAAGCTATAATAAGATCCACTAAAGGGAGAATGTGTGGCCAATTTGCAATAAGCACTAGCTACAACCCTAAATTCTATCTGGGTCTTATCTAAAGAAAGCTAGATATTATAGACCACACCATTTAGGATTCCAATGGCCTACAAGCTTCCTTCCAACCAGACTATTCCCTTTTTGGGTATGCCCCAGTGTGGCTTCTCTTATTACTTTTGCTGTGAGAAGTAGTTAGCTTTGTTAGTTCGAATTGGTTGTACGAGTCAATCAAGCCCTCCATGTTCCCCACATTAAGCGATAACCCTTATTAAGATTCTCTTTTTCTCATTAAAGTTTACCAATATAATCTTGATTTCACATGATGCAATCATCTCAGCCCACAGACTAGTGTGGTTAGTGGTAACCAAAATAAGCTCCTCCCATTGATGACAATTTTACAGGACATTAACTTATTTAGCAAGTGAATTAAATTGTCTTCGAATATGCATATAATCATCATCAAACACTTACCACTTTCTTTCTTTTGTAGATGTCGGACACCGCAGCTTGTTAATTATTTTTTAAGACACCCCAACGTACAACTGGAGGGATTGTTCCACTCCGTTGGATGCTGAGTTTGGTTCATTAGGAAAGAACTTTGGTCTAATTAAATAATAACAGAAACAGTTACTGGTTGGAGGAAACAGTTATAAATCAACATCATATTCGACTCCATCGGATCACCTGCAATATGATATTATTTGATGTCATTATTTTATCCTAGATAGAATTCATTAAATATCATCCTAATGGCCTAATGAGCCCACCAGACAATGGCATTTAACCAACTTCTCTGTTTTGCAAGGTTATGAGTTAGCACTTCCGTACGTAATCATTATTCACTTTACTATAATAAAACTAATGGTAGTCGAAGACCATAGCAGAGAAGCTAGAAAAATAGAAGTAAAAAAGAAGCATACTTTGCACATGCAAGAATTGAAAAAATATGGATATGCCCTTTCTGAAGAACATAAACAAAAGAAGTAAAGGACAAGAATGCGAGGGAACTGTCAAAAAATTGAACAATCTTGATTACAGAAATATGATTATTTTAATGTCCCATGCAGAAAATCTATTTGTGCAAACCAACTTCAATTTCTAGAAGAAATTTTTTACTAACAAGAAACTGGAGTTTGTGTTAGACTTGTGGCTTCTTAATGCCATAATCCCATGGTTGTTATTAAACTCCAATTGTTTAGTATAGTATCACACAGTCGTCAAACGATTGTGATTATCCTAGTCCAAGCATGGTTAGGATTCTTAATTTCATTCAGGTGAGGAGAATCCCATGGTAGAGATCTAGAAAAGGAAGATTGCCCAAAGGTTGGATGAATCAAATAAGGAGTCCTACCTGGTACTAGTCCCAGATGGGGTTGATGCCGGCTCTACTTGCAACATCTTTGTGTGGTAGAAGACTACTCCACCATAAACTCGACATCTCTTTACTAAGATTGGAAGATAATCTTGACAAGTTAGATTCCGATCTGAAAGACATCAAGAGTTTTATTCCAATCCTAACTCTTCTACGGTCACGGATTAAGGATTTAGGCATGAGATTAATTAACTTTGGTTTTTACTAACAGCTTAATCCAATCTGAGCCACATGGAAGCAGGCACACCATTTCTAACACCTGGGATCTAGCCATCCAGATCGCAAATCGCCACTGATCTACATCCACTGTCCTCACATCCATATGAATCTTACAGTTGGTATATGACAGGAAACCCTGAAAATTCTTGAAGTTCACAAAACTCTGGACATGTATATATCATTACATTTCTTTTATCTGCACTTGCCCAAGAAGTGTTGTTCCAAACAGGTGACTTATGGCAGTTAAACTAGTAGATAAAATAAGTGTATACTAACTTGTTAATGCATGCTCGTGAGCTGATTTAAAATAACAATCTGTACTACATACAATCACACATTCATACATACATACATAAATGCGCTTCTGCCGTCCTTGTGGGTCATGTAGTTTCCTTTTCATTTTTTCACATTTACTTCTTATAAGTTCACTGTTGTTATTTTTCGTTTTGTTACTTCTAGACATTTTCCATCCTTACGCTACTATATATGTGTCTCTTTCCCCATGTTGTTGGGTACAATTTCAGAGAGCAGCCATGAGTAGAGGGGGGAGCTATGGCGGTGGGCAAAGTTCTTTGGGCTACCTCTTTGGATCCGATGAGTCATCAAGCCCATCTTCGACCTCTGGCAAGACTCAAAAGACTTCATCTGACGACAAAAAGGCTGCAGAGACCACCCCAGCCGCACCTTCGCCAAAACAAACAGTCTCCGCCAACAATTACCACAGAGCACAAGGCCAGAACTCAGGCAACTTCATAACTGTGAGTAGCCCACATAGGCTCATATTGCAACTTCCTCATTTACTATTGTGAATTCTTCCTTATCCTGCATTCATTTTTTGGGTAGGACCGGCCTACAACGAAAGTGCACTCGGTACCTGGGGGAGACTCATCTCTTGGGTACTTGTTTGGAGACAAATGACACAGATTGGTCTCTTGTTCAAGGACATGAAGGTTTGGTTTAGTGTTTGATTATGTGATGTGGGTTTGTATTAGGGTTCTGTAAAATAAGGGTTTCAATTCCCATGATTGTGTGTGTTGTCTTTGTATTTTATTACTGCTGTTTTAGTGCTTGCTTTCATGTGGATTTAGTATGGGATGAACCTTTAATCCTATCTACTTTGGTATATGGTGATAGCACTTTCTAGCCTGCTTAAAATAGAAATAATCAAGATCTATGCTTTGTTCTTTTCTCTTTCTTTTGCAAATGTTTGTAATTGAGTAGCAAATACCTAAATTAAGCATGCTTCCTTTTAGTAAACGAACATAGACCTTTTGTCTACTAATATTACATGCAGATGCAGATGCAGATGCTTACACTCATAGAACGTGTCGGTCAAAATCTCTCTCTCTCTCTCTCTCTCTCTCTCTCTCTCTAAATATATCTGGATTACAAAAATTCACTAGGGTTACTCACACCCAGATCTCATTCTTTGCTGCAAAAATGATTTTTTTTTTTTTTAATTTCATGATCTAGTTGCAAACTTCAAGGAGTCCAATTAACTTCAAACTATATAGATACAAGAAGATTAAGGTAGCAGTCCCAATAAACACAAACAATCTCTAATACTGTGGTATCTACTTGAATACCTTTTTGGCTTGAAGAGAACCTGTGAACTTTTAGAGAGATAAAACTTAATGGCCATAGATGAGAGGTTCATTTGATTGTATAAAAATTATTGGATGTAGGATATGGAGAACTATGGAGAGTATTTTTATAATGTTAATCGTGACCAACCATACTAATATCATTTTCAGATATTTGTGAATGTTCTTATTTTGATGCATATAAACAGTTTGCCACTTCCCAAGCACATTTAGGGTCTTCAAACCATGAACCTTAAATTATGGTGAGTTCTCAATATTTAGTAGTTCCCCATAGGATTATTTTGTTTTCTAATGGGAATACTGGTTCCTAAACTAGCCCTCGATTTGCCCCTGCATATATGCTCCTACGATTAATGTCCTTTTAATAGCAGGAGGATTGACTTTGGTTCCCAAAGTTCAAAGAAGAAGAAAAAAAAGAACAGAAACTATTACATTCACTGCTATCTAGCTATACCATGTAATCATTTAAAGTAGCAATGTTGCAAGGCATTCCATTTTGACTAGTTCAGGTAAAGCTTTTAGCACTTAATTACCTAAAAGTTTCTTGGACCAGAGATTAAATTGAGTTTTAGTTTATATAAATACTGATTTTTTTCCCCCAATCTGCTAACTTCTTTTTGGGTCCTCCATTATATTCTTATTTTCTAAAAAATAATTAACAATTATAAGAAAATTCCTAGAAGTATTTATGTTACATAACAGTATCAAACCAAACTAACCATGTAATCTTTCATAGAAAATGCAATTTCTTATCTAATTTGCTAGCTTTTGAGAGAACAATTACTCACAAGGAAACTCAAGAGCTTTTCTATATTAATAAGTATATTATTCAAGGTACATAAAAGAAGGGAAAAAGATATCTATTTATAGACATGGAAGACCCACTTTAGCATTGGATGTCCTAGGGTTTTTAGACTGCTTGTTCACTGTGTCTCTTTAGCACTCCTTTTTTAAACTCCTTGGAATACTAAGATTTGGATTTCAATCCTCTTGGAGAGTTCTAATATATAATATTCATATTCCTTGTTTCACAATTCCTTTGAATAAGCTGGGCTTCTTGGATGTTCTAACCATGGCGCCCCAATATGGGTTTGGCCAACTTGAGTTATTAGCATTAACTGTATAATAAATCACTTTCAAATTGCAATTAAACTTGCACACATTTAATTGTAGTTTTTATTCACTTACAGAAATTATGACCAAATGATCAAAACGACGAGTTATGAATTAGCCATTTCTACACAGTGTTGACTGACACTGAGAATTAGGGACCATATCTTGTCAAATTCTATGTTGTATTTTCATTGAGAGTTATTGGGTATTTATAGTATACAATGAATATAACCTGATTACATTAAATTCTAATTTAATATAATCTTAATCTAATACAAACTCCAAATCCTATTCTAACACAGACTCATCTTCATCATGAAATATCCAACCTTCTTAATATTTTCTATTACACAAGGTCAATTGAATTCATTGATTTTAAAACATGTTGCATAGCCATGAAGTTATTGCGCATTGAGTTTGATTGATTTATCAGTCTAGTTTCATCCTCCGTTTGCAAAAGTTAAAAAAAAAATCACTGTTTGAAAAATAAAATGAAAATCTTCATTCTTGGCTGTTGCTGTGTTTTAATTTTAAGGGTAGAATATAATATAATGGTAGAGAAAAGAAGGCTTTTGTAAAGCTTTCTGTCTTAAATAAGAAATCGATTATGAACCAATGCTTGTCAGCATAATATCTCATGAACCAGTGTGTAAAGTTTTAAGGATTTTGTGACAAATTGATGAGGGACGTTTTTTTATCATAAATTATATCTCATAATATCTTTATTTTGGGATTTCAAAGAACATATTTCCTATCCATAGGGTTATATGATCCCAATTTTTCACCGTTATTTGAGGGTTTTATCCTCAAAGTGGTGGGATTCATCTCCTCGACAGTGTTTATGTAAGGGTTCCTACATATGGAGCCCTTCTTTTTCTTTTTTTTAGCTAAAGGGTGATTGTATTAGAGAAAGGGGAGGAATAGACGCTTAGAGCCCCTAAAAGAGGAAGCCAAACTAGGCCACTAACAAAAGAAGAAAGGAGAAAAAAGTCAAAGGGGCACTCTAAACTATCAAACCTCTCACTGGAGAGGAGCAGACAAATAATTATATGCAGCCTTAAGAGACCTGCCAGAAAAAGGTTTGTCTATAGGTCTGAGAGACAAAGAGAGGAGCTCTGTCAGGTAGAACTTGACCTTCGCCTGAGAGGCTCTAGAGTTCCTCTAAGTGTGGTCATTCCTACTTTTCCAAATAACAAAGATGGTGGTGAAAAATATAGAAGAGACACCTTTACGAGGAAGCTTGTCGCTATTAAGGGAAATGTCATACCAGATCTTGGAGGGGGGAAAAGTTGCAGCTGAACTAACACCGACAACATGAAGAATCCAGTTCCAGAGAGATGATGCAAAGGGGTAGTGGAAGAAGAGGTGGAGAACTGTTTCCAAGTTGTTTGCACAAAGGCCGCACCTTGAAGCAAGACTGAAACCAACTGATTTGGCCTAATTTTGAGTTGGGGTCTTACAGTGCATCATCCTCCAGGCAAAAAAGGATATTCTGGGCAACATAATGGAATTCCAAATCAGGGGAGCCCACTCAGTTGGGTCTCTTCAAGATCTGATCATGTCCCAAGCTTACTTGAAGGTGAGGTCTCGGCCATGATGAGCTTTCCCGACAATGAAGTCTTCAGAGTCCAGGTCTAAGGAGACATTGTGAAGAGCTTGTCTCAATAACCCTACTGCTCCAAAAGGAATGTCAGGAGGGATGATCCATTAAGTTCCATCCCAGAGAGAGTGATGTTTCTGGTTGAGAGGGAAGGAGGAGGGGAAAAGATAGGCCAAGCTAGCTTCATCAGCCCAGCTATCAGACCAAATGTCAACTAGCTTTCCATTACCAATTTTCCAAGTGCAGCCGTAGTGAAGATGATGTCTTAAGTTTCTGATTTTTACGTTTTTGTTTGTAAAAAAATATTAATCTTAGAGGTATTGCACTTTGGGTCTACATATGAACCTAGATACATAAAATCTTATAAAGACATTCAAAAGATTGTAGACATAAAAATAGTATAGCAAATATGGTAGCTTCTATTCAATATATAAATCAAAGTTTTCTTCTTTTTTTGGATCTTTACTGAATCTCTAATTGAGACTCAACATGGTGACTGTCCTAGTTCTCCTATCATTCTCTATGCTGGCCTCATTTGGAATAAGTTCTTCTGTCCTCGATTGGCCTATTTCTCCTGGCGTCTCCTCCATAGGAAAACTCCGATAGACTCTTAGGCAAAAGGGAGAGGAAGCTCTATGGCATCCAGATGCACTAAATGCTTCATTAGTGAGGAATCCGACCTCCAGTTCTTCTTCCATTGTGGTCTGGCTCGCCAATTCTGGGAATGGCTTCTCATCCTCACTGGCTTTCTCAACCCCCCCCCCCCCCCCCCCTCCTTTCCTTTCTCTGCCTTTGAGATTTGGATTACCTTAGCCAAGGACATAGATGGCCCTGGAAGAAAATGTGTAGCGGCCAATTTCTTCCAAGTCATCTTAGTCCTCTGGTTCCTCCGGAATGATTCAAAGTTCAGAACTAAGTCCCCCTCCCTGGTTAGAGATAAAATTCTTCTTTGGGACCGTTTGATGGGTATGGTCAGCTCCCTCTCAGGTTCAGTCGACAGGCAGGTCTGCTACCTCTCAGGATCAGGTGATAGGCAGGTCAGCTCCCTCTCAGGTTCAGGCGACGGGCACGTTCTTCCTCTCCACCCCATCTCGAAGACTCTGGGTCTAGATGATTAGTTTTGTCTGATCTGTATTCTGTTTTCTGTTCTTTGTTTTATGTTTTCTTCTTTCTGGCATATTGTTTTTTGCTTTCCTTATGTTGTTTTGGGGGCTATTCCTGCCCAACTTTTTTCTTTTAATACAAATTGACCTTACAGCAAAAAAAAAAATCATTCTTTGTCCTTCTAAAAATAAAAACTCTAGCTCTTCATTCATAGTTCTCAATAAAGATATATATAAGGCACGTTGTATTTCCTTTTCGTGAACAAATACTGCACATCTGGCTCCAATGTTTTTGCTCTTATCTTTTTATTTAACAGTAATGTGACTTGAACTCATAACATCAAGGTTGCAATAATGAGTACTTTCCACTATGCCATGGGCTCTTATCCATGTAGCTCCAACTAATTATAGATGTATTTCTCTTCTTTATAACATGTTAGGGTCTTATATAATAAATTTTACTGGTTCTCTTCTAGGTATATAAATCCTAATGTGTGAGAATCTTTGGATAATTTTTCTTAGGGTAGTTAAATGCTTTCATTTCAAGATTTGGCTCACTAATATCACTTTTGTTACTATTTCTAGACTATGGCAAGTTGAAGGCCTACAACAACAATGAATTATAGCTCGCAACTGTGGAACATGACTAAACTACTCTATGATCTCTAACTAGGTACTGTTATGCTTCATAGTACTTAGATTTTTAACTCTTAGGTCTCGTGCACCATCAAGAAGGTGAATTATAATTCAGTTTATGTATTACACTCATATGACCTACAACTTTGATTTTTGATAATAAAAAGCCGCCCTACAATCTACTTGAAGATTGTGAGAAAAGAAATTGTAGGCCTATCTTTCTAGCAAAACTAATGTCTATGGTCCCTATTGGAATGAAGCACTAATCGTACCTCATGACAACATTTACAATGTTCTCAGCTAGTTTCTTTCTTCTCATCAACCCCACTCCCCTCCACCTATCATTTTTGGCGTTAAATCTCCCAAAAATCAATAAAATATAAAAGCTTGCAAGTACTATTTCAAGAAGCTCTAATTAGAACTACATTTTAGATTAATTAATTCACTGTAAAAAGCTTTAAGAACTACAAAACCAGAAGAACTCTATGGAATTATCTTGTGAATGCCTCTTCTTCTGCCCTTCTTTGGTGTGTAATAGGTGATTGTAATGCCATTCTTTCGGCATTGGAAAAACTCAACATTTGTCTACCTTCCACTA
Source organism: Litsea cubeba (assembly GCA_012931725.1). Taxonomy (NCBI): domain Eukaryota; kingdom Viridiplantae; phylum Streptophyta; class Magnoliopsida; order Laurales; family Lauraceae; genus Litsea; species Litsea cubeba. The sequence continues at coordinate 146,505,060 of CM022946.1, forward strand.
CCTTAGTCAAAGAGTTCAATGACATGGTTTTGGCCACTAGCTTGAAAGACCTGGGATTCGGAGGCAACCCTTACACTTGGGCAAATAACAGACATGGTCAAGCTTACGTGGCAGCAAGGTTGGATAGAGCTTTCTCGAACTCTAGTTGGCTGGATAGCTTTGTGGACCCTTTTATTACCTACCTTCCTAGACTATGCTCTGATCATAGTCCCCTCCTCCTTTCCCACAGAACACGTCTCTTTTGCTAATATCCCTTTCAAATTTGAAGCAATGTGTCTGTCCCATGACTCCTTCCTCAAGGTGGTTGAGACTAGTTGGGCCACCTGTTGTATAGGGAATCCCCAGTTTGTCTTAGCTCAAAAATTGAAGATCCTTAAAAACAACTTAAAGGTCTGGAACAAAGATACTTTTGGGCAGTTGATATTCAGAAACTCTGAAGCAGAAAGGGTAGTTTTGGCCAGTCAGCAATCTCTTGATGTTAATCCCTCAGAGGCTTATCATTTAGAGTTGAGATCTGCCAAGTCTTCCCTTCATAATTGGCTTAAGGCTGAATCTGATATTTGGAGGCAGCAGTTTAAAATTAGGTAGCTTCTTGATGGGGATAGGAACATAAGATTCTTTCACCTATTTGCCAAGTCTAGAATCGTATTGACAGCATCTCAATTAATGGAACTCTCTTTGTTGATGAAGGTAATATTAGAGACCAAGCTGAGCATTATTTCTCTAATTTGATGCAGTCTCCTCCTATCTTCCCCAATGAAGACCTTTTCAATATGGCAGTGCCCTCCGTTACTACAGAGCAAAACTCGAGTCTTATAGCAGCTCCTTGTCTGACTGAGATTAGGGAGGCTATCTTCCAGGTTGAGAGAAATAGCTCTCTTGGTCCGGATGGTTTTTCGGGGATATTCTTTACCGGTTGTTGGGATATAGTTGGCAAAGATGTTTCCTCTGCGGTCTTACACTTATTCTCTACAGGCAGACTTTTGAGATCCACAAATGCTTAGTTCCTTAGTCTTATCCCCCAAAAAAAAAAAATCTCCCCTCTTTCCTTTGTTGACTTTCGTCCTATCAACCTTCTAAACTTTTCTCACAAAGTCATCTCTAAAAATTTTGGCTAGAAGGCTTGCGGTCATCCTTCCCCTCCTTATATCCAAGCACCAAGTAGCTTTTGTTACAGATAGATCCATTCATCACCATGTTGCTTTAGCCCATGAGCTCTTCCAAAAATTAAACTCCAAAGTTAGAGGTGACTCGGTTTGTTTAAAATTGGACATCACTAAGGCTTTTGACAAGTTGTAGCGGAACTTCCTCTTCAAGGCTCTTCAGTTCTTTAGTTTCTCTTCTGAATGGATTCATTTGATAAGAGAATCGGTTTGCACTGGGAAAGGCTCCATTCTTATCAATAGAAGAACTCGTGGTTTTTTTTTTTTTTTTTGTTCCTCCTGTGGTTTGAGGCAAGGTGATCCTCTCTCTCCTTATCGCTTTATCTTAGCAGAAGAGATTCTCAGTCTCAATATGGATATCCTTCGACAAGAGGGCAGAATTGTTTCGGTTTCTCCAGTTCCTTCGTCTCCATGTCACCTGCTATATGTTGATGACGTTCTGGTTTTCTTGAAGGCCACTAAGAGAAGTTTGAGAAGTCTGCAGGGTCTACTCACTCTTTATCAAGATTCCTCAGGGCAGCTTTTCAACCTGCAGATGAGTCAGTTATTTGTTGGTAAGGTCTCTGGAAGGAGAGCTAATGTGTTAGCTAGTCTTTTGTCTATCCCTCGGGCTACTCCTCCCTTAGTTTACCTTGGAGTTCCTTTTTTCTTTTGTAGTCCAAGGCACAAGCTTTTCAATAGGATTCTGGATTCTATCAGAGCAAGGTTGACATGTTAGAAGCTTAGATGCCTCTCTTTTGTAAGCATACTTATTTTGGTCAAACATGTCCTCTTCCATTCCTCTACATATCTCACTAGCCATTCCCATTCCTAGTAAGACTTGTCTCTCAATTAAGAAACTCATGAGGAATTTTCTATGGTCGAGCTCTTCGGAGACCACTAGGAGCAACATTCTCAAATAGGAAATCGTCTGTTTACCAAAACTTGAGGGAGGGCTTGGGCTTCGGAGGATTAAGGAGTTCAATGAAGCATCTCTGCTAAAATTGGGCTGGTCAGCAGCAACGGCGGACTCTTTTTGGGCAATCTGGTTTCGTACTAGACACTTCAAGGATTCTTCCATTTGGTTCTCTAGTAATCCCATTGGTTGGTCTTGTATTTGGAGAAGATTACGTTCCTTGTCTTCTTTTCTTCAGGAAAGTAGTAAGTGGCAAGTGGGCAATGGGCTTTCGATTAGCTTATGGTATGATTACCGGATTAACCAAGACTCTATCTCCTCTAGATTTCCTTCGATTTAGTTCTCTCCTTGTGATAGGGTTATTGACATAATCTAAGAGAACTCCCGGAATATCCCTTCCAGCCTGCCGAGTGACCTAAAGGGTTGCCTGCTTCTTTCCACTGGCGATATTTTGATTCCAGAATCCAGACTACCCTACCACAAACACTCTCTCTTGGATGGATTCTTCTTCTGGAATTCTCTCCCTTAAGGATACTTAGCACCTCTTGAGAACCCGTGCATCAGATCACCCCTTGACAAGCCTAATCTTGAATAAGCATGTTAATCCTAGATTGGCTTATTTTTCGTGGCGTTTTGTTGCTTAGGAAAACCCCTATTAATATGTGGCTAAAACCAGAGGTTGCTACCTGTTGACACCAAAAATGTCACTTTGCCTTTTCAAGATCCAAAGAGCTACATGAAGTCGCAACCTGCCATAAATAGGCAATGCTGCTTCCAAAAATCAAATCTTGTCAGAATCAAACAAAAACTGCAAGATTCTTCCAGACAGCCAAAAGAGGAGTACACAAGAAGTTTCGGGCCATTTCAAAATCATTTGGCCTAACTTCGCTTCTCCGACAGCCGAAAAGGAGCTCTTGGCGACAAAAGCTCTCCGGGACCATGGTTTCCAAGACAGAGCCTATGGATCATCTTAAAATGACTCCAATAGGTTCCCTGTCAAATTTCAAGTCAATCGGACATCGGTTGACCGCACATCAAACCGCGACATCTTCATCGCGATAAAAAGCAAGTCTACAGGTGATAGGACCCCAAACGGCTTCGAAACTCAAACAAAAGCCTATGGTTGGTCTTATTTATTGCTCAGGAGGCTTCACACCAAATTTCAGGTCATTCCGACATCGTTTGGCCCAGTTTCAGCTTCTGACGGAAAATCGGCAGCTCTGCGCGACAAAGTCTTCGGCTTTCTCAGGAAATTGGAAACTTTGCAAAATAAAATGCAAGGATTCTCATCAGGTTTCCTACAAAGAAATTAGGCCAATAAATGGTCAAAATGTCAAGGAAAAGTACAGAAGAAAAAAGAATAAAAAAACAGCAAAAACGGATGCAAAACGGGACACGAAAGGGGGAAAACCCCCCAGGGTCGCAGGCCCCTGCGACCCTGGCCGCCTGCGACCCTGGGCCAGGGTCGCCGGCGACCTTGGAACCCGGGGTCGCCGGGAAAGCCCCGGAAACCCCGGTTTTCGCCGTTTTTTCGCGATTCGAGGAGCCCAGCCTCTGGTACTTTCCAAAATTCATGCTTTTGAGACACCAAGTCCTCTGACATCCGTCCAAAACACGGGTAAATCATCAAGAGTATCGAAAACAATATTGATCGCCACCCGGTCAACCAAAAAAAGTGTGCTTTCTACCCGACCGATCGAGAAATCGACAGGACAGATGGCACCGACCCGCTGTTGGCAACAAACACCTGAAATTACATGATCATCTGATGTCGATCTACATGAAGATCCATCAATGATCATCAACAGAAGAATCCCAAAAGACGTGGCACGGCCCGCGACTCTTCAGCTGCTCGGCGACCACTTAATGCGATTAATTGACTAGCTTTATTACAGTCATTAATCCATTTCTTTGGACGGCCCAATCAGAAGCAAGCATTCGGGAGTTACAAGTCAAGAGATTCATGGCATTTAACCCATGAAACTCCTCCCATCATGGCGATTAAAGGCGATTAAATGCCCTTAATCTCCTCCGGCCAATCAGAAGCCAAGAAAAAGAAGTTACAAAATAAACAATTCAATTTTGTAACTCCTCCCATTATGCGGCTTAATGACAATAAAAGCCCATAAACCCACCTAAAAGGCTACCTAAAAGCCTATAAATAGGAGGGCTCTCCAAGAAGAAAGAATACACACACAACATCAACAGACAGCAGACAGAAATCCAGAGAAAGGAAAAAGAGAGAAAACTCTGCGGAAGTTCTACACCGGCCACCGCAACAAGGTGACAAAAGTCCCTTGGGGGGTACCCCCCCCCCCCCCCCAAGGTCCTTGCCTTCTCCTCCTGCCTCCAATGGCTTAGATATGGCTTTTCAGCCCGTCTACTCGGCTTTTTATTGGACATAGGACCTCCTTTTGGTCTTTGTCCTCTAAAAACCCGAGGTTATAGCCAAGCCAAGCGAATCAATAGCATCCTCTGTTCTCATCTGCATGGATGATGGCGAAGTCCACATATGGCTTGCGACCGTCAATCTAAACGAGTCCCCCACAATCTCCTGAGAAGTTAGATCCTCATTTTCTTGCTTTTCATTGTAGTTTGTATTTTTTTAAAAGAGACAAAAATCACAATTCTTGTCTTTTATTGTTGATAAGGATTGTAAATCGGCTATAAATGCCAAAATCGGCTATAAACGCCAAAAATCGGCTATAAACGCCAAAATCGGCTATAAATGCCAAAAAAATCGCCTTTCACGGCAAATCAAGAAAATGTCTCTTTTCTTAAATATATGTGCAATGGAAAACTTGAAAGAAGTTGATTTCCTTTTTACTTGCGAAGGTTGATCTCCGGATCACCACTTGCAATTCCAAGTAAAAATAGAAAATCTGGCACACCCACAAAAAAAAAGAAATGTTGATGCACGCCCCCTTTTGCCCCCCGGTTACGAAAGGGTCGGAACCAAACGGACTCCCACGTCCGCCGACCTCGGTAGGAACCCCGGGCATCCGGGAGCGCGGTCCATCAAGCTGGCACACCCGGTGGGACTCGTTTATTTGAGAACATGATGCTAGAAATGAAATATTTGCATATCATATATTTTGCTCTATGCTTATATTTCTTTTCTCGATTCATTGGCTACGTTACAATTGGTGGCCTATGTTGAATTCCGCAAAAAAAAAAAAATGAGATGAGATTTTTTGTTTGGAAATTTCTAATTCTTTGAATTTATTTCCACTCTTTCTCTTTTCAAAAAAAACAAAAAAAAAATCAGATTTTTCATTTTTGGATTCAAAATTGAGAAACTTTGATCCTTTCCCTTCTGGGCACTGGCGCTCGCGGAAATCGCTGAGACCGTGTTCGGATCGGGGGTTGGGCCATTGTTTCTCTTCGATGAGTTCATTAAAAAATCTAAAATATATATATATAAAAGTATAAAAAATTTTAGATTTCTCAATTTGGATTCAAAATTGAGAAACCTTGATCCGTTCCTATCGTTCATCGCGCTTGCAGAAATGTTGAGCCTGTTCGACTAAGGTTTTGGGCCATTGTTTCTCTTCGATGAATTCATAAAAATAAAAAAAATATAAAAAAAAAAGACATAGACCACTAAGGTTAAACCAACTGTGTTCTTTGATCATGGTTGATTCAAAGAAAAGCCTTGTCCAGAGTGTGGAGACAGCTTGACTGTTCTAGGCAAGGGTCCTCCAAACGGGTTCATTAAGTAATCCTACCCTTACCTGGGGGCAATTCTATCAATCAAGATTTCATAAGACCGGGTTAGGAGGCCTATGTGTACTCTCTCGTCTTTTAAATAAATTTTTTTTTCAAAAATAAAATTTTTAAAAATAAAAATTTAAAATAAAAAAAAAAAAAAAAAAAAAATTTCAAAAAAAAAAATCTTAAAAAAAAAAAAAAAAAAAGATTTTTTAAAAACAAAAAAAAAATCTTCAAAAAAAAAAAAAAAAAACTTCCGTCATTTTGGGTTTAGATTAGAGAAATCTTGGTCTTCTCCTTTCTGAGCACTGGCGCTCGCGGAAATCGCTGAGCCCGTGTTCAGATTGGAGTGCCTTTTGCTCTCTTTGATGAACCCGATATTGGCCTTTCAAAAAAAAAAACTCGTCATTTTTAGATTCAGATCCGAGAAATCATGGTTCATTTCTTTCTGAGCACTGGCGCTCGCGGAAATCGCTGAGCCCGTGTTCAGATTGGAATACCATCTGCTCTCTTTGATGAATCCAATCTTGACCTTTCAAAACAGAGAATCTCATCTCATAGATGCGGTCTCAAACATTTGTGTCTAGCGGTACTAGTACGCCCTTTCAGGGTCTACTGTATTGCGACCGGGCACATCTGTAACTCCAACTTTATATTCTTCTTACCTCGAGCAAGCTCTGCTTCTCGATAAGTCGAATTTAAGTTCACAATTGCTTCTAGCAGTCACTGGGATGCCCATTCCGGGCTTACCATACCTGCGATCAGAACAATTGTACCTTCTATGGCATTTTGCCTTCCTCATATTGCTTGGGTCATCTACCTCGAGCAATTTGAAAAGACGAAACCATAGAACTTCCCATTTATGATCATTATATTCTTGTGATTACTAATGGATGTGGTCTTGTTTCAGAAATTTTCGAAAACTAACAATGGCAGCTTCACTAACCATTACTTTCGATGAAAACAAGCACCAACTCATGCTTCAACAGAAGCAAACCACGCGCACCTACAAGCGCCCCATCAGCTGCCGAAGTGTCAACTCCCTCGGCAACTCTCTGAACTCCGGGTCGACCTCGACTCCCCGGACTATCGTCTTTGGGACGCTGGGACCATTCCCACTTCCTGAGGAACAAACTGCTCCCTCCAAGAAGCAGAACTCGCCTCCCAACGTGTCACTACCATGACACCAAAGGCGAGCACCAGAAGGCCTGAAGCCCGTGGCAGCCCCACGAAGCCTCAACCTGCAAACAACCAGGTCTACTCCAAGACTTGGTCCCCAAAACCTTCACCAAAACAGAGAAGGTCCCATACATCCACTAAGCCAGCATTCCTGGCCCCACTCAAGGAGAACCAGTTCTATCCTCTTGCTTACATGAAAGAGGAGAGACCCATCTCCAACCTGACTTCCAAGTCAACCCAGCATCAGCCGGCTTGTTCCTACAAGCCCAAAATCAAGTCATGCATCACAAGGCCTCTACAAGCACCTGCTAAGGCCTACAAACCTGCAGTTCGACCCTTCATATCTACAGGGGCTGAACTTTAAAAATTCAAAGCTTCGCTGCAACTGGCTAAGGATAGGGTTCACATCCTGTCCTTGCCCAGCTACAAAGAAGACAGGCTCGGCTGCTGCGCCCGAGGGAGCACATCCTTCATCGTCAAAGCCCAGTCAGAGCTGACCGAAGCTCAAATTGCTCGCCGTATACGCCGCCGCGCGTTATACCGGCAAAAGAGACTAGAGAAGCAAAGGACCCAGCCTCCCACACTTCAAGTCTCTCCCAAATGGGTCGAAAAAGAAAGACCCAACCAAGTTGCTGCCGTCCATATGGTTGGAAAAACCAGAAGGCGCAAAAAATCAGCAACAAAAATCCATGTCCGACATCCGATGACCCGCAGCGTCTCCAGGACAAGAAGACATTCAGAAGAATCCCCTGCTCCCTCAAGCAAAGGACAGCAGAGTGATCCTTCCTCAAGCTCTTCTTCAAAAAGAATGAGCCCCAGCTCAGTCACCAGGACAGTTTCTTCGTTCGAATCACGAAGGATGAATGTCTTGGCTACAAATTCTGAGCCACCACCCCGCAATCCACCTCCAGAAGATGCGATCACCCGCATCCAGCAGTTGGAACAGGGCCAGCAGAGGATTGAAACTCTGATGGAAAACCTTCTCCTCGCCTTCCAAAATCAGGCGAACAATGAACCTCCTCCGAATCATCAAGACGACGAGGTAAATAGAGAAGAAAATGAGTCACGCGCCCTTACCAAAAAGGACGTAGACGGTATCCTCGCCAAAGCAAAAGAAGAGGATATACTCAAGGAGCATGGGATCAAGCCACCATATCCCTTATGGATGGACTCGGTCTCGTTCCCCACCAAATTCAAGCATCCTACTCTCCAAACATATACGGGGAAAGGATCAGCCAGACAGCACGTCATCTACTTCAAGATCCTGACGGGAGCTATCGCAGATCAAGATGCACTCAAGATCCGCCTCTTTGCAAGTACCTAAAAGGTACGGCCTTCGATTGGTACTCCACTCTGCCGGAGGACTCAATCCAAAACTGGGCCATGCTAGAGACACGCTTCCTCACTCACTTCAAAGGTGAAGATCATCCCGCTACTATGGCTCAGCTGTGCAGCCTAAACAGGGGGAGAATGAATCAACATATGACTTCATTCACAAGTGGAAAGCAATGGCATACAAATGCTCTGATGTATTGCCACAAGCGTCGCTAGTCGACATATGCCGAAACAACATGAGAGCCAGAATCCGCTCCATGATCATCGGCAACAAATGAAAAAACCTGGGAGAACTCCTAGAAGCTTCCATGGAAGCTGAAACGGTGATTAAAGACCTCAACAGTCAGAAATCATCAAGAAAAGAGCCAACCGCCATTGCAACCTCTAAACCAAAGAAGAAAGAGGTCCTCAATGTGCAGACCAAGTCAGCTCCTCAGCCACCAAAGAAAGCTGAAAACAAAGCTGTTGGTAAGAAACCTGAACTCTCTGATGCCTTCAAAGAACGAGTAGAGAAGAAATACCCGTTTGATGAAGATGTTGATGAAATCTTCGGGGCTCTTGTGGCAAACGGCAAGCTCACCTTGCCTGAACCAAAAAGACCGGGTGATGTTGGCAAAACTAATGATCCTCGGTACTGTCCATACCACCAGATGATCTCGCATCCTCTCAATCAATGCTTCGTTGTGAGAGAAAATAAATGAGATGTGGAAAAACGGAGTCATCACCTTTGACAAAAACTATGGGTCTGCCTCCGTCAACATGGTGACATGTGGACAAACATCAAGATCACCGAAGAAGAAGATCACTACTTCCTTCAAGGTGATAAACTCAATCGAAGCGTCCGAGAAACTGGTTCCTTACCCGACACCAGACGGACAACCGATATGGGTACATCCCGATCTCCTGGAAGATGAAAATTGGGAGGTCGTGAAAACAAAGCCTACAGCTCAACAGCGAGGCAGGCTAGGAAACATCTCTCAAGCTCAAACTGCAAGAGAAGACCCAGCCAAACTAGAGGTCAAGAAAAGGCAGAGGCTTTCCTCTACCGCTTCACTGGAGGTACAAAAACATCCCTTCCAGAGACTTCAAAGGGGGTAAGGAAATTCACTCTCAGTGATTTCATGCCACCTCAATTTAAAGAAGCCATGCAGGAGGCATCATACTCTTGCAATTCGGTAGTTGGATTCTCCATTGATGGATACGAATCCAGCGACACCGATGATGGATTCGAATCCAACTACACAGATGAGTGGGAGGAATCCCTTGAAACAGGAGAATATCTCTCCGATGAAGAATGGGTTCCTGAGTCTCATCTTATGCCAGTAATCTGGTATAACCCCCTACAGCCACAAGGATCCTGGTCTGATGATGAAGAAGACCAGAAGCTGTACAAGAAAATGCTGCTGACCCAGCACCTCTCATCACTCCAGTGGAAATCAACAATGTTGAGCCACAAAGAGATGATGAAGAAGAAGATCCGGCTCCCATACCTGATCTTGAAGAATATGCAAGGATCTTGCAGCGACTCGCTCTAGAACAAGAGCAAGAACGCGTCAACGAGCCTGCTCGCAATCCAGAGCCTGAAGTCCCTGAAGACCATCAGGTACATCCTCCCTTAACTCCTGAAAATGGAGAAAATTGCTGGATAGACGATCCTCTCACATCCGAGGATGAGTCTGACTCCGATCAGGCAACGTCTCCTGTCAGAGCTTCCTGGTAATGTGATAATTCGGGATTATAGCTCTTCCGAAGCATCGTCTGATGAGAGCACTTACACTCCGGCGACGCCTAGCAATATATCTTCTGGAGCCACCTCGTCTCATGTGACTTTCACTGAGATGACACCCTCTCAGGTTTCTTCTCCTGAGACTGTGACTTCGAAGTTCACACCCTTCCTGACTGAAGAATTCCCAACCATTGATGCTGGGGACGATGAATTAGTCAACGAAGAAGAAAGATTGCTGGATGCTGTTCAGGACTTGTTCCCGGAAAATGCTCCATGGCAACACAATCACTGAGGATGGTAACTCTGCTGCTGATGCATCCTCAGCAAATGAAAAACGACAGCCTCTTGATCCTGAAGACAATCTTCCAAACGAAGACCCTTCTCAAGAGAGCTCTCGAAGTTGGTAGAGGCACCCGCTCTGGCCGGGACTACCACAAAAATTACAACCAATCTTCCTTTACATATGTAAATCCTTCGGGAAAAGATGTTGTAAGCGCCCCTAGTGGCAACAATGATGAACATGCAGGCCCTAAGGAGGCTTTCAAGTATGACTTGATTGAACACTTCAAGCACATACCTGCACGTCTGCACATCCTAGATTTGTTGCGAATGTCTCCGCACACTCGTGATAATCTCATTTCGGAATTACAAAAGCTGAATGAGGATGTCGACAAACATGCCCCGCAAGTCCTCCAAATTGAAATGGATTACCGGGTCAAAAACTCAGAAGCCTCCTCAAAGGGAGAAAAGAAGAAAACTGAGGGATCATGCATTGAATGCCTCTCGGTTAAAAAAGCAGCCAGGGCAACCATCGCCTTCACAAAGGATGACCTCCTACTTGGCGAAACCAGGCATAACCGACCCCTGTACTTCGCAGGGTATATCAAGGAAATGCCTATGCATAGAGTTCAGATCGACCCAGGTTCTGCACTCAACCTCATCTCCACATCGGCTCTTGAAGAGTTGGGCATCCCACCCAGCAAACTGAGCCACACATCTGTATCTATCTTTGGATACGATGGGAGTACTCAAAGGCCTATCGGCAAAATCAGGTTCAAATTGCAGATAGGTGATCTTATCTCTGAGGTCACAGTGTATGCAATAAAGACCCCTTCACGCTACAACATCCTTCTCGGACGCCCTTGGATCCATGAGAATGGTGTTGTCCCTTCAACTCTACATCAATGCATCAAGTTTGTTGGCGACGACGGCATGATACATCGAGTCTTTGCGGACAGAAAACCCTTCAAAGGTAAAGAAATCCACTTCGCAGACTCACAGATGTATGAAGGTGAAAAAGAAGAAGAGGAAAAGCATACAGCATCCTTTGCCGAAAATCTCCAGAAAGATAAAGGCAAAGCTCCTCAACAATCACCGGAAGAAAACAAACCATCCGGTAAATCTGAAGAGAGCATGCAAACTCCCTTCATCATCTCCCTCAAATCTTCAAAGCCTTTGGTCATCACAACTAAAGTGAAGAAGGCAAAACAAAAGCCTGGGGGCAAATTTGTTGTCTCTTTCGTGTCTATCATGCAAGACACGGACTCGGATTCAGAGCCAGAAGACGACACATCGTCAAGCCAAGCTGACACTCAGCAAGTTCAGCCTGCTCTCACTCCAATGGAGACAACTTCTGACATAGAAGATCCTACGTCAGCTTCCTTCGTTGTTCCAGCAACTTCAGCAAAAGAAAAACCGATCTTCTTCCATAGATCGGATGCTTCTTCATCAAACTCCATGCTTGAACCTTTCCAAAATAAAGGTACGCCTCAACTATCCTTATACAGTTCTGTGGCACAAGCTATTATGAAGAAAATGGGCTATTACGCTCAAAACCCAGTCGGTTTGGGAGAAGGACGCGGTATTCTCACGCCATTGGGGCCCGTCTTGACCAAAAGCCAGCTGGAAGATTGGAGACTCTACGGCTATGTAGAAAAGTCTTCACACGGGTTAGGGTATGATCCTGACACTCCCTTGAGACAGTTGACACAAAGGCTTAAAAGTCAATATACTGACCAAGCCTCAACATCTCAAGTCCATGAAGACATCGATCTCCCTGGATATCTCTTTGATGAGTCACCTGACAAAGATCCAGGAAGCTCATTCAATTGGCACGATTTCTCCAAAAATGAAGAGGAGTTGTCCGATGGCACAGACGTGTGGACTTCTGACCCAGAAGAACCCTCATCTCCAAAAGAAGTAGCCTACTTCGACTCGGGTTTCAACAGGCGATTGGGATCATCTCATAGCAAGCCTTGGGAAAATTACCGATCAAGAAGACCCGTGGAAAGGAACAAAACCTTGGTCTGGAAATGCCCTTGAAACCCAGAAGGTTTCGTTGAGCTGGAAGCCTCCGAAAATATTGTGGAGGAACCACCTTCGAACCTTCCAACAGAAGATCCTGTTCAAAAGATAGACTTGGGAACACCAGATAACCCACGTCCTGTATTCATAAGCAAGAATATAAAGGATGATGAGTTACCCGAGTATATCACCTTTCTTCGTGAGTTCGTTGATTGCTTTGCATGGTCTTACGCTGAAATGCCAGGCTTAGACCCCAAATAGCAGTTCACAAACTCAATCTTCAAGAAGACATCAAGCCTGTCAAGTAAGGCCAAAGAAGATTCCGTCCAGATGTGATGGATAAAATTGAACAAGAAGTTCAAAAACTCAAAAGCGTCGGCTTCATCCGTGAGGAACAACATCCTGAATGGTTGGCCAACATTGTCCCCGTGACAAAGAAAAATGGGCAGATCAGGGTCTGTATTGATTATAGAGACCTGAATGGCGCATGCCCAAAAGATGAATTTCCGCTCCCCATACCAGAGGTAATGATTGATAATACCTGTGGATTCGAGCGAATGACATTCATGGATGGTTTCTCTGGCTACAATCAGATAAAGATGCATCCTGAGGATGAAAAACATACATCCTTTCGAACCCCATTTGGCGTGTATTGTTACACTGTCATGCCATTCGGTTTGAAGAATGCTGGTGCCACATATCAGAGGGCTATGATGAAAATATTCCAAGATATGCAGCACAAGACGGTTGAATGTTACGTTGATGACCTCGCCGTAAAAAGCAAAAGAAGAGAAGATCATCTTGAAAACCTTCGAGAAGTCTTCCTCCGGCTTCGCAAACACAAACTGCGAATGAATCCATTGAAATGCTTCTTCGGCGTCTCGTCGGGTAAGTTCCTCGGATTCTTAGTTCGGAAAGCTGGAATAGAGCTTGACCCCATAAAAGTCAAAGCCATTCTAGAAATGCCCTCTCCAAGAACCTTGAGAGAACTCAAAGGGCTTCAAGGGAGATTGCCTACATCAGACGGTTCATCTCCAATCTTTCGGGGAAATGCCGTCCATTCTCCCGGTTGATGAAAAAAGGTGTAAACTGCTTTCCAAGACATCAAGTCATACCTGACAAAACCTCCAGTGTTAGCTGCTCCTACCACTGGAAAACCATTCATCTTGTACACAAGAGCCCTTGATCACTCTCTGGGAACTCTGCTTGCGCAAGAAAATGATCAAAGAAAAGAAGCTGCTCTATACTACCTCAGCCGCATGCTAGTAGGTGCAGAGCATCGCTACTCTCCAGTCGAAAAAGAATGTCTTGCAGTGATGTTCGCCGTACAAAAGCTGCGTCACTACTTGCTTTCCAATACAGTCTACCTGGTCTCGAGGGTCAACCTCTTGAAGGTCCTTGTCACAAAGGCAGGTTCTCTCAATGCTCGACTGGCAAAATGGTCCATCCTTCTGTCACAATTTGATATTAGGTATGTACCACAAAAAGCAATCAAAGGGCAAGCTCTAGCGGACTTCCTCGCAGAGCATCCATTGCCTAAAGATTCTCCACTCAGAGATGATCTCCCAGACGAACCAGTCTACAATGTGGAGACTTTCTCACAAAGTGCCTCCTGGGACATGTACTTTGACGGTGCAACCAGGACAAATGAAAAAAGACAGCTGATCTCGGGAGTTGGCATCCTCTTTGTTAGCCCCGACAAATACATGATTCCACACGCTTTCTCGCTACTGGAACCATGCACAAACAATGCAGCTGAATATCAAGCTCTGATCTTAGGATTGGAACTCGCCATCGAATCGGGTATCACCATGCTGGAAGTCTTTGGAGACTCTCAACTGATCGTCAACCAGATGAATCAGAAATTTGAAGTCAGGAAGCCAGATTTGTTGCCCTACTACAACAAGGCACAATCACTAATGCAAAAGTTTGACATCTGTCACATCACCCACATTCGTAGAGGTGAAAACATACGTGCAGATGCCCTAGCCGGACTTGCCGCATCCGTGGCAATCCAGGAAGGGGAAAACATGCAAATCACAGTGTGCGAAAGAAGAATCCTTCCTCCTCTTAACACACACCAAGCAGTTGCTAAATGCCACCAAGTGGTCGGAAGTCGGATTTCAATCCTTCAAACTTCAATCGGCGACTGGAGGGATCCGTTCATTGATTACATTATGTTCGGAATCCTACCTGAAGATCCGAAAGAACGGGTAAGCATCCAAAGGCGAACCCCAAGCTTCCATTTGGATATTCCTTCAAAAATCCTTTACAGGAAATCCTTCAACGGAGTACTTCTACGCTGCTTGTCACAACAAGAGGCTGAAGAAACACTCAAAGAAGTTCATGCTGGTCTTTGTGGAGCTCATCAGGCTGGACCTAAGCTCTATGATCAGATAAAAAGGTTAGGATATTACTGGCCTACCATGGTAGCTGACGCAATGCAATTTGCTAAGCGATGCCAACAATGCCAAGTTCATGGAGATTACATTCACATGCCTCCAGAATGGCTGCATCCTACAGCGATCTCATGGCCTTTCGAAGCCTGGGGTATGGACATTATAGGTCCTATTTCTCCCCCTTCAAGCAAAGGTCATCGCTTCATCTTCGCCGCTACGGATTACTTCTCCAAGTGGTCAGAAGCATTTGCGTTTAACGAAATGAAGACCTCATCAGTCCTTCAGTTCCTGCGCACCAACATCATTTGTCGTTTCGGCATACCCAAAAGATTCGTCCATGATAGATTCTACAGGTTCTGCGACAAATACAAAATCCAAAGCTGTCCTTCGACTCCATACAATCCGGCAGCAAACGGGTTAGCAGAAGCTTTCAACAAGACACTCTGCAAAATCCTCAAAAAAATGGTCTCTAGTCACAAAAGAGACTGGAGCGACAAAATGTCTGAAGCTTTGTGGGCCTATCGAACCACCGTTCGAGGACCAACCCATAGCACACCATTCTCCTTGGTCTATGGATGCAAAGCTGTTGTGCCCTTGGAAGTACAAATTCCTTCCTTGAGGGTATCCTTGCAAAATGACATGACTCAAGAAAGCAATGTCAAATTGCGGCTCCATGAGCTGGACAATCTCGATGAGAGACGGCTCGAAGCTCAACAAAGCATTGAACTTTACCAAGCACGTATGGCAGGATCTTTCGATAAAAAGGTCAGGCAACGCGCCTACAAAAAGAGTGACTTGGTTCTTGCGGTAAAAAGACCAATGGTCTTCGCTCACAAGTCCAAAGGCAAATTTGAGCCAAAATGGGAGGGACCCTACGTCATCGACAAGGTTTTCTCTAACGGCGCATACGCACTCCTAAACATGGAAGGTGACAGATGTATGCTGCCCATCAACGGCAAGTTCTTAAAGCGGTACTTACCCTTGAAGACTTACCCCAACTGGGTAAGAGCAATGCCTGTACGGCCAAAACCGGTTTCCAGGTACAACGCTCGCTAAACCCACCCTTTTTTAGAATTTTCATATCAATATTGAAATTTCTAGAAATCTAAAACAATGCTTACTTTCATCGGTTCATTGTTCAAAAAAAATATATATATCCAAGTTTAGGAACCTTTCCCTAACTTGACCAAAATTTTCAACCCTTGAACCCAAAATTCATGGTTTGAAACAAAATCCGGATTCAGGGATTTCCACCCTAGTCCACCCTGCCTTTTACCGCCAAAATGGTTTTAGGTCAAAACTTATGACCCTCGTGTCTTTAAACAAGAAAAAAATGGTTTTTCAAAGACCGCGAGGAAGCGACGCTTAGTCGATACTCGCACAAATCGGAAGCAAGCTAGCGAACCACGTTCGACACTTCCAAAAACGCAGGGAAGCGACATTTCGTCGATACTTGCAAAATCCAAAACCGTGGAAACGCAACATTTCAGTTGATATCCACAACCCAAATTTCAAAGGTTCGAAAAAACCTAAAAAACTGTGGAGACGCAACATTTCAGTTGATATCCATAACCCAAAGGTTCGAGAAAACCACAAATTTCAAAAATCGTGGGGAAACGACATCAAGTCAGTACCCGCAAAACCAAAATTTTTGAAAAGCAAGGATGCGACATTCCATCGATACTTGCACCCAAATCCGCGAGGATGCGACATTCCATCGATACTCGCAACCGAATGAGCAAGGATGCGACATTCCATCGATACTTGCAAGAACATTCAGCAGGGAGGCGACTTTTAGTCGATACTTGCATTTTTTGAAAACCAAACCGGCTATAAATGCCATCAAAACAGGCTATAAATGCCACAAACAGGCTATAAATGCCACAAACCGGCTATCAATGCCACCAAAATAAAACCGGCTATCAATGCCACAAACAAAAAAAAAAACTTGGATTTCAAAAAAAAAAACGGCTATAAATGCCACAAAACAAAACCGACTATAGATGCCACAAAACAAACCGGCTATCAATGCCACCAAAACAAAACCGGCTATAGATGCCACAAAACAAACCGGCTATCAATGCCACCAAAATTGGCTATAGATGCCACAAAAAAAACTCGGCTATCAATGCCACAAGAAAAGCTGGCTCTCATGCCAAAATTGGCTTCCATGCCACAAACAAAAACCTGGCTTTCATGCCAAAACAATCACTTGACAAAAGATTTTCACAAAATGACAACCTTTTGATCAAATCCCATTTAGCAATTACTTTTATCACAAAAAGATTCAAGTGAGCGTAGGGATAACAAAAAAAAAAAAAGAAGAGAATCCCATTTAGCAATTACTTTTATCACAAAAAGATTCAAGTGAGCGTAGGGATAACAAAAAAAAAAAGAAAAGAGTACCAAAAAAATACATGTGGTACCAAAAAAAGAGAGAGAAGTGTTCACAAGCACTACAAAAAAATAAGTACCAAAAAAATACAAGTGGTACCAAAAAAAAAAGAAAAGAGAGAAGGATGGTTTCTGTAAAAAAAAAATATACAGGAGCTCAATCAAAAATGGTCTCCAGCCAAGAGTTCAGCTCCCCAAGCAAACTTTTAGCTTCAGCCGTCAAGGATTCCAAGGCACGCTTCTTCAGGAACCTGCCATGAGATGCTGGAGTGGGCTGTACCCCTTCTCTCACACCAGGAAGCTTACCTCGAGCAGTTTGCCATTGTTCCTCCTCATCAGACTTCCTTTTGAGAACCCGTTCGGCATCTGCAACTTGGTGAATCAGGGCACTCTCCCTGTCGCGAGCCTCTATTATGGCAGTCCACTTGGCAGCGACTTGTGCCTGCAAATGCTCAAGACGTTTCCTGGCCTCATCGACCTCCCTGTCAAGGATGTTAAGGTCATGTGTCAGCCTGATGATGGCTATCTCTTCTAAGTTCCTCTTTCGGACTGCCTGCTTCTTGCTTTCTTTAGCCTCATCCAGGTCAGACTTAGCCTTATTAGCAGGGTCCAGGAACATCTCCTTGAAGAACTGGTCATCAGCCAAACTCACGGTCTCAAACCACTTGTCACCCAGTGCAATGATCCTATCAACGATCGCCTTGGCACCTGTGACATCCAGACCAGCCTCTTCAGCATCACTGAGAATCTCCTGCACATGCTGGATCATGCCAAATCCGGCTTCCAAGTGCCCAGAAAAGAGAGTCTCAATCCAAGAGCTCAGAACTCGCACCACCACCTTCTTCGCAAAAAGAAGAGATGGCCCAGCTGAAGATTCGCCCAACTCCGTTGGTCGGCTACTCATATCATCATCTGTTGAAAGAGTAACAAAAGAACTCTTTCCAGTTGAAGCTGCACCTGCTCGGGAAGGAATCTCAGCGCGAGGAATCTCCTCAATATTGTCAGAACTGGTCCTAGGAATCTCTACCTCTGGATCAACCTCTGGCATCTCTTGCTCTGGAAGCGACGGATCCTCCTATGCCACTTCAAAACCTGCAAAGGAAACACAAAAAGGTATGAATATGACCCTGTTTGAAAATCATTATCAGAGTTATAATTACAAAATACCTTCTTCGACGACTGGCGGAACACTTTCTTCCTCCATGAACTCATCGGAAGCATCATCAACATTTGCGTCCATCGATGGTTCAAAGTCATCAGAACCCTGTGGCAAGTCAGCTGACAAAAAAAAAAAAAATGTGTTAGCAAGCCAAGTCACAAACTCAAAAAAAAAAAAAAGGGAGCAAAAGAAGTCGTACCAATTGGAGATTCTGGATTTACTCCAGAGTCCCTCGGTTCTTCTTCAGATGCCTCAATAGGATCCATCACCACGTCATCGGTTGGGACCTCAGGCATCACCAAGTCTTCCTCTGCTAAAAAAAAAAAGAAGAAAAGCAGAAAACAAGAAGCAAATCATAACATGGAAAAAATCCCATGAAAAGAAATGGAAAGAGAAAAAGGAAGAATCATACCTTCACCGACGGTCTCTTCTTCTCGGCTTCTCTTCTCTGGAGGCTCGTCAGCATCCACTGGCACATCCTCATTGATAGTAAGAGGAACTTCCAAGTTAGGAGAGTCCTCATGCTGCCCCTTGCTGCGATGATGACTCCTCCTCCTCTTACCTCTGCGGGCTCGCTTCTTAGAGGAACCCGCCCCGCTGTCAGAGTCATGTTTCCCACTTGACTCATCACTGGATGGTCTACTCTTGCCAGTAGACTCCACGGAAGCTTGCCTCTGTGCCGATTGCATCCAAGCACCAAGTTCGGCTTCCTCCTGTTCTAGCTGCTCCAAAGCCTCATCAGGTATTTCTCGAACAGCTTCAGAACCAATGACGCCCTGGTCACCGAGAAAGCCTATCTTGTGCTTCTCTCCAGAAAGGAAGGCCCAAACTTCCTCTCGCCGGACGCCATCCGACTTTCCAAGGCCCTTTCCAGATGCCAGCTTCACATCAAGCTCCTTCTTGGAAAGCCCCCGATATGCCGAAAAGCTCTCCGCGAACCACTTCGCAAAACCGGCAGTCCGGGAAGTCAGCAACACAGGATAAGAAATCATGGTTGTAGTGTCTTCAGCACTATAGAAAGCCCATGCATTTCTCCCGTCCTGTAAGCCTCCAAAGCGCTTCACCATGCTTGAAGGCGCTCCAACAACGCCTTGAGAAAAGCCCAGCTGCAAAGCAAAGCGAGAAGGTACATACGGCTGGATGTCGACGAAAAGATGTCTGCGGTACACCATCGTGCCGACACGTATGCTGAAAAGCCATTCTCTCTCTGCATTTGTCAAGGAATAATGCCTTCCCGACCCCGCCCTGGTAGAGTCTCGGGAGGCACCAAAATCAAAAGCCTTCTTCCGCAACTCCGGAGAAAGCTTTACTGAAGATTGCCCCATCTCGACGTCCCTGAACCGTCGGATCCTCATGCGGGCAAACAAAAGTGATTCGGACACGGCTTTGCCCTTAGCCAGTCGAATCATCAGAGGATCATCATCCTGAGCAGCACCCAGCCGATGGAAGCCAGGACAGTGGTATACATACCACGAATAAAAGATATGGGCTGAAAATACCCTATTCATGGGAAGCCCAAGCCGAACCAGAAAAGCAGCAGCCTGCAGTTCGGTACACAGGTAGGAGTAAAGAGCTGGCACCAAAGCAAGTTGCTCTCCAAACGCCATCTGACAAGCCGGAAAAATACAATGCGGCCTGATGTGCGTTCCATCTCCTCCAGCAAAAATAGCCTCACCAAGCCAATAAGTGAGGTAAACAGCGAGATCTCTCCGCAGTGCAATGTCAGGACATATGGCGTTTGTACTTGCACAGAAATCTCTCAACTCTTCTTGCATGGCCAAGATCTTCTTTGAACTTGGATCCTGAGCTCCGGCTTCCTAGGTCACGCTATCAGAAGACTCCCTGCTATCAAAAAAGTTGGGGAATGAAGAGCAAAAACTCTTCCAACTGCTGGATCTAACTTTCAAACCCCCCTTCTCCTTCAAAAAATCATAGAAGGCGACGAGCTGAAAGTATAAAAGCCTGAACTCCTCAGACTGCCCCTCGAGGACGCTGTCAATCGGCATAAACTCCTCATAGAGTTTGCCGAGGATGGGCAATCCGGTAATGGCGCTCAGCTCCTTCAAAGAAAAACCAATCTCACCATTCGTCACAGCGAAGGTATTGGTTTGTGGGAGGAATGACTCCAGCATAGCCATGAAAGCCTCGTCGGAAAAGATCACGGTCTCCCTAAAGGCGCGGACCGCATCAAAAATCCCGGCTTCCTTCAAAACGGCGCCACCAATCAGCAGGACGCGATCAGTCCACGACTTCCACTCGGAGTCAGCATTGAAGCGGCCACGAAGTCGGAAAGGCTTGATCCAATTGCTGCCGTCACCGCTGAAAATACCAAGGCCCACCGGTCCTCAAATCGACCGACGGATAATCAGAGCCCTGGTAGCCACTGGAGGGCATCAACAGGTCCATATCAACAGGCGACCTCTCCGTATATCCAGGAGAACCGCCAACAAAAACCCCGGTCTTGATTACATTTGTCCTTCTCACCCAACTTGGAGGATCTTCCCTCTTAGGGCACGTGGGGGCAAGGCTCAGAATCGAGACGGTGCGATCAAACGTCGACCGGGGTAGCAACAGTCTTCTTCTCACCATCTGCTGTGAAAGAAAACTGAAAACATCTCCTCTGGTATGTCATGTCATCAGGGACTGCATCACCAAAGAAGAAGGTAGGCTTGGGCAAAATGCTCTGATCTTCCATCACCCATGGACGACTGCTTACCATGATCTTATAGAATTCCTCTCCCTTGAGAGTGATCAGTCGCTGCCTCATCTCATCTCTGTTGAGGGAGTCGCACTCTTCCAGATTTCTCTCAACATACTGGACCTTCTCAAAAGCCTGCTGAACGGCCGGATTAGAAGATCTAGAAGATCGACGAGGTACGCTTGTAGCAGGCTCTTTACCCTTGTTCGCTCTGGAGGAACCACCTGAAAAGGATGGAAAAGAAAAAGATCAAACATCAAATGACAGAATCTCGCTAAAAAAAATCTGGCGAAATTTTGACATGATGACGGGGCAATTCCGAAGAAAAGGAACTATCCCGAAAGAAATAGAAAGCTTGAAGATGGGCTCAACATCGCTGCGAGCTCCGAAACTCCAAACTTTCGAAACCTCAAAGTCTCCGCAAAATCAGGAAGGGCTCAACATCACTGCGAGCTCCAAATTCCCAAATTTGCGAAAACTTTCAGGTATGCTATCACATCATGCTACAAATTTAATTTACAAATTAAAGGCATGCATGAACATCTAGGTTTAAAAAAAAAATGCATTATCATGATGAGCAAAAAGAAAAAAAAAAAAAACAAACTTTCTCTAAAAAAAAAGAGGGGAAAGAAAACAAAAAAAGAAAGAAAAGAAACTCTCTCAAAAAAAAAGGGGAGGGAAAGAAGAAAAAAAAATGAGGGGCTGGCCCACAGGCCACGTGGCCGTACGGCCAGATCCGTACGGATCTGTCCGTACGGCCCACACAAAAAAAAAACAAACATGAAAAAAAAAAAAAGAAAAGAAAGCAAAAAAAAAAAACCCGTGTGAAAAAAAAGGGAGGCAAACACGTGGAAAAGAAAAAAAAAAGAAGAAAAGAAAAGAAAGAAAAAAAAAAAAAAGGAAAGAACTTTATTTTTCCTACAATGGAGTTTTCTTAAAAAAAAAAGAAGGGGAACTTACTTGAAGCCATTGATGGAGAAGAAGAAGAAAAATCTTGAAGATCTTGAAGAAGAAAAGCTCTTGGTCTTGAAGCCCTCTTGAGATTATTGCAAAAGAAAGTAATAAGAGCAAGAGATCCAACCTTCTCCTTGCTTTTATAGAGGAGAGCAAACCAAAGAAGGAAAGAAGAAAGAGGTAAGTGTTACTAATTAGTAACCTAACCAAAAGAAAGAGATTAGAAAGATTCTTTCCCAAAAGAAAGATATCTTGAAGGATTTTCTCCCAAAAAGAAATCTATGACGGATTCTTTCCCAAAAGAAAGATATCTTGAGATATTCTATCCCAAAATAAAGGGATCATGAGAGATTCTCTCCAAGTAAAGATATTCTTAGATATTCTCTATCCAAATGAGATATTTTTCGATATTCTTTACAAAAATGACACCATATGAGATCTAAGCCATTTCAAAAGCTTAAGGTCCCATGGGTTAGCCCATATGAGCCAGGTTTGACCACCTAGGCACAAAAAAAAAAAAAAAAAAAATTTGGGCTTTAAGTCAAAGAGAAATCCCTCTTACCAAGAGCATACAAAAATGGTTCCATGCCTCTTTTGAGTCGATTGGACCATACAAAAGAAAATTCTAAGCCCCATGAGCTTCCAAAAATCAAACCATCCAGCCTCATCTACCAAATTGAGCCAAAATCTTGAAATTGACATTCCACAAAAATCAAACCAAATCCTGGTCCCCTAACTTGCCACATACAGCCTGTTAGGTCACAAGACCAAAACCAAAAACCAAAACCTGATCCCCTAACTTGCCACATACAGCCTGTTAGGTCACAAGATCAAAACCAAAATTGATCCCCCAACATTCCACATACAGCTTGTTGGGTCACACGATCAAAACCAAACCCGACCCCCTAACCTGCCACATATAGCCTGTTAGGTCACAAGGTCAAAACCCAAATCCACATCCCTGATGTCATCTTCAAAACTTTGCCTCGAGATGGTACGTGATCCCTTTCACTACCATAAAATTCCCCTGGAAGCTCAAAAGGCTACAAATACCAAAAAGAAAGACTGCTCAAAGACTCTTGGTCAAGTCACAGGCTCTCCTTCAAAAATCTCTTCGAGGCACATCGACTACAAAAGTTAAGCAACTCGCCGCTGTACCTCGAGGGGGCATTTGTTGACACCAAAAATGTCACTTTGCCTTTTCAAAATCCAAAGAGCTACATGAAGTCGCAACCTGCCATAAATAGGCAATGCTGCTTCCAAAAATCAAATGTTGTCAGAATCAAACAAAAACTGCAAGATTCTTCCAGACAGCCAAAAGAGGAGTACACAAGAAGTTTCGGGCCATTTCAAAATCATTTGGCCTAACTTCGCTTCTCCGACAGCCGAAAAGGAGCTCTCGGCGACAAAAGCTCTCCGGGACCATGGTTCCCAAGACAGAGCCTATGGATCGGCAGCTCTGCGCGACAAAGTCTTCGGCTTTTCTCAGGAAATTGGAAACTTTGCAAAATAAAATGCAAGGATTCTCATCAGGTTTCCTACAAAGAAATTAGGCCAATAAATGGTCAAAATGTCAAGGAAAAGTACAGAAGAAAAAAAGAATAAAAAAAACAGCAAAAACGGACGCAAAACGTTACACGAAAGGGGGAAAACCCCCCCAGGGTCGCAGGGGTCAGGGTCGCCGGCGACCTTGGAACCCGGGGTCGCCGGGAAAGCCCCGGAAACCCCGGTTTTCGCCGTTTTTTCGCGATTCGAGGAGCCCAGCCTTTGGTACTTTCCAAAATTCATGCTTTTGAGACACCAAGTCCTCTGACATCCGTCCAAAACACGGGTAAATCATCAAGAGTATCGAAAACAATATTGATCGCCACCCGGTCAACCAAAAAAAGCGTGCTTTCTACCCGACCGATCGAGAAATCGACAGGACAGATGGCACCGACCCGCTGTTGGCAACAAACACCTGAAATTACATGATCATCTGATGTCGATCTACATGAAGATCCATCAATGATCATCAACAGAAGAATCCCAAAAGACGTGGCACGGCCCGCGACTCTTCAGCTGCTCGGCGACCACTTAATGCGATTAATTGACTAGCTTTATTACAGTCATTAATCCATTTCTTTGGACGGCCCAATCAGAAGCAAGCATTCGGGAGTTACAAGTCAAGAGATTCATGGCATTTAACCCATGAAACTCCTCCCATCATGGCGATTAAAGGCGATTAAATGCCCTCAATCTCCTCCGGCCAATCAGAAGCCAAGAAAAAGGAGTTACAAAATAAACAATTCAATTTTGTAACTCCTCCCATTATGCGGCTTAATGACAATAAAAGCCCATAAACCCACCTAAAAGGCTACCTAAAAGCCTATAAATAGGAGGGCTCTCCAAGAAGAAAGAATACACACACAACATCAACAGACAGCAGACAGAAATCCAGAGAAAGAAAAAAGAGAGAAAACTCTGCGGAAGTTCTACACCGGCCACCGCAACAAGGTGACAAAAGTCCCTTGGGGGGTACCCCCCCAAGGTCCTTGCCTTCTCCTCCTGCCTCCAATGGCTTAGATATGGCTTTTCAGCCAGTCTACTCGGCTTTTTATTGGACATAGGACCTCCTTTTGGTCTTTGTCCTCTAAAAACCCGAGGTTATAGCCAAGCCAAGCGAATCAATAGCATCTCTGTTCTCATCTGCATGGATGATGGCGAAGTCCACATATGGCTTGCGACCGTCAATCTAAACGAGTCCCCCACAATCTCCTGAGAAGTTAGATCCTCCTTTTCTTGCTTTTCATTGTAGTTTGTATTTTTTTAAAAGAGACAAAAATCACAATTCTTGTCTTTCATTGTTGATAAGGATTGTAAATCGGTTATAAATGCCAAAATCGGCTATAAACGCCAAAAATCGGCTATAAACGCCAAAATCGGCTATAAATGCCAAAAAAATCGCCTTTCATGGCAAATCAAGAAAATGTCTCTTTTCTTAAATATATGTGCAATGGAAAACTTGAAAGAAGTTGATTTCCTTTTTACTTGCGAAGGTTGATCTCCGGATCACCACTTGCAATTCCAAGTAAAAATAGAAAATCTGGCACACCCACAAAAAAAAAAGAAATGTTGATGCACGCCCCCTTTTGCCCCCCGGTTACGAAAGGGTCGGAACCAAACGGACTCCCACGTCCGCCGACCTCGGTAGGAACCCCGGGCATCCGGGAGCGCGGTCCATCACTACCTGGCCTCTAGATGTTACAACTGCCACCTTTTTGAGGTATCTGACCTTCACCTTTTCTTTTCCTGTGAGTTTGTTATTGCTTTTTGGTCTTGGCTTCTCAGTCCCAGTGCCCTCTTACTCCGTGCTCCTATCTCAGCTGCAGCTATTAGGGATGCAATTTCAGTAGGTGGAGATGTCTCCGGAAAAACATGGGCAATTGCAATCATCTTCCTTGCCATCTCCACCCTTTGGTTTCTTCACAATGACTCCAAGCACCATAACCGAAAAGCTACCTTAAGGCGCGCAAAGGTAAATCCTTGAGGATCGGATCAAAGGTATGATCATTTCACAATCTACAGCTAAGATTGCCATCTATCCTCTCATCCTATCTTGGTCTCCTTTAGAATGGCCTAGCCTCCTGTATTTTCTTTGTATAGATGTTTTGCTTCTCCATATTGTTTTTGGTTTTCTTATTTCTTTTTGTTTCTGTTGATGTAGCATCTTTGGCTTTGGGGGTTTATTTTGCCCTTTTCTCTCTTCCCCTTTGGTCAACTTAAAGAGCTTTATAAGAAAAATGAAAAACAAACACACACATATCATCTTATATCCTAATAGCACTCTCTCTCTCCCTCTCTCTCTCTCTCAGTGAGGTATTTATCTCTCTTTACAAGCATATGTGCAAATGAGTTTATAAGAGACTAAGTAATGATAGCTTTGAAGAATGTGGCTAGGAAGACATTAAGAAAGAAGGGAACCACAGTGAAATACCAAAATCCCACACACATCCCCTAAAATAGCATTGTATACACTGAATTCTTAGACCATCAAATATCAAAGAATCGATAAGATCAAGAGCAAGATCACCTGATTAATATAGATCTTGACCTATGAAGACAAATCTAAATGGGTCAAAATTGTATACTATTTCAATCCTCTCAAAAAGAAAATCTTTCCAATGATATATAGCAATAAAAAAAGTATGACATATGAAGAGAAAGATGTGTCCTTTTACGTTGTGTTTGTGCATGCCTAATGCCGTGGAAAAAGAGGGAGGGGGCTAAAAGTCGAGATACTATTCAATTGTAATTTGGTGCAGCATGGAAAGGAGCGGAAAATGCCCGTTTTTCCGTTACTTTTCGCCACTAACAAGTATAGAGGAGGGAAATGAGATTTGCGGAGGGTCACCTAGGAAATGAGAGGTAGTTGTCTTAAGACCTGATTTTCCCATACAAATGACTTCAGAAGGAATATATCTTTTTTCTTATTATAATTTAAGATATAAGAGCTTTCCAATTATATATTATATGTGAGGATTTAACAAAAGAATGAAAAGTTATGACTTCCACAAGTTAGCATTGCACAGAGGCACTCGACGCATAGTGCTAGTGCTAGATGTTGGATGCTAATTGTCACAGCCCCGCCCAACTCAGTATGAAATTATCCGCTTTGGCCCACGTGTGCACGCGAGGACTTCCTAGGAGGACACCCGTCCTAGTACTGGTCCCGCCCGAGCAAGCTTAAGTCTGGAGTTTTATGGAATCTGAGGCCACACGATTTTAAAAGGCCTCATGTTGAGTTAAGACGGGATTTGACTTATAAGCCCAGGGCTAGGACTTGGATATTTTTTATGTGGGCTAGTGGATACTCACCACGCAAAGCCCGTGGTTGACAAGCTATGCCTTATGGTTAAGGGTATTGTCCGGACCAAGTCCTTACACTCTCCCCCATCGGAAATAGAGTCGTCATTGGCTCTGATACCAACTATCATAGCCCCGTCCAACTTAGCATGAAATTGTCTGCTTTAGCCCACGTGCGAACGCAGGGACATCTTAGGAGGTCACCCATCCTAGTACTACTCCCGCCTAGCACGCTTAACTCTCGAGTTCTTATGGGATCCGGGGCCGCACGGTTTTGAAATGCCTCATGTTGAGTTAAGACGGGATTTGACTTATAAGCCCAGGGTCAGGACTTGGATATTTCTGATGTGGGGTAGTGGAGACTTACCGTTCGAAGCCCATGGTTGACACGCTACGCCCCATGGTTAAGGGTGCTGCCCTAGCATCACAACGTTAAGAAATGGTTAGAATTAGTACCTAAAAAATGCTTAGAATCTAGTTCCCAACACCCATAAGCATCAAGGGACCTCTAATGGCTATACATTGATCTTTCTAGCCTTGTTTGGAGGATTTTTGTTTTGGGGAAATTCTCTCTCTCACTTCTTTACTTTCTATAAGATGTTCTATTCTTGTTTTTTTTCTTTTTTTTTCCTGTTTCCTTCCTCAACTCCTCTAGGAGATCTTTAAGTATTAGTGAGGGCTGTGGCATTTCTCCAAAAGTCTAATTTTGGACCTCTTGGGGTTGTAAAAGGGATATTGAGGACCCTTGATCTTCAATCATGAGCCCATCAAGAGTTTAGTGCCATTACCCAAATTCAACTACCTTATTAATGAAATTGTGATTTTCTCTATACTTTTGGTTATGCTTTTTTATCATTTATAATTGACTTGATTTTTGGGTTCACAAGCATTTCCAATAATCTCATGTCAAACTAGTAATCCCCTCTATCTAATGTCTAGTAGGATCTAATAATTATATTGTCAAACTAAGCATTCTTTTTTTTTTTCCATCTATGAATTATGAGCTTCAGCATCAACATAGCCTTATCCCTCTTACTTAGGGTTGTTTTTATGAATTTTGCTCCTCCATGAACCTAATTTAGATTCATGCTCTCCATATCTTCACAGTCTAATAAATCTTTCCTCAATGATAATTTATGGTTATTTATTAGTCTCTCCCTTCTCTTAGTTCCTTAAATTGTAATACATCTTGTACTGGTTGTTTTTAGCTTATTGTGTATTTATGCCAAAGCCATTTCTTCTGGTTTTTGTTAGGATCAAAATCAATTATGAGCAACTAATCCATACACATTGAATATTTGAGCTATTTAGTTGATGAAGATTATCCTTGTGAGTTTATTAATGTTACTTGATGAGAATCCATACACATTTAAGTTGTTTAACCAACTCACTATCGTTGGTTATCATTGGATGTGATCTTAGTTGGGCCATTCTACTTTTTTTATTGGCCATGGTTATAGGTTTATGTGTGGTTTCTCATTTATTTTTTAGCTCCTATGTAGGCCTATTGTTAGGCTGCTCTTTCCTTCATTTTTTTTGGCTTTCCCCGCACTACTACTACCGATTGTAGGTCACCAAATACCTAGCATAGTTAATCACCTTACTCGGGAGTGGTAGAGAGTCGAAAGCATCATTCATTGGTTTAGGGAGATTTCCCCTTCTTTTGGGAGCTATGAATATATTCTTTCTTATATTCCAAAAAAAATTACTTAAAATTGTTTATTTTCTCAATAGTTATCTTTACAAAATTTCAATATTATTCTGTCTGTATACAAAATGATTGGATGACTTCTTCTATGGTGAGATCATTGCCATTCTTTACTGTAAAACATTATAAGATCATACATAGAACAATTTGAATGAACATTGTTATGAGACTAAGAGATCACGCATTACCATGACATACACATTTAGGCCTGTGGGAAAGTAATCACATAGTATTTTTTTTTTTCTTAATGCATATTTGGTTGGTCACGACAAGGGGGAAAGTAAAATCTCAACCTCCAAAAAATCTTACTTATAATTCTCCAGCCGTAAAAAAGTTTACTTTAGAAAGTACAAGTAAATCAGTTATACTTTTGTAGTTACTAACTTCTCATTTCACTTCAGTGAGAATCCTCTCTAAGCTCCCTCCAAAGCTAAATCTATCCTTCACAACCACGATCTTCAACGTTGACCACCCTGACATCATCTTTCTTATAGAGCCCGTGACTAAATTCAAATCCTTTTACTCTACTTCTCTAAATCTCTTGGGATTTGACTCCTTTCTTTCAAACTCACCTTTATCTGATCCTAGCTCTCCTTGGTGCCTCTTTAAGAGTAGGTCTAAGTACAAAATATCTATGATTGACTTCTCTTCTTGACATATCTCAGTTAATTGTCTTGACACTCCCCACAAACTCTCTAAGTACCATCACAAGAATCTATGGGTCTACTAACTACAAAACTCGAAGACAATTATGAGAGCTTCTAATCCAAAGATCCTCTTCTCTCATTCCTTGGTGTCTAATTGGAGACTTCAACGCAATCCTCTCAACTCATGAAAAATGCAGTCTCGGACCTCTTTCCCCAACATCAGTGAGAGAATTTAGTGAAATGGTGCTCACTGCAAGCCTCAAAGACTTGGGCTTCTAAGGAAACAAATTTACATGGGCAAATAATAGATATGGGCGTGCTTATGTGGCTGCTAGGCTAGACAGAGCTCTTGCTAACTCTTTGTAACTTGATTATTTCAAAGACCCAACAGTCACTCACTTGCCAAGATTATGTTCAAACCACAATTCTTTGTTACTTTCTCATAAAACTGTTATTTTGTACTTTACCATTCCTTTCAATTTTGATGAAATGTGAATTGCCTATGATTCTTTTATTGGGGTGGTGGCAAGGAATTGGGCTTCTTCTATAGAGAATACTCCTCAATATGTTTTAGCCCCAAGCTCAAACTTTGTAAGGCCAACCTAAAGATTTAGAACAAATAGGTTTTTGGTCTCTTGAAGTCCAACATTCTGATGTAGAGAATCTAATTCTTCAATGTCAATCTAAGCTATCTAAATTCCTCTTCATCTAAGCTATCTCAGTCAGCTCTTAACTTAACAAAAGCCAACCTCCATAGCTGGCTTAATGCAAAAGCCACTCATTGGAAGCAAAAAAACTAAAGTCAACTCGCTGCAAAGTGGAGACAGGAATACTAGGTTCTTTCATCTGTCGGCCAAGACAAGTAGACGACTTTAAACTGTATTAACTTTATCACGAATAGAGGGTTCTCTACTTGAAGACTCGAAGCAAATTAGAGACCATGTGTTAGAGTTCTACTCTAACCTATTTAAAGCCCTTCCTCAAAGTCAAGATGAGGAGTTCTTTAATTTGGAGGGGCCTTCTAAGATTAAAGAAGCAGTTTTCTCTCTCAAGAAAAACAGTTCATCAGGGCCAAATGGGTTTTCATGGGTTTTCGATACTTCAGCTTGGACATCATTGAGAAGGATGTTGTGGTAGCAACCACCCATTTTTTCATTAAAGGTCATCTCCTTAGAGCTTCAAACTCTTACTTCCTTACTCTCATCCCCAAGTCCAGCTCCCCAAAAACGTTCTCTGACTACCGGCCATTCAGTTTACTAAACTTCATCTATAAAATAATTTCAAAAATTATGGCCAAATGACTAGCTTCAATCCTGCCCAACCCATTTCAAACCACCAAACTGCTTTTGAGGGGTAAATCCTTGATCTCTTCCAAAATCTAAACTCCAAAGTCAGCGGGGTATCTTTTTGCATAAAGCTGGACATTTCAAAGGCCTTTGATAAACTTCAATGGAGCTTCCTCTTCAAGGCCCTCCATTTTTTTCAAATCCCCCCCCCCCTCCAGATAAGTATGATTAGAGAACCCACCTCCACTGCTAAAGGATTTATGCTTATCAACAAAAGTTCATGTGGGTTCTTCAAATCTTCTTGCGGCTTGCAGTCAGGGGGACCCTCTATCTCCGTATCTTTTTATCTTAGTGAAAGAAACTCTTAATTAGTTTGAGATTGGAGGCTTTGAAAAAGGAGAGCCTCATCCACCCGATCTCTCCAGTTCGTTCGACTCCTTGCCACTTACTTTATACGGATTACATTCTGTTATTTATCAAGACCTTCAAAAAGAGCCTTGGACTCCATCAACAGCCTTCTTGCTAGATATCAAGATCTTTTAGGCCCAATGTTTCAACCTCCAAAAAAGTAATATGATCGTGGGTAAGTGTAGTGTGCAGAGACACCGTATGATAACCTCCCTTCTTGGAATTCCTAAAGCTTCCATTAACTTGAGCTACCTTGGAATTTCTTTATTCTTTGGTAGCCCGAAAAATGGGCATTTCTCTAAGCTAATGGACCATTTGCGTGCCAAACTAACAGGATGGAAAATGAAGACCCTTTCTTGTGCAAAAAGATTGATACTGGTCAAGCATGTTTTGTCTACTATTCCTATCTATATCTCTCTCCATTCCTATTCCAAAGAAAACTTGCCTTCTTTTAGAAAACCTAATGCAAAACTTTCTTTGGTCAGCAAAAGAAACCAAGTCTAGAAGTAATTTTATTCATTGGGATAAGGTTTGCTTCCCCAAAGTAGAAGGCGGATTGGGCATTAGTAGAATGAAAGATGTTAATGTCGTATGCATGCTTAAATTAGGCTAGGGCTGCTATCAGTATGTCACTACTTCATCCCTATGGGCTTTTCAGTTTAGTCATCGTTATTTCAAAAACTCAGCTCCTTGGAACTTGGGTACCCCAAAGGCAGGTTTTTGCATTTGGTAGCAGATTAGGGCCCTCTCTCCAATCCTTCAAGATGGTAGTAAATGGAAGGTAGGTAATGGTTTGTTTGTGGCATGATAGATGGGTTGATCATGATCCTATCGCAACTCTTTTTTTGAACTTCGACTTCTCACCTTTTTCTAAGGTCTCTGCCATCATAGAGGAAGTCAGATGGAGAATCCCGGATTCTATTCCACAAGTCCTCTGAGTTTATATGCAGCGTGTCAACTGAATTCGGATAGTTCCCAATTCAGTTGATCTTCTGACCTGGCTGGATGGTGAGTTCTCTCTCTCAAAAGCTTGGAGTCTCGTCCGCCGAAGATTTCCAAGGACCGTGTGGTCAAATTGGTATGAAACTCTTGAATTCATCCCAAAATAGCATGCATGATCTGGCGTCTTATGCATAGAAAGACCCCGACGGACGCTTGGGTTACATCAGAAGGGCTGCTCCTAGCTTCAAGATGCTCACTCTATACATCTCAAGAGGAAACTAATACTCATCTCTTTCTTTAATGCTCTTTTGCCAATCTCTTGTGATCCTGGCTTCTCTCTACAGTTGCGTTCCACAGACGATCTCTTCATCTCCAGGGGTAATTTGGAAAGCTCTCTCTTTCGACAAAGATGAGAATGAAAGAAACCAAGCAGTTGCTATCTTCTTCCACATCATCTTTATCATCTGGGAAATGAGAAATGACTCCAAATTCAATAACTCTAAGCCTTTGTTTCCTAGAGCAAAAGGCCTCTTCGGAGATCGTCTACTGAAAACTTTCAACACTCTCCCGAATCAAGCTCACAAGCTCATATGTCACCCTCAGTTGCTCTTTCTAAAAAGAGTATATCCCATTATTTAGAAGTAGTTTAGCCTGTTCTCGCTTTTCTTGTAATCTTATCTCTTCGCGTGGGGGTTCAGCCATGTTGTGGTGGCTTTAGCCCATCCTCCTTTCTTCTTTTAATATAATTTACTTCAAGCAAAAAAAAAAAGTTCAAGAAATTCATTAGTGGCGGAAGTCTAGGACCAAATGGCTTAATGGCTGAAGAAGGGAAATCCTAATACAAGGATCTTCCATTTGGTTGTGAATGATAAAGATGCAGCAAAGGCCATTAACAAATTAAACCAATTATAGACGTGAGGTTTTTTATAATCCTACAAAAATTAAGGAATGTCCTGTAAACCATTTTTCTGAAGCTTTTGAATTACACCCTTCCTCCCATTCTCCTTGCCTCTTCACTTTATTTCCAAAGACGATTTTGGTAGGTCAAAATACATCACTTTCAACTATTCTTAACTGCAAAGAGGTTAACAAGGTAGCTTTCTTCTCAAAGATGGATAGTTCTTTGGGTCCAAAACGGCTTCTCTAGCTCTATTTTTTAATTGCCTATTCGGACATTGTAAGGCATTCCATCATTGCTGCCATCATAAACTTCTTTTTATTTCAAACACTCCTAAAGGCCTCTAATGTCTTCTTTCTAGCTTTCATTCTCAATAAAGCAAGGTCGGACTCATTTGTAGACTTTAGAGCTATTAGGTTGGTAAAGCTCTCCTTCAAAACTATCACCGAAATTCTAGCTAACCTCTTAGCCTCCGTCCTCCCAATTATCATTTCCCCATTCTAAGATACCTTCATGAAGAATAGATCCATCCATGAGCCCATTGCCCTTGCCAATGAGCTTACCAAAGGCTGAAGTCCAGGATAGTTGGGGGTTCACTTTGTTTAAAGCTGGACAAATCTAAAGCTATTATTAAAACCGAATGCGTACTTCCTCTTCCAAGCTTTGAAGAATTAAGGTTTCTATAATATTTGGTTACACCTTACCAAAAAAAATGCTTATGCTCTTCAATGGGATCAATTCTAGTTAACAGAGAACCATATAACTTCTTTGCCCCCGGAGTGTGAGTTGAGACGAGGGATCCTTTCTCTCTTGTCTTTTCATCTTGGTTGAAGACGTTTTAAGTCTAAATTTCATGCATCTTATAAATATTGAAAAAGAGATCTCAATTCATAAATATAATTATACCACTCCTATATGTCACCTGTTTTTTGCACACAATGTTCTTCTCCCATTTGTTTAGGTTAAAGGGGGATTTAGAAGGAGTATTGGTCAAATCAAGAATAAATTGAAGAGGATAGGGATAGAGGTGAAAAAAATAAAAAAAACAAGATTCTATTTCTCCCCACTTAATCTAAGTTGGCGGTGAGAGTAGAAAAAATTGGCATAAAGTGGGTTACACCCCTTATTTTACGTCACAATCAAGAGTTTACTCTCCCTTCCCCCTTTTATCATCCAAACACCTGTTAAGTAAAATTTAATGTCACAATCAATTTTACTCTCCTTTTACTTTTTCCAACCAAATAATCTTAATTAAAAATTCATGTCGCATCAATCAATTCTTTATTTTCTTCTTATATTCTACTCTTATTAAACAAACAAGCTCGCAGAATCCAAAAGGTTAAAGGCTCTCAGTCCGTTCTACTTTCTTATTAAAAAGCTTCAGGCAAGTACATTGATATGTCCTAAAGTAAGATCTTTCTTAGATGCAGAGCGAAAACCAAGAAATTCTAATAAACATCCAGATTTGTATCTTCCCCTCTAAATATCTTGTGCCCGCACTTTGAAGGAGTCCCCTACTTGATTCTAGTCAATGGAGCTCTCGGGGTAGACTAGCAAAATCCTTTCTTATGATGTAAGATTCATCCTTGTTAATCACATTCAATTTAGCATCAAATCCACTTTCTCATGATTCTTCTGCTCCTCAAAAGCTTCATGGGAGCAATGGAAAAGATCTTTCGTAATTCCCTATAGTCAGCAAGTGAGCACAAGCAAAGTGCAATCCGATTAGAATGAACTTTGTTTGTCTGTCCAGATCCGAAGGAGGCCTTGGCCTTAGAAAGACCCTGCGCTTATTGATGCATATCTTTTCAATCTTGACAACTACTTACTCTAAAAATTAACTTAAACTTATAGAAAACAGCATAACAATATATATCACAACACCCCTTGCACATGCGGGCTCCGTACCTAAATACACACACAACACCCACTGTAGGAGAATATATGGCAACAAGGCACTACACAACCCCCAAACTCAAACACTTGACCTCCCACTCTGATACCATTTTGATAACCATTTACTCTAAAAGTTTAAGCTGATAGAAAACGGTATAACAATGCATTCTTTATCTCTATGCACAATTTGATTCAAATCATGGTACCTTTGCAATTTGTGTATCTTCAACTCCATCTAATGGCTCCTGCATATGAAAAGGAATCAAAGCTCCTTATACAACTTCAGTTGAGATGGACAACTGGTTTGTTGTTTGCCCAATTGCTAAAATCTTCAAACCCCCCCCCCCCCCCCCCCCCCCCCCCCCCCCCCCCCCAGCCCTTTCTTAGCTTCGTAGCCCCATTCTTCCATCATCTTCCACTTGAGGTTCCTTTGGAGATTCCTCCTCTCCTAGGGTGAGCTTTCTTGGCTTCACTCTAGAGTCCAGGGGGACGTCGAAGACGGATACGTATGCCTCTCCTCCAGATCCTAAAGATGAGCATCTTGGGCAGGTTACCCTCCTTTGAGGCCTATCTACCTCTCTCGGAGGAGACCTCTGAGCTCGATTTCACTTGTTACCCCGGGAATTATCGATTCACCAGAAGCCTTCCAGAAACCCAACTCAACCACGTTCACCGAAAGCTCGGCGAAATTGGCTGGGAAGGGATCTTTAGCTCATATATTATGGATAGGGGCCTGTGTTTTCTTAGACAATTATGGAAATCTCATCATTTCTATAGGGGTCCAATATCCAACCTTTCCATCTTTCTTCATATCCAAACCATCTTATATGGTGTGAATTTAACTACATCGAGTTGTCACTGAAAGATGCTTGAAATGCAGCTAGGAAAAGAGATCGTCACCAACATTGGTCCTCCATGATTTGAAGCAACATTCTCCTTCTGAAAGTTTCTTGTTTTAACTAGAAGTTGTTTTATGGTAAGCTTCCTAGTTCTAGTTGAGCTCAATCGAAAGGTGTTCAGTTAGCCTCAGCTTGCCTCTTGTGCTTCAAAGGACTAAGATTATGGCGCTCATCTTCTTATCCAATGCCAATATGCTATAACAATTTGGAACCGCATTCTTCATATCGGCTACGTAATTGCTTTGACTTGCAAGTTCCATTATTTGAGAAGCCTTTAGCCATGATACTGTTAAAATGAGGCTAGGAACTATCAAAAAATAGATACATCAAGGTATCTAAACTACCTTGATATATCTATTTTTTTAGTAGTTCTATGGTATTTTTCTTAGGGCGTGTTTTGGTATGTAGTCTTTGGGGGAGTTTTTTTCTCACTATACCCTTGTATGCTCCCTCTTTAATGACATGTTTTTAAACTTAGCAAAACGCCTTTTAAAAGTCACTTTACCAAATGCAAATATAGAAGAAAAAAAATTTGCTTAATCTCCTTCACACAGTCAGTACCTTTTTTACTGATTTGACATTTATATTACATTACATTCTTAGCAAATTATTCATACATTGTCGACTGCGCCTGATGTGGAACCTTTACACTTCCCACTAATTTGATATTTGTTGTACATTAGATTCTTGGCAAATTATTCATATACATGGTTGATTGATGATGTGGAAATCTCAAGCCGTTTATTTAGACTTGGTACTGAATTGTATTCACTTAGACCGTTCTACAATTCTAAAATAAAGGTCTATATATAAATAGAAGTAATTAAGCCTATATGCACTATGGACTAGACTCGTGTCAATGCAACCACGATACTTACAAGAAGACTAGAGTCATTAAATCCCTCGCAAAACTTTGTAGTGGGTTAGTTATAATCTGAAATCAACTTGGAATATTCATGAATCACATGATAAACTATGAAATTAGCTTTTGGCATCAAGTAACACATCTTTCTGGGCATAGCAGCCCATGCAAATAAATCTATTCATCTCTTGGGATTTTCAATTCAAATTGTTTATTACTTTATGATTGTTTATACAACTTTCGCAATTGAATCTGTTGTTTTTAGAGACCCCCCCTAAATCCAACTGTGTCATGTCAAATATTTTTTATGATCTTCTCAAACATTATAATTCTCAGCCGTTCTGTTAATAAGTGGCCAGTTGACAGTAGCTAAGTTGGAACTGAAATCTCGTTTACTTTGGCTTGAACTTTATTTTTTTTTTTTTTTTCTTTTTGTACTCACGCATGCACGCGGCAAGACAGTCCACTCATGTGGGAAAGGAGTCCACATGCAGAAGAAGGTGGCGTATCGAGGGTTCAAATCCTGGACACCCAGGTGAGAACTGTCGCTCTTTATCACTCGGGTAATTAAGGAGTTTTTTGTTGTCAGGTGAGAACTGGGCTTGAATTAAATGAAACTTAATGCCAGTGTGCGTTTTTCAACATTGAGAGATCAAATCTTCGCACATGAGAAGTCCCATATGTTGTCAATGTGGAACTGTCAATTCTTTGTATGGTTAATGCAATTCCTTATCAAGTTTCTTGACCACAAGTGATCGATTCTCAATCAAATATAACAGACAGAATTTGATCAAGATGTAGTACCTGATTTTCTGAGATGTCTACTTTTGTGATTTCTTCGTTCTCCTTATTATTTCAATAGAATGGAGATGGTGACGCCTTCAAAAGAATTGTTTCAAGATTTAAGATACTTTTCTGGTGTTTTTTTAGCTTGAACGTAAAGAATTGTTTACCAAGAGACCAACCAGTCGGATGGTTGTTATTTGAAGTCAATTGTTTTCAAAGTTACTGAGAAAACAACCAATAGGATGTGTAGGTGCAGAAAATAATGACCCACAATAACTGGGGAGCCTTAGAGGACTTATCCAACGATGGTGATGACTGGGTACCGTCCGAAAGCCTGAAAGAGAAGAACACACGGTCAGAGGACCCTGGCCTGGGCGGCGCAAGGCTCTCCGATGCCAAAGTCAGTGAATGAACTGGAACAATGGAAGGAGAGGAAGAAGAGAGGCAGAGTAACAGCTCTATTGGTTATATTGTGCGTACCTTGCATGTGAAATGCACCTCTTTTTATAGACGATTAGGAAGATATCTTGGACGATATCTTGGCATGGGTCTCATGATTCGACTGGGAAGTCATGATCAGCCCACGTTGCAATTAATGCGGTCCAATCCAGCCCACTCCACATCTAATGCCAGTCGGATCAGCCCACGTTGCATTAAATGCGCGTCACGTTGGGCCAGATCGTGTTGGGCGCCTTTGACGGTTGGGGTACCATCGGATCCGCCCTCGGGCCTTGCCCTGATGTGGCTTCAGCCGCTGGATGCCGCCATGTCAGTGATCTGGCGAAGATAGTGGACGGCTGGATGTCGCACTTGTGTTACTGGCTCGCCCCCCTATTCCTCCACGTGCCTGAGGACGTGGGGGATGAGGGGTGCGAGTGGAAGTTCGTTCGTGTCCCGGCTTTCGTCCGGACTCCTTCAGCCGGAGTGGAGCTCTCAGCCGAGATGGGCACATGGGGTAGCCGAGCTCGGCGCTAGCGGCCCGGAGCTGCTTGACTTCGGCCGAGGCCTCTGCCCTGCTAGCCGAGGTGAGTTTGGTGCCACGTGGATGGCACGCGGATGGCACGTGAGAGTGCTTAGTCTCATCTGATGGCTGGGATTAGCTTAATCCTGTGTTCCGGAAATCTCCCCACACAATTGCCCCCTAGCTTTTGACCTCTTAAGCGTCCTAGCCTTTAGTGGTCGGAAGCTAGAAAACTCGTCTGGGGATGCGGCGATCATCTGCTTGGCGTCGTTTCAACTTTTCTGAAGCAGTAAATGCTCTGCCCTATCTGTCCTGGGAGGCGAATCGACGGCTACACGTGTAGCCTCTTCACTGGTTGCGCTGTTTCATTGATGGAACGGGCGCGGATCGCGAAATCCGTCCTTTCGAATTTCGAAAGCAGCGCGCGCTGAGGGTCCCCTTTCCATAAAAGGGGTGTCTTCTTCCTTTCTTGTTTCTGGTTCCTTCGCCTTCGCCTTCGCGTTTGATTTCTGCTCTACTGCTTAAGATTTTTCTAGCGAGGACGACCATAGGACGTGCTCGGACCTGTTCTTGAGTTGCCCCTTTGTCTCTGTAAGTTGCTTCATGCCTCTGTTTAGCTCTTCTTTGAGGTTTCGCGTCTTTTAGGGTTTAGATTTCACTGTCACCCCTTTTTTAGGCATGGGCACCCCTAGGTTCGATTTGGATACTGAAGAGGGCATAGCCAGATTTAGGGCCGCTTTTGGTATCCCGGAGGGAGTCCTTCTCAAGCCGGCGGACTCCGTCGACTATGCCACGATGCGCTGTCCTGCGGCTGGATGCCGTTCCCTCTGATCTCTGTGATCGAGGGCGAGGTCAGATTTCCCCTGCACCCTCTACTTAGGGCTTGCCTCAGTACCTGGTCCCTTTACCCCCGTGTCAGCTGATGCCCAATGGCTATAAGGTCATCATGGGCACGGCGAAGCTGAATGAGATTCTGGGGACCGACCTAGGTGTCCACGATATCGAGGACACCTACGATATCTGCAAGGCTGGGGAAGGGAAATATTATCTCCGGGTGAAGCCGCAGCGAAGAGGCTTCGTCCTGGCCTTGGAAGATTCAAGTAAGAATGCCGAAGAAGCCTTCTTCTGTGTGTCGGGGGACTGGGAGTTCGGCGCTGGCGAAAGCAGGAGGCTAACGGTCCCACTCCGCCCCGGGACAGTCCCAAGTAAACATCGTTCTTTCACTTTTCTTTGCTTGATTTTGACGATGCCGAGCTAACTCCTCTATTATCTGTTATGCAGAGGCAGGTGCGAGGCGATGCCGAGCTGCGAGTGAAGGCTGGAGGAGGAACGCCAACGACATCAACAAGGTTGAGAGATACAAGGGGCACGAGACCAGGTCGGCTTGGAAGCTGCTCGGGTACACGCCGAGGTACCGTGGTCACTACCAGAGGACCGGAGTAACCGAGGTAGACGAAGCGCACCCTGACCGTCCAACCGTCTCTGTTGCAGTGCCTGTTGGGATCCCTTTGACCGATCCTGCTGCGAGCCGAGCTGCATCTAGTGCCGAGGCATCCACTTCTAGTTCGGAGCCACCGAACCTGACGCAGATTGTGGACGCTTATTCTTCCGACAGAGAAGAAGGCATCGAGGGAAGCTCAAGGGAGCCAGTTGTGAAGGACCTGGCGGCCAAGTTCAGGCTGAGGTCCTCGTCTTCTGGGGCGCCATCGTCTGCCAGTACCCGCTCAGGCCTCGGGCTCGGGGGTTGCTGGCGCTTCTTCCGCTCCATGCCCCCGCTCCGAGCGGTGGAGTTCGGCGACGCTCGCCGGATCGCTCGAAGGAGGGGTCCCCGCCCAGGAAGAAGTCCAAGGCGGGGGAGAAGGACTTAGGGGCTGAACAGCCTCCGAAGGGCAAAACCCCTGCGCGGGCCCCCGGAGTCAAGGCTCCGACTGAAAAGAGCGCACCGGCTGAGAAGAGTGCGCCAGCTGAGAAGAGCGCGCCGGCCAACAAGTCGACCGGCGGGATGGCCGCGAGCTCACCATCTCGGCGGGGCAAGGCTCTGGATCGTCCTCCGGACCCCGAACTGCCCCAGCGCCATGGAGGCCGAGGATGGAAACGCAGCCCGGTAAGCCTCTGAACGTCGAGGATCGGCTGCTGGGGAACGCCGATGTCATCGGGGCTCTCGCCAAGGTCTGCGCTCTAGCCGCGAGACATGGAGACGCCGAGAGGTTCGACAACGAGAGCCTGATGGTCTCAGCGATTCAGGTTAACCTTCTGGTAAGTGTTTTCAACGTTTTTCTTCAAGTAATTTGGCTCGACTGCCCCAGCTTGACCCATCTTCCTCCATTTGCAGAACGTGCAGAGGCTCCTGACCGTGGTGGGACGGAGTGATAGGAATGCGGCACGGGTCACTCAGCTGGAGTCCGAGAGGGATAAGCTGAAGAAGGAGCTGGAAGAGCAGCGGAAGGGAATGGAGGGGCTGAAGAAGGCCAGCGCTGAAGAGTCTGTTCGGCTGGCATCGGCTCTGACCGATGTCGCCGAGCTCACGTCGAGAGCTAATCAGTTGAAGGGCGAGGTCTGGGCGAGAAACAAGAGGACCGCCGAGCTAGAGTCGGAGCTGGCCAGATTGAAGGCTGAATCGACGGCCGAGGGGACGAAGCTGCGCGGGGAGGTGCTGGCCGGGCGCGCTGAAAGGGAGAAGCTGCAAATGGCGAACGCCGAACTGGAAAAGGAGAAGGCCTCCCTTCTGTCCGAGGCCCAATCCGCTTTCCAAAAGGGGGTGGACCATGCCACGGAGCTGTATGAGAAGCAGGTGGAGGAGATCACCTCCATTCTGTTCGAAGAAGGATGCCTGGCCGCACTGAGACGTGCGGGGGTTCCCAAGACCACCCGGTCTATCGGAACCTTCCGAAGTACTCGGACCCGGCTCCTGAGCCGAGCTCCACTCCTGCAGCTGAAAGTGCCCCTGACGAAGCTCCTGCAGTCGCCCCTGCTTCAGACGACGCTCCAACTGCCCTGCCCCGAGCGATGCCCCTGCCGCCAGCGATGCTTCGGCCGCGCCTCAGGGTGAAGCCTCCTCTGCTCCTGCTTCGGCTGAGGTACCAGTTGAAGCCCCTTCTGCCAGCGACGCTCCAAGCGAGGTCATGGTTCGGCCGAAGCCACTGATCCAGCAGATATGGTGATCGAACCTGGTGGAGTCGCCGAAACCACAGTAGCCCTGCTCCTTTCACTTCGCATGGTCTTTCATCTGTAATATTTTTGGCTTTCTGCCTTGTAATACTTTCTGTTATCAATGAAAACGGGCTTCTTTACTTGGATGTTTTCTCTTTTTTGTTTTTGGATGTGACATTGAATAGCATTGAATGCCTTTACTGCGACGCATGACCATCGAGGTAGAAAGAGTCATACGGTTTGCATAGCTGTCTGTGCCGACTCTCCGTATTCTGGAGATCATAAATAGCAGTAAACATGGTGTTACGGCCGATGAGGGAAACGGGCGGACGTCTCCACGTGGCGCCACAGGAATCGCTGGTCAACAGGCAGGAAAGCGTGCGTCCCATGTAACGCGTGGGGGACTTCGCCCCTTAACTTCCTTCGGAGATTGAGCCCTTCTTCTTCCTATAAGTAGGGGCGATAGGCTCGCCATGGGCGAAGAAAAGAACAGAACTTAGGACAAGTTTAAATCACATAGACGTAGGAGCCATGCCCAGTGGGTGTTCAGAAGTAGTTGATCCGGGGGAACCCCTGCGCCTGTGGACGGCTTTCTCCAAGGGGGGAAGCCCGTCGTGGTCTGCGCGCTCTCTGAAGGAACTCCCCGTGGACCACGCGCTCTCTGAACGCGGGTTCATGGCCGACCGTCCCTGGTCAGGTTGCAGGGGAATCCTCTGCAACTGCGGGATGGTCGGGCCCTTGGCGTCTGGCGATCCTGCCGGGTCCTGCATCGCATCGAGCTCCCTGCGAGCCCCTTGCGCCGCGTCAGGATCGTAAGAACAAGGGTGGAGTTGAGGCCTGCTGGACCTGGGGGCTCTTCAAATTTTGGTCTCACTGACCGGAGGGTGTTGAAGAGCTCAGCGAGGTCCAGGGCCTCCGAACTGGAGGGGATCTTGAACGCTTTGGTCTGACCAACCACAGCGTATTATAGAGCTCTGTGAAATTCAGGATCCTTAGAACCTCCAGGTAACGATCCGGCGTCTTTGAGCCTGCAGCCTGAAGAGTCGGTGAAGATCAGAGTCTCCCAGTCTTACTTAATTTCTGTTTTTAGAGGACTGCGATCCTCCTTTCTGTATTTTTCTTTTTCTGTTCTGTAACTCTTGTAATGAAGCAGTTTGTAATGAATAAAAAGGAAGAATTTTGCGATCACTTGAATTGTGTGCAATGTTTTTGTCTTCTCTTTTACTTTCCTCGCACTGTCTTGGAATGTTTTGTGCTGCCTTTTCGTGCTTCAGTGCTTGCACAGTTCTTTCTTAAAAACTGTTTTTGGCCGAAAAGGCTGGCTTTGGCCGAGACGAACTGCATGTGGGCCGAGGTGGATCCAGAATACCGCTGGTCTCGGCTATGTGAGCATGAGTTCGGCAACGGTCTTTGAGGGGTGTATAAACCCGGACTTTAGGAATTCGGCCGAGTGTTCGAACTCGAGGCCTCCTTCCAGGGCTACGAACCCTTGGAGAGTGGGATAAATCCCTGATTTTAGGAATTCGGCCGAGTGTTCGAACTCGAGGCCTCCTTCCAGGGCTACGAACCCTTGGAGAGCGGGATAAATCCCTGATTTAGGAATTCGGCCGAGTGTTCGAACTCGAGGCCTCCTTCAGGGCTACGAACCATTGGAGAGCGGGATAAACCCTTGATTTTAGGAATTCGGCCGAGTGTGTCGAACTCGAGGCCTCCTTCCAGTGCTTCGAACCTTGGAGAGTGGGATAAATCCCTGACTTTAGTACATTCGGCCGAGTGTTTCGAACTCGAGGCCTCCTCCAGGGCTGCGAACCCGTGGAGAGTGGGATAAATCCCTGACTTTAGGAATTCGCCGAGTGATTCGAACTCGAGGCCTCCTTCCAGGGCTACGAACCCTGGGAGAGTGGGATAATCCCCTGATTTTAGGAATTCGGACCGAGTGTTCGAACCGAGGCCTCCTTCCAGGGCTAAGACCCTTGGAGAGTGTGATAAAACCCTGATTTTAGGGAATCGGGCCGAGTGTTCGAACTCGAGGCCTCCTTCCAGGGCTGCGAACCCTTGGAGAGTGGGATAAAATCCCTGACTTTAGGAATTCGGCCGAGTGTTCGAACTCGATGCCTCCTTCCAGGGCTGCGAACCCTGGAGAGTGGGATAAATCCCTGACTTTAGGAATTCGGCCGAGTGTTCGAACTCGAGGCCTCCTTCCAGGCTACGAACCCTTAGAGAGTGGGATAAATCCCTGACTTTAGGAATTCGGCCGAGTGTTCGAACTCGAGGCCTCCTTCCAGGGCTATGAACCCTTGGAGAGTGGGATAAATCCCTGACTTTAGGAATTCGGCCGAGTGTTCGAACTCGAGGCCTCCTTCCAGGGCTACGAACCCCTTGGAGAGTGGGATAAATCCCTGATTTTAGGAATTCGGCCGAGTGTTCGAACTCGAGGCCTCCTTCCAGGGCTACGAACCATTGGAGTTGCAGGAGTCAGTGAAAGAGAGACGACAGATTGATGACAGGGCGCAAAAGCTGCTTTCATTGATTCGGGATTCATTACATCTTTAGAAATAGAATTTCTTTAGGTGGGATGCATTCCACGGTCTTGGCAGTGGCTTGCCTTCTAAGTCTTCGAGCTTGTAGGCTGATTTCCCTACTAGTGAG
Organism: Litsea cubeba; assembly: GCA_012931725.1. Taxonomy (NCBI): domain Eukaryota; kingdom Viridiplantae; phylum Streptophyta; class Magnoliopsida; order Laurales; family Lauraceae; genus Litsea; species Litsea cubeba. The sequence goes on from CM022946.1 coordinate 146,548,914, forward strand.
ACCACCCTGAATGGGCCATGCCAGTTCGGAGCCAGCTTCCCTTCGTTGGTTCTTTGTCAGCTGGCAGGGCCTTCTTTAGAACCAGCTCTCCCGGAGAATATCTTTCCCTGACATTTTGTTGTATGCCCTGGCTAACCGCTGCTGATAGTCGGTCAGTCGCAGGCTGCTGCTTCTCGTCGCTCGTCTGCCAGCTCCAGCTCCATTGCCAGGTTCGTGTCTTTCGGCCTTGGTCGACCAGCTCTGTCCTCAGGGTGGGAAGGCCGATCTCTAAAGGAATGACCGCTCCCCCGTAGGCCAGAGAGAAAGGTGTTGCCGAGGTGGACCTCCTTGGAGTGTTCTGTATGCCACATAGCACGCGCGGAGCTCCTCTGTCCATCTTCCCTTTGCCTTGTCCAGTCGCTTCTTCAGGCCGTCCAGGATCACTTTGTTAGAGATTTCTGCCTGGCCATTACTCTGTGGATATGACGGAGTGAGTAATGGTTTCTGATACCGTGCTCTTGGCAGAAGTCTTTGAAGGACTTGGAGTCGAACTGAGGTCCCGTTGTCCGAAATCAGGGTCCGGGGGATGC